>CM077259.1:2435756-2483256 GCA_039654775.1 Spinibarbus caldwelli | reverse complement strand
TACTAAATAAGAAAATCAGTTTGCTGTGCATCAGTTTTTTAAAACTGTTTTATGGTCCAGCAGGTGAAAATGGTGCGTCTAATCGATCCAGACACTGAATGTTCACTAACACTAATATGAGCATCAGTAACCGTGATTCCTGACTTAGCAAACATCTCTAATTAATGTCGCCTGGTAGCAAATCTCTGCTTATGATTTGTACGCTAATAATGTCACTTATTTTGCTCTAAATCCCGATAAAATCCACCATCAAAGACTCAAAACTAGGACAGAAACCACAGTGACGGCGGAGCCAAATAATCCTGCCGTTCACACAAACACACACCTGTGTGTGTAATAACTGACGGCCGGCCAAATCAAACCTGCACACGGGCGAACAACGGGGTCCCTTGTAGAGTGGATCACGTGACTGCGGTGTTGGGGTCAAACTTTCATGTGGAGCTGCTTTAAACATGCGCGCAAACACACACGTTCACTCATCGAGAGGCATGCCACCTCGCAAATCAATGAGCTGTGTGTGTGTGTGTGTGTGTAGCTGGAGATGTTTGGAGAACCTCCTGACCGGCATGAAAACTCGTGGCTGTCATTTCATCAGTGTAAATGAGAGCTCGGGTCAGCCAGCAGAGAACTTGAAGAAATATTCTGGGTTATTTCAACTTCAATTAAATGCTAGTGTAATGGAGGCCAGCTAGTAAGAGCTGTGCAGGTAACCATCACTCACCTGATCTCAAGAGGCGCACTAGCGATTGACAAAATAGACGTCGGCTGCGTTCCAAACCGCATACTTAATGAGCAGGTACTTAATTTCAATAAGTACTTACTTATCGAGCGCTAACAGAGTACGTACTCATCAGCCAAATCTCGTTAAGTATGAATGTGATCCGCCATGTTGACGTTGTCTTGTGACCTATGACCTTATAACAAGCGCAACAACTTAAAAGATACGAGGGACAGGTAGAAGTCTGTAATAATGAACACTTGTGAGCATGGGGGCTTGAATTTCCTTGATTTCTCTTCTTTGAACAACACTTTCAAAATTAATTGATTAGGCAGTTTTTGTGTAATCCAAACTCAATCTGGAATTTTATCCCCAATTACTTCTTTTCCAAATTAGGTGGTCTCCCTTTCTTATTAATTTGTAACTATAATATTGCTAGAATCCCTTACAATTTATCTAAATTTCATAAACAGGCATTACTTGCATGGTCATTAATCTTTAAGTACAATTTCTCCCCTCACCGGTACTTCATTTGGAACAATCAAGACTTTGTATATAAGAGACAATCTTTATTTTTTAGTAATTGGTTTGAGAAAAACATTTTGATTGTTTCCCAGTTATTTAACTCAGAAGGTCTTATTTTAAGTTATGAAGAATTCTTATGTAAATTTGATTTTCCAGTAACTCCCAAAGAATTCTCCATTGTCATGGACGCTATTCCTAAAGGAGTTGTCATGCTTTTAAGGGACTCTGTTAGATCACCCAGTACTTTACCTGTTTCTTTGGACCCATTTGAAATCTCAGCAGGAAAACTGTGCTTTTTGTCACATCCTTCATCACGGAACTATAAGATTAGATCGCTCTTTCAAAAGGAGCTTGTAACAACTCCCTATGTGGTGTCTTATTGGAAGAATGTTCTTGATCACATTGATTGGAAAAAAGTATGGACTCTGTCTTTGAAACACATAACTAACAAGGTCAGAGAAATCTCATTCAAATTGTTACACAGATTTTACCCAGGTAAAGTGTTTCTGAAAAGGTTTAAATCAGACATAGATACAAGCTGTTCTTTTTGTGATGACCCTAATGAAAATGATATGCATATCTTCTGGGATTGTCCTCACACACAGCTATTTTGGATTGAATTCTCTAATGTTATCAATCACAATGTGCTCCAGGGTTTCTCTTTGCTTTTTAATGATGTACTGTTTGGCTTCTTTAATATACAAAAAGATAAAATTAATGAATATTTTATCATTAACCTATTATTTCTCGCGAAATTTCATATTCACCGCAGTAAATTCTCTCATCAAAATCCTTTATTTATTGTTTTTAAAAAAGAGGTTCAACAGTATATCCAAACTATTTCATCTTCCAAGAATCTTAAAGCTCTTAAATCAGTTAATTTATTTCATCTTTTTAATTTATTCTTTTAAAGCTTTCGTTTTATATTAGGCTACTAATTTATTGTTACATACATATATAAATGGTGCTTTGCATGTAATGTCAACTCTTTGTACGCAAAGTTGATATTTCTTTGTACTTGTATCTTTGGTACCTTGGCATTAATAAAAAAAAATAAAAAAAAAAGATACGAGCGACAGGTTTAATTCAGGTTTAAATCTGTAAATATTTTGATGTTTCTTGTTAAATTTAAGCATCGTTTCATCTCTCAGGCTTATAAATAACAATAACAACAACAACAAATGCAATTTTTGATGCATTATTATATGAATATTATGATTATTCAAATATATTTAACCTTGTCATTGTGCTTTTTTTCCCGTGTATGTAAATCTCATACTATGATGCAAGCAAACCCATTGTATTTATGTTTTCCTCTTTTTTTTGTCATTATGATTGTTTATTGTTAAAGATACAACCATCTTTCCCTGAACTTGTATGCAATTAAGCTGTGCAATAAATAAAAACGAAAAAAAGATAAAAGGGACAGGTGCGCTAACACCTCGTAGCATCAGTAACTCGACAACACTACCTAGTACCGTTTTCCTCAGCCTTTGCAGTGCTTGCAATGTCTGCATAAAGGAGAGCACAGCTGCTCAAAGATCTCGCATTTAGAGAAGACTGTTGATTTTATACTGGAAAAATGTAAGTATTACTACTTAAAAAAGATTACCCCAGAATGCATTACTAGCTCACCCCAACACTACAATAATAATGATAAATGCTGACCAATAATTTTGTTATATGCCATAGGTATGCATGAATACACACTAGACAAATGCAGCCAAAGTGAATACATCTCAATTTTCATTCAAGCAATGAATTAATGCATTAGTTAATGAAACAATTATATTTTATTTACTGACAACAACAGGAAACATGAATAAATGAGTAAAAAATAATAAAATAATCACAATAAAAATACAAATACAAGTCAACGACACATAAAACAAAGCTTTATTCAAACTTATTGTTCTAACAATCATGTATATACAGGCGGTGAACCCATATACTGCCATCTCAACACAGCTGTGCCAACTCTGCAGCTTTATTCTGATGAAGCAGCTGACCACCGAGCCCACCTTCACCTGTCTCTGCCGTCCATCACGTTCCTCATCGCTGCTGTCAGACTGAATCTGATCATGGATGGGAAAGGGACATCGAGGCTATTGTTGTCTGAGTGTACAGAGAGGATGAGGAAGATCATGATGACGCCCCTGAACCACACAATCTTGAACAAGAGCAGGAGAACATGTGCGGGACAATCTGGCTGCTGTTGTGTCTGCTCCAAACATTCATGTGCCTGCTCTCCATGAGCACCACTACCTGTAAAACATTTAAACAGAGTAAAACTTGAAACTTTGAAGCTTCTGAAAATTGGGCTCTATTGACAGATGTTGTATGAACAGAAACCAGCCGAACAAACTTGACCAAAATCACATCCTCAATGTCTTTTAACCTTTAACCTCACTGATGATGCAGCATCCGGTCCAGATGAGGCAGTAAGGGCAGGTGGAGTGATGGAGCATCTCATTCATGGCACTGGACCATTTCTAGGATGCTGCTGTGGACTCTCCATCCTCACTGCTCACACCAGTCTGCAGACATTTCAGATCATACAAAGATGCACAAATATAATAAACTTTAATAGAGCAATGCTATTTGATCTCTGTATTAGAAGTAACAAAATGATCTTACTTTATGTTTTTGTTTCAGGTTTTCCTTTCCCCCCACAAATGCTGCTGTCACCTTTCTTTGCAGGTCCTGCATCACCACTAAAGATCTGCAGCAAAGGCACAGGAATCAAGATGTTTAATTCATTTCAGTAGTATACTCACTGAGAGCCTTTGATGGCAGCATTCCTTCATCAGTCACTCTTCACCGGATAAACACTCGTGTGTCTCATCTGTCCCTGTAACATCAGACAAGATTCAGTCTCCTCTGTGATTTATCTGCTCAATACTGCATTTACATGTTGAGGTACTCTAGCTGCTGATGTGTTAACTCGCTTTTTATCTAACACAAATGTTCCTCAATTTATCAACAATACTAATGCTCAAATGAAATAGATAACTTATGTTTAGTTATTCCATGTATATTTATTTACATTCATCTAAAGCAGTGTTGACAACAGTGAATTCTACATAACACACATACATCTCTCGCTCAGATGTCTGTTCATGATGTGATGTGCTCATATGCAATTCTTTTACAACATTTTCCTGCCACATATTAAATAGACACTTAGTAATCGTCTTTAAAGATATATATGGTTTATGTAAATCCACTCTGGTGATGTACGTGTGCTACTGGAGCTCCCCTGTTCTCTTTACATAATAAAACCTGTTTTTACCGCAAAATCACAAATAAACTGTACTGTTTAGCGTTTACACATTAAGCAATTCAACAGTTTGCTCAACAGTAGCTCAACAAACGCGATTCTAACACAAGGAACTGTGTTTTTGGTTTATAATACTCACATTTGTAAACACCCGCGTCGCTGTTCTCCTTCTCGGAGTGGAGCAAATAGAACCGGAATGGTTACGTTTTGTTTCTGCAGAATCCTGCCAATACCAGCAATTATCCACCTTATTCTTCAGTGTGGAAGTATGCCTATGAATGAGACTTCCGGTTCATTAGCCGCTATAGGGAAACAGCAATGTGCAATATCAAGCAGCAAAACAAGTTGTTTTGTACAACTAATAAAATAACTTGACGTGGATGAGACCAGAAGCCAGACCCATCAAATTTACAAATGGCCATGCCCGCTTATTCGGGAAATATAAGGTGGAAATTTCACATGCATTTTTACAATTTTGTATTTGGCAGATGCTTTCATCCAAAGTGACTTGCATTGCATTCAAGGTATGAGGGGTAGTAAGATTCAACAATCTGCATCGTTGCATCAGCATAAAAGTTAAGGATGCGATGCATCGATTCAAAACAGTGTGCACCAGATACAAGTTGGCATTTGTGTCGCAATGCATCATTTCTAACATATTTGCGTCAGTAAAAAAACAAAAAACAATTTATATATAATTTTTAATCGATGCGCTATACTTTTATTTAGAGCAAAATATCTGTACCATATTGAATTGCATAGCATCATATATATATATATATATTTTTTTTTTTCCATTTGCATCATATTGCATTGAAGCGCATTATGTTGAATAAAATTGAAATCGGATCGCCCTGCATCGTAATAGGGGTGAATCGTATCGCATCGCATCGGTAGCCGCTTCATATGTGTCTTTAATGTATCGTATCGTTGGCTATGCATCGAGATGCGTATCTCATTGGCCTCAGTTATGGAGATGCACATCTATACATTTAATCAGTTCCTGCATTCCCTGACAATCGAACCCATGACCTAGTGCCTAGTGAGCTATAGGAATGTTAAATGTTCGTTCACCCACTGTGTATTTAATCTGACAACAGAAAACACACTTCAGGTTGAAGTTGGAGAGACGAGATGAAAACGACATGCTGCTGCTGCTGCTGCTGTCACTGTGGAGCGTAGCAGGGGTCAAACTGTCAGCCTGTCACCAGAGTTCACGTCGCATAGCAACAGGGGCACACTCCCAGGATAGTTTCGCGGTGACAGTTGCCAGACAGGAGCAGGAGCTTAGCAACAAAGACATCAGGTGCTACTGCCTGCTGCTCATGAGCTGACACCTAAACCACATGCCGACACACACCGGGGGAGTGAGTGTGTGTGTGACTAACACAACACTGAAGAGACAAACACAATCTCCTGCAGAGGAAAGACAGATAGACAGATAGACAGATAGATAGATAGATAGATAGATAGATAGATAGATAGACAGACAGACACAGACAGGCAGACAGACAAATGATAGATAGATAGATAGATAGATAGATAGACAGACAGACAGACAGATGATAGATAGATAGACAGATAGATAGACAGACAGACAAATGATAGATAGATAGACAGACAGACAAATGATAGATAGATAGATAAATAGATAGATAGACAGATAGACAGACGATAGATAGATAGATAGATAGATAGATAGATAGATAGATAGATAGATAGATAGATGATAGATAGATAGATGATAGATAGATAGATAGACAGACAGATGATAGATAGATAGATGATAGATAGATAGATAGACAGACAGATGATAGATAGATTGATAGATTGATAGATAGATAGATAGATCTTCAGAACAACAGATAGATTTTTACAGATCAGTGCATGCTTGCATTTTATGGAAAACAGCAGCATGAACATTTCCTTTTTCTAAGGAAAATAGAAAGTCAAATTTGGAACAACATGAGGGTGAGTAAATGATTTTTTGGGTGAACTACAAATATTTTTCGCAGTGTTTCTCTATCAAGATATCAGAGCGCTCAAATTAACCCATACAGCAAACGCTCTCACGCAAGTCTTCCCTCTGCAGGCTGAAGAAAGGAGCCTCTTTGAGTTCCTCCCTGCTGAAAAATGCTCCAGCGCCTCCTCAGCGGCCGGCCTGTTGGTGTTGGCAGGCAGGGCAGGGAGGATTTGGAAGCAGATCAGGCTTGGCTGGAAATGAAGAGGGGTTTGGGTTTTCAACAAGAAGCCATAGCGGAGACGGGGGGGCGAGGGGACTCAAAAGAGAAGATGAAAGCGGGAAAAACGGAGCAAAGGAGAGAGAGGGATTGAACAAGAGAGAGAGAGAGAGAGAGAGAATTCCAGGCTCCAACAGCAATACATTATATGGCAGAAAAACAGAACCATTAAACAGTTCATTCAGGAAGTGAACAGGTCATGACATCATTTCCTCGCTGGCAGGGGCAGGATGTGGGCCGATGGTTGTACAGTTCCTCCAGAGAGAGAGACAGAGAGAAATATAAACGACAAATTGCTGTAAAACAGAACATATCTGAGTTGCATATTTCAACACTAAGTATTAAACGAAAAGTTCACCCAAAAATGAAAATTCACTGAAAATGTACTGACCCTCAGGCCATTCAAGATGTAGATGAGTTTGTTTCTTCATCAGATTTGGAGAAATGTAGCATTCCATCACTTGCTCACCAATGGATCCTCTGCAGTGAATGGGTGCCGTCAGAATGAGAGTCCAAACAGCTGATAAAAACATCACAATAATCCACACCACTCCAGTCCATCAATTAATGTCCCGAGAAGTCAAAAGCTGTATGTTTGTAAGAAGCAAATGCGTCATTAAGATGTTTTTAACTTTAAACTCTCACTTTGGGCCAAAATACCATTTGGGTCCATAACCTGCTGCCTCCAGTGAAAAAGTCCATCTCTTGTTGTCTCTCACATCAAAATCCACCCACATATTTGTTTAAAGCTGCTTTGCACTTTGTTTTTATTTTTTTGCTTGTAAACGGTGCTTGATCAGTGCAGATTTCTCTCCTGATTCAGACCAGATGACTTTTTCACTGGAGGAAGCAATATTACGGATATTTTAGCTGGAAGCAACGGTTTGAAGTTGAAAACATCTCGATGGATTTGCTTCTTATAAACACACCGCTTTTGGCTTCTCTAGACATTAACAGATGGACTGGAGTGGTGAGGATTACTTGTGGATTATTGTGATGTTTTTATCAGCTGTTTGGACTCTCATTCTGACGGCACCCATTCCCTGCAGAGCATCCATTGGTGAGACAGTGATGGAATGCTACATTTCTCCAAATCTAATGAAAACAAACTCATCTACATCTTGGACAGCATGATTTCACGCATTTCTGGCTGAACTATACCTTTAAGAATCTGATCTCATGCACTGGCCGTCATGTAAACAATGCCACATGACCGTCACTCACTCACACACACTTTCTCTCTGCAGGTAGCTGATCTCTGTCCTCCTGCACAGCTGTCAGATCGCTGCGCTTGAATCCGTGTGGCAGCTGCAGCAAGCGTCCAGCTGTGTGTGAGTGTGTGTGTGTGTGTGTGTGTGGAGCCAAATGCTCCTTTGTCATCTACAAACAATAGAAACAATCGGGCGACACACTCACCCCGGACATGGCAATTAATCACACAAACAGAGCGGGGGGTGTTATGGAGATGATGATGATGATGATGAAAGAGGGTGTAGAAGAAAACAAAAGGGCTGCAGGTTGTTAATGAAGACATAGAGGCAGCACATTACTGTCAGGATCTGCTTCTGATCCTGTAATATTTTGAATGAGCTTTTACTTTTGTATGTTCATTTTTCATTCTAATGTCAGTTTTAGTAATTTTTGTGCTTTTGTCATTTTTATTATTAATTTCATCAGTTTTTATTAGTAATTGTATTAATCTGATGTTTAAGAGGAGTCTGGATGGTGTGCTATTTCTAGTGGATTTTCAAAATGTGCATTCGTGCTTTTTGAGGTAACATTACCCAAAAGCCTTTGCACAACCAGGTGTTACAGAAAAGAACTTTGTTGTAACCACGTATTCTTTTAATACTTTAAATAATGTGGACAGTAAACCTTGATGAAGCAGAATTTAATATATATAGAATATATAATTATATCACGACAAAAAACTGACAATATTAGAATCCTAAGATCATAAGAGTATTTTTTGTATTATTCTAAAGGATTGATTTATTTATTTTGGATTTTTAGAATTGTTTTAGGATTAAGGAACCCAGACACCCAAACATGATGCAATGATCAGAAAATATTTAGTACATAAATTTGTTAGTTGGGATGGGAAACGCAGGGCCAACAAAACAACACAAAAAAGCAGTGTTGTTATTGTTAATATTGATTTAAAAATTCTTTTATACCAGCTGCCATTGGTTTTTTAACTTACAAATAATTTTATGGATATTATTAATGGAAGTCATTGTTTTTGTCTGTTTGTTGTGGTGCTTGTTTGTTGTTTGCATATGGTTTACTGCTGGCTGTGAAACAAATGGCCCTTCGGGGATCATAAAGTTGACCTTGAACCTTGAACCTTGTTAACTAAAAACTAAAATTATTAATGAAATCATGAAATCATTTTAAGCTGCAGTAAACTTCTAAAAACTGAAATAAAAAAAATAATTACAACTATAAACAAGTAATAAAAATGACAAAAGCACATAAATTAAAATGAAAACTGAAAATATGCAAATAAAATCTCATTCAAAATATTAATACATACTATAACAGAATATAGATCATAATAACATAACACGAAGTCATTCGGTTGAGGGTTCTTCACGCTGTACGAAAGAAAGAAAAATGGACAGCAAACATCACTCTGAGCAATAATCATTTAAAAAAAGGACAAACACTTGATGTTACACCCCTTCTCAGTTTATTTTCAGTTGCATAAAAAAAAAAAAAAAAACAACAAATCGCTGACATCTTTGAATGAGCCCAGATCTAGTTTGGTCAGCTGACAAGGTTGCCACATCTGATTTGCATGTCAATAAGATGCAAATGAAGATGATCTGCATTCAATAGTCTGGTGGGTTGCAACATTGAAGAAGTCAAAGGTCACATGATGCCTTCTGCTTGAATGGGGTGGAGCCTAAAACAAACCCTGATGATGCTGAGAGCAAATCAAATGAAAGTCTACAATACAAAAACAACAGCTGAAAGTATGTTTGAAAGACAAACACACACTAACCGAGCATCAGCTATTCAATATGCATGTATAAAATCACTCTATGAGGGCAAATCTGACCACAAAATCAAAAGAAAAAAATTGCAAAATCACATTTTGCATGAAGAAAACGTCAATCTTCTTGATGCAAAATATTTCAATATTTTTTTCTTTAAAATTTAGGGTGAAATATGAACTAGATTCATCCCTCATGTGTGCGTTTGTCTTTTCATGTGGATTCTTGATGCAAGACAGAAAATACACAAACCCCAAACCGACCAGCAAACCACAAGGTTCTGCGTGTGTTTCCTCCCCTAAATAAAGCTGGAGGCCACTGACTATGCAAAAAAAAGTTCAAAAACACTTCCTATGTTCCTCCTCATGGTCTAAAATTCATATTCATATGCCGTTTACAAGATTACATGTACTGTAGCTTATTTATAACTAGATGACTGGCTTGTGTTAAATCAATATCAATGCACACAGTTGTCAAAGCCAGAGAAATTGACACAAAATAGCTAGACATACCGTTAAAAGATTCGACCACCGTCCTCGGTAAACAAATTTAGTTCAAAGTAAATAGTTTTAAATAGAACGACTTGCAAAACAACGACCACGGCAAAACGGCCTATATACTCAATAGCCATTGTTGTTTAATTTCATTTTGATTCATGCTCGATTTTTTATGTTTTTCGACATCTCACGTTGTCTATTTAGGAAGCTGAACGTTGCAGGGCGATAAAAAGAAAATCGCTGCACAGTCCTTTCTATCAGCTAGAGATTCAACTCACAGGGTTTTCGAAGGCCACTATTTTCTCCCAAAAAACTTTATTCTACGAATCATTCTAGCAAAAAAGTGTTCGACTAACATTCGAAATCCTCCACAACCTGCGTCACTTTTTACATACGTTTATCTTCTTTTTCTTTTTGATTTTTTTTAAAGCAATCGCCTTAAAACAGTGCAAAACGAAAGTAATCCTGTGCAACAGAACTACGACTAAAAACATACAAACCTCATTCGTGAAAAAAAGGTAGGTGAATCATTCAACAATGTGATATGTTGCAAATGATTCGCGTTCCGCTTGCATTTCACAAACGAAGCCTATTACACGTACATTGTTTGTAAAAAATGCGACTTCGAAAGAAAAAGAAAGTAATAATAATAATAATAATAATAATAATAACAACAACAATAATGCATAATATTAAGGACACTAGAACACATTATAAACAGGAACAGGAAACTCAAGAGATCCGACTGATGTTCATGAAGAACCTGACCACTTCATGTTGAATGTGTCCTCACACACACGCTAAAGTGTGTCTCCCATCTGTTGTGTGCGTGTGTGTGTGACAAAAGAAAGGCTCGCTCCTGTAGAGTCAGCGCGACTCCAGCTGGACGCCCCTGTCGGCCGAACGGGACGGATGGATGAAGCGCAGCCCCCAGGCCAAAGAAAAGACGCGAGAGCTTGTCCAGTCTCTAGGGTTCACAATTCAATAAATGTTAACACGGCCAGAGAATATCTTACAACAAAATCAAAAGAAAAAAAAGAATAGGGAATTTTGATTTTGCTTAAAGAAAATTAAGCCTATTTTAAGGAGCATTAAGACTTGTGCAAAGTGGCATTATTTCCGTGAATATTAAGCACATACCTACAATTACCCCAAAAATGGTTAATTAAATTATATTTAAAAATCATGCATAAAAAATCTCAAAAAAAAAAAAAAAAAAAAAAAAAAAAAAAAAAAGATTTAGGTGAGTGCTTAACTATCATGAAAGTAATGCAAAAAAATTGAATAAATAAAAACAGAAAAAAACACCTTCAAGAATTAAATTTTTTGCTTAATAAAATGAAGCCTATTTTCAGGAACAATATGAATTGCTGCACTGTGTCAATTTTCATGAATATTAAGCACGTTTGTAACCCCAATTCTCAAAAAACAAAACAAAACAAAAAAAATCTATATATAATTCTCAAAATTAATATCATTAATGTAAAAATTAATGATGTATTAATAAAATTGTAACATTTACGAGGGTGTTTTTTTGGTGGAAAATACAAAAGTTAAAAAAAAATTAAAAATAATTTCATTCTCAAAATTATTGTCATTACTCGAATGTGAGAAAATGTGTTCATTTATTAATTAAAATGTATTAAAAAGTATTTATGCATCGTGATCAATTTTGGGGAGGGAGGATGTGTTTAACTGTCAGGAAAAAGTAAAAATAAAAAAATTTATTAAATTAATCATTCTGAAAATGATCATTGTTAATGCAAAATAATAATGTATTAATTAAATTATAATTGTAGTAAAAGTATTTATGCATCATGATAGATTTTGGGGTGGGAATGTGCTTAACTGTGATGAAAATAATAATACAATGCAAAAAAAAGGTAAAAAAAATCTAATTATTTTAATTCTAAAAATTATCATCATTAATGCAAAATATAATGTTTTTTTAATTGTATTTTTGCATCGTGATTTTTTTATTTGGAATGTGCACAACGGTAAAAACAATGACAAATAAAAAAAGACTAAAAATAGGCTTCATTTTTTTATGCAAAATCCATTTTTCTTTTCTTTCTTTTTTAAAACTTTGTGTTTATTTTTTTGCGCTGTCTTTCTGTTGAGGTTTAGTCTGGAAAGCGTGACAGTGACTGGCGTCTGCACACGTGCGTCTAATGACTGTCTGGTTTCACGTCTGCATGTCTGGCTCACCTCATGAATATGCAGATGTGAAGTGTGAACATATACATATTCATTTCAATCTGCATATTTTACCCTCTGACCTCTGACCCCTGGGCCAACCGCATATCCCATAATGCCTCACATCTCATCCATCCACACCCAATTCTATCCTCCTATTCCAGAAAGCTTGTGTGTGTTGTAGTGTGTCCGTGGCCTCTAGTGGTTCGTTAATGAGTTTGTGGATGGTTGCGTTGTGGTTCGCAGTGGTCAGGGCCTCCAACGGTGTGTGTGCGTCACGCGGTGAGCTTTTGGATGGTTCTGTTGTAGTAGGCGGTGGTCAGTGCCTCCAGCGGGCTCCAGTAGTGAGCGTGGAGCTCGATGACCTCCATCAGGAGCGAGCGCGTCAGCTGAGACTCAGATGGACACAGCATCTTATCCCGCACGGCCGCCAGCAGCTCTGTCATCATTTCAGGAAGCTGCTCCTCCAATAACCGGCCGGTGCTCTGAAGCTGAGAGAACAAGCACAGGAGAATCAGCAGAGAGAGAAACAAGACTGACAAATCCTGCCAAACAGTACCAACTTTCTCAGTTCTCCTAACAGAATGGTTATCCCAGAAAAAGTGTGAAACTGACTGTAGGGCAACACAAATAAATACATTTTTTAACAAAGAAAAAAAAAATCATATATATAAATTTCAATTTATTAAATTAAAAAAAAATAAAATTCCAATTCTCAAAAATTTTAATATTACTCTAAAAAAAAGTGTGAAAATGTGATGTGTTTGTTATTACACCAAATAAATAAATATAAACAAAGAAGAAAAATTAATTGATTAATAAATTCAATAATAATTAAAAATAAATAAATAAATTATATATATATCATTTTATTAAATTAATTAAATATAAAAATTTAATTGTCAAAATGATCATCCTTTAAAAAGTGTGAAAATGTGAAAGTGACTGTGGCACCATCAAAACATTACTCTAAGGCAATAAATGATGTATTTATTAAATTATAAAGTATTTATGTATTTGTGATGCATCACTTGTGCAAAATTATATCCATCTCATCAGCATCTATGTGATGTAATTATAAGACTGGGGTTTAAATATCATGAAAATAAGGTCACAAAGGGAAACAGGCTTCATTTTCTTTATGCAAAATACATTTTGAGGTGACCTGGATATACTTTATGTGAGATTCACACAGAGGCTGGAGCTGAAATGACTGTCTGTGGACTGACAGCACGTCATGGATGCGGTGCATCAACATTTACTCCAAAATATCCTGTAATTCTACTTTAAAGCGGGGTGGTGAAAGACAGACAAAGAGAGGCAGGAATCACTGAGTGCTTTCTGAGAGGAAATAAGATGTTCAAAAGGAGACTGACACACTCAGGCTCAAGCAAGGGTCAGAGGTCAACTCCACAGGGGGCACAGAGAAACAGATGCTAGTCTGAGAGAGAGAGAGAAACAGAGAGAGAGAGACAGAGAGAGAGAGACAGAGAGACTGGACAGAAGCCGTCGGATGTCCAGACAAACTGTCTGCTCATGATCCGGTTTGTGGGCAGATGGGACATCATCTACTGGATGGATGGAGCCACACTAAAGTATTTGTATATATTTGTATATTACAAATATTATTTATTTATTTACTTGTGGTGCAATGACAAACTCACATTTTCAGACTTTTTTTTTTTTAGAGTAACGATCATTTTGAGAACTGGATTTTTATATATTTTTATTAATATAATAAAATGAAATAATTTAAGTTAATTTAATTTTCTATTTTAAAGATTTTTTTTTTGCACTGTGCCATCATTTAGTGTTATGATTATACTTTTAAGTCTGTTTGAGTCTGTTTTATATTTTAAATATATTTGATATATTTGATACATAAAATATTTTTTCCCATTTTAAAAGACAATGTTATTTTGTGAATAAATGCTGGTAAGTCTGGCCACTAAAAACACATCTGAAGACTTCTGCATTCTGTTCAGCTGAACACAAGAACATGTGCCATGTGAACACGTGCCCTCTCGCAGCTGTAAACAACTGAGAAAACAAACCAAACGGAAGGAAAAGAAACAAACAAACAGATAAAACCGCTTGCATTTCTAAACAAGCATGACACTCCAGATCTGCTGTCATGTGAAAGCATCTTCCTCTGAAGCAGTTAATCAGACACACAGTCAATCGAGGGTTCAGGCCAGTCAATGGTCTCAGTCTCTTGTTCATTGTGAAAGTGTTAAACTCACCTCCATAGAACAACAGAGCACCGCATCCTCCTTCACCTCCGGAGACTCCAGCAACTAAAACACAGAAAACACACCTCACTTCAGCGACTGACCAATCACAGTCAAGCAGTTCATGAAACATTCAACATCTTTAGTATATTCACATTTATGCATTTGGGAGATGAGTTTATCCATTGCATCCAGAGTCTACATTTAAATCAAGACATTACAGATGAACAGAGTAAAAACTATAATATATATATATATATATATATATATATATATATATATATATATATATATATATATATATATATCTCACTATTTTTATTATTAGTAGTATTATAAGTAGTATGTCTGTATTTGTTGCTGTTGTTACTACTACTACTACTACTACTACTACTAATATGTATTAAAATGTGTTAGTAGTAGTAGTAATAATAATATGTATTTTAATACTTAGTAGTAGAAGAAGTTTTTCAGGCAAGACAATATTGAGATTACACTATTAATAATAATAGAATGTATTAAAACATGTATTGTTGTTATTATAATTATAAAATAAATGTTGATTTTATGATATTCCTTAAAACATTATTATTATTATTATTATTATTATTGTATTTGTAGCTGTAGTTACTACTACTACTACTACTACAAATACTAGTAAGTATTAAAATATGTATTATTATTATTATCATTATTAATAACATATTTAAATCATTATTATTATAATTGTTGTTTTTGTTAATAATAATCATTAATAATAATAATAATAATAATAATAATAATAGTTATTATTACTAGTACTACAGGTGAATATATAATAATAATAGAATATATAATAATTATAATAATTACTATATTATATATCACATGATGTAATAATTATTAAATAATAATAACTAATAGATATTACTATACTTTCCCCAGTTGATTAATCACAGTACACAGACAATTGTTTTATATTGCAAGTTTTTTGTTTAAATATGCAAATGATGCATCATCTAATTAAAATTGCACTCATTTGTATAGATTTCGGTTTCATTTTGTTGATATACTAGAGTTAAAGGTTTTTATAGAGAGGGGATTTTGGATTTCTCTTTCTATCGCTCCATAAATTCATGTATGTGTAAAGACATGATATGGAAGCAAAACAGTCAAAAATCTCATAATTGCATGAAAAAAATGATGTTTTTTTTTTTTTTTTCCTGTAGGGTTTGAACTACTACATGCATCATTAATCTGCATTCTTCTCTCGTCTGGCGTGTTTAACAGACTTCAGCTTTCAGGAGGTCACTGCTGGTAATCCAGACATATATACAGACCACACATCACTACACCAATCATCTTTCACTTCCTCTTTCACTGTTCCTCAAAAACCACCAGCCGACAGACGCCAGCGAGAGCAATATCAGCCACGTCCCAGTCTGAACCCCAGACGACTGCTGCGACAGACAGAAAAGCACTGGCTCTGACCACAAAAACAGAAGTGCAACTCACTTAACAGGAAAAATACACTTTATTATTCTGCAGCTGAGCCTGACGCAAGACTTATTTCTGTGTGTCAAAGGCAATTTTAAATGGATTACAGAACAGTTTACTTTGGTGCAAAGATGATCAATGCATGAATGCAATCAAAACAAAAGAAAAGAAATGCACCTGTATATTTCAATAACCGAACAAATGCACGCATTCATGCATCTATTAATGTTCCCAGGATTATGCATTTCACAATATTGCTACTATATTTGAATCCTATGGTCTGGTTTCCCATATGTTCGCTTGTCTTTTCCCGTAACAGACAGGATTATGTCATTTGACATTTTGTAAGAATGTTCTTTTAGTCTTGGCTAACGTGTCTGTGCAATTCAGAATTGTTGATATGACCCAAACACACACGAACCCTGTTCAAATCATGATAACTCATTAATGACTCAGTGATTCATTCAGAAATGAGCCTACAGTTCTTCTTTTGCCATCAGTATTTCTAAATCTTTCTCGTCTGAATGACTGAGTGACGACACTGCACTAAAAACACACACTAGATATGAATTATAATTACAGATGATTCTGGATATTGACTAGATCTTCACAGCCTTGAGATGAGCTTAATCAGCATTTGGTTTAACTTGACGAATTTAAGAAAGAAATATGCTACTATAATAGAGAACCTTATCAAGGTAAAAGTAACAATACATAAAAGTAACAACAACAACAACAACAACAATAAAATGGATTAAAACAATTATTATTATTATTATTATTATTATTATTATATTTGTTGCAGTTGTTAATAACAGTATTATTATTATTATTATTATTATTATTATTATTATTATTATTATCTTGGCTTTATGACATTCCTTATAAAACAATAATATTTATTTAAAATTATTATTATTATTATTATTATTATTATTATTATTATTATTATTATATTTGCTGCTGTTGTTAATCATAATAAAATGTATTATCATTATTATTAATATCAATATTAATTATTATTATTAATATGTATTAAAATATGTATTACTATTGCTAATAATAAAAATATATATTTATTATTACTATTTTGAACAGGAATTTCATACAAACATTTTATTTTAATTTTTATACAAGTTCCCAAGACTTGATTTGACATAAAATAAAAATGCAGTTTTGATTTGACATAAAATAAAAATGCAGTTTTGTTGTAAATTAATTGTTATACTGTATTTTCATTTGATTACATTATAAAAGACTGATTCAACTGTTAAAGTTTTATGAATTCATTACATAAGATTTTTTTTTTACTTGTATATTATTTCAAAATACAGAAAAAAATAAAACAAAGAATCCAGAAAAATAAAACTGATGGAGCCCTAAATGAAAAGGTAGCTTATTCTATGAAGTTTACTTGTAAACACACAAATTATGATTACATTCATAAGGTCTAACAAAAATGTGGTATGCATCTCCTTCCCTATTAATGGTATTAAACTAATGTTGTGATAAATATTTATAGCAAATGATATGGAAAAATATATTGTGATAGTATTTTTGGCAATATCGCCCAGCCCTACTTATAGTCAAAGTTTCCCATTACTATTCCTCAAATTAAATGTTACTAAGTTAACACTTCAAACTTGTACAGTTATCGCCTGACTTCAGATGATGTATGAACAACTTCAATGATACGTTCATGGTGTTTTTGCTCCTTTTTGGAGTTCTCGCCCCTGAAGGTGAGCTCTCTGTGGATCAGAGTGTGTGTGTGTGGGTGTGTGTGTAAGCGTCTGAAGAGATCTACTGAAATGACTAGCAGAGCAGCGAGCTCGGGCAGTGACACAGGCAGCCCTTTGTGAGGCAGGGGGCCTGCAGGAGCTGATCAAAGCTGACGTGAGCGGCTCTGGATTCTGTCTCAGAAAACAGCTGACAGCTTCCGCACAAAGCCACAAAAACCAGGAATCTCATTCAAACAGACTCGCTCTTTATACAACAGCATACATTTATACAGATCAGCTACTTTAAGAGCCACAATCTGCACTTGTTTGCCTAATGTTTACCTATAAAGTTACTCACAGTTCTTACAAACAGGTGGTTGCTGTTCCTTTAAGACTTTGTATGTAATTGACCTCTATTATGACTGGCTAATCTTCCAACCTATTACAGTATGTCTATATACTACATCACTCTTTGGTTTCAGAAGACAATATGATGCCTTTACTTTTGGTCCTGGTTCTCTATAAATTTAAAGATAACATGCAAGTAGTGATATTTCAGAGAAACATGAAAAAAAAGCCAGAACGATCTTTGCTAACATGAGCAAACGTCAATTAGCAGGATGTTAAACAGATGGCAGATTTGGCCTTCGGGTTACGGCAACGCTCTGCTGTTTAGATCTGGTCTAATGAAAATACAAATGCAAAAAAATACTGTATTTGTTGAGAAAATCTGTGTCAAAATGATAGTACAGCCTGCAGTTAATGTTAAGGAGTCTTTCAGGGTTCCCAAATTTCTATGACTTCCAATCGTTTCTGATTACTGGATAAAATAAAACTATACACAGTATACTGTATATATATAATATTTTAATCAATATAAATTATAACATAATTATAATATAATATATACTCATTGTACTATATATAATATATTAATATATTTTAATCAATATAAATTATATATTTATTATATTATATTTTGTAAAAACCTACATTTTTATTTGTTATGAGACTGTGATTTTCTGAGGTCAGTGTTCATGACTCCACCATAAGAAAGAGACTGGGCAAAAATGGCCTGCATGGCAGAGTTCCAAGACGAAAACCGCTGCTGAGCAAAAAGAACATAAAGGCTCGTCTCAGTTTTGTCAGAAAACATCTTGATGATCCCCAAGACTTTTGGGAAAATACTCTGTGGACTGACGAGACAAAAGTTGAACTTTTGGAAGGTGTGTGTCCCATTAGATCTGGCGTTAAAGTAACACAGCATTTCAGAAAAAGAACATCATACCAACAGTAAAAAATGGTGGTGGTAGTGTGATGGTCTGGGGCTGTTTTGCTGCTTCAGGACCTGGAAGACTTGCTGTGATAAATGGAACCATGAATTCTGCTGTCTACCAAAAAATCCTGAAGGACAATGTCCGGCCATCTGTTCGTGACCTCAAGCTGAAGCGAACTTGGGTTCTGCAGCAGGACAATGATCCAAAACACACCAGCAAGTCCACCTCTGAATGGCTGAAGAAAAACAAAATGAAGACTTTGGAGTGGCCTAGTCAAAGTCCTGACCTGAATCCTATTGAGATGCTGTGGCATGACCTTAAAAAGGCGGTTCATACTCGAAAAACCCTCCAGTGTGGCTGAATTACAACAATTCTGCAAAGATGAGTGGGCCAAAATTCCTCCACAGCGCTGTAACAGACTCATTGCAAGTTATCGCAAACACTTGATTGCAGTTGTTGCTGCTAAGGGTGGCACAACCATTTATTAGGTTTAGGGGGCAAGCACTTCTTCACACAGGGCCATGTGGGTTTGGATTTTGTTTTCCCTTCATAATAAAAAACTTCATTTAAAAACTGCATGTTGTGTTTACTTGTGTTATCTTTGATTAATATTTAAATTTGTTTGATGATCTGAAACATTAAAGTGTGACAAACATGCAAAAAAAAAAAAAAAAAAAAGAAAATCAGGATGGGGGCCAACAATTTTTCACACCACTGTATACATAATCTTTGATTTATGATATAATATTTAAAATATTTAATAAATATATATATATATATATATATATATATATATATATATATATATATATATATATATATATATATATATATATATATATATATATATAAAATTTATATTTATTTAAATAATATATATTTTATTACTTTTTCAGGTTTCTACTTAAAATTGCACGTTTAATTCAATGGATTACTTGCTGTTTCTTTGCAATTGCTTGTGAAATTTACTCGCAATGTCTGCATGAAAATTGTTTCTACACAACACTACACAAATAGTGCATACAAAGTCCTTTTAGAGACTAAGTTTTAAAATGTCATGTATATGAGTCCTAACTGTATGCAAAAGTGACGAGACTGCACAAAAGAATCTGACAAAAGGGTTTGAGAAGATCAGAGACGCATCCAACCCTTCAGCACCAGCAGCTTTCAAATGAACAACAGACGGTCTCTTTTCTCCCTCCCTCCATTCATCCTGTCTTTTATTTTCTCCCACACCCTCAGTGCTCCAAATACACCTGTCAGCTCCAAACTACAGCTGGATCACCTGTAATTAAGCAACCTGCTCTGCCGGTTCACCACACACACAACACACACTTCACATCTGGCTGTAAACACAGCATAATCGCCGTCACACACCGAGTGCCTGTTAGGACTCCCGGACCATCGTGTCAGGACGTGCTGATACCAGAGACCAATGGGATGTTAATCCGGCTGCAATCTTGAATAGTGGCATTCATACTGAACTCTCACCCAGATCATGGCTCTTTGATGAAGAATCAAACTCTGGCTTTTGACAGATCACGTCTGTCATCACCTGAACAACTGACAGGATTCATCACAGACAGGGAAGCCCTATTCAACAGCCATGGGGGCATTTCACCAGACAAAAAACATCTTTAAGTCTTAAACGGGTCGGATTATGAAAAAACGAATTTTTCCTGATCTTTTGAAGTGAATGAGTTTGATATATTTTTGTTATTTTGTTATTAGTTTGTTATTATTATTATTTAAAATATTAAATAAAATAAAACATATTCCTATTGTAATATTTGTAAAAATATTTTTATAATATATTTTTATATTTTATATAATATTTTATATTTTAGAATTTTTCTTATATTATTTTATAATCATATTGATATATAAATACAAATAACTAGTGCTAATAATATTATTAATAACATTTTTAAAAATAATTCTTAAATATCTTAAATTTATACCATTTATTTAAATCAAATTATTTATTTTACAGTAAAATATTACAATAGGAATAGCCTATATCTTATTTTGCTTCATATTTTATCCCTCCACGATAATAATAATAATAATAATAATAATAATAATAATAATAATTTGTGAATGTTTTTAATTTACAGTAAAACATTGCAATAGGAATGTCTTTAATATTTTTATTCAAGTATTTATTTAATAAAAAAGTTACTATTTATCAATTTATTAATTTAATTTTTAAATTTGTTATTCATAGTATTGTAACATTTTTAATAATAATAATAATAATAATAATAATAATAATTATTATTATTATTATTGTTGTTATTATTATTTTATTATTGTTATATAGTCATATTGATATATAAATCACTTTTTATTTTTCAAAATAAGCACAACTTTTTTTTAAACTGCATTTCAAATCGCAATTGCAATTTCAATTGGATTCGATTCAATTAGATTTTTTTTTTTTTTTTTTGGATTTACTGAAATTCAGCTGCAAACTATGAAAAACTCATTACCTTCATCAGAAAAATGCATTTAAATACACAACCATTTACATTTACACATCAACAACATCTATCTAGTGTTCAGGAACTCAGCCCATCTATTTTGAGTTTATATATAGGAAATATATACTATTTCTAAACAGCAGAGGAACTAAACATGTAGGAAGTTTGTGTTGATTTCCATCTCTGTCTGGCTGTTGTTCATTCCTCTTTCTCTCAGAGTTAACGTGTCACATCTATCAGAGCGAGAGTGAGACAGCTCACAGTAGATTCTGCATGCTTCCCTCCAGCGGGTCTGCAGTGTGTAGCTAATGTGTTGTGTAGTTTGTGTACCTCTCTCAGGCAGGAGTATATGGGGCAGACCAACACTCTGAACGGCTCTCCAGCGCTGCTCCTCATGGTGCCGAACACTTCACACAGAAACGTGATGAAGCCCAGCCAGCACTCCACATCCGTCTGCTGCAGCTCCTCACGCCGCGTGAAGTCCCTCTGCAGACGCACAGACAGAGAGACAGACTGTCATGATACACACATCAGCACACAATATTATTCACAACACAAACACTCAATTCCCCAGCTTCTACACTCGGATCCCTCGTCTTATTTTCTAGGTCTCCCAGTCAGGCAACTGCTGATCAAATCTGCTGGAAATATTTTTGATACCTAAATATTTGCAATATGGTTTGCTTGCTTGCTTATTATTTATTTATTTGTTTGTTTGTATATCATAGTGCTCCTGTCTTATACATTTGGTTTGATTGCTTATGTATTTTTACGTATGCATGTATGTATTTATGTATGTATTTATTTATCTATCTGTTTTCTATTTTTGTAAGCACTGTGCTTTGTTTGGTTTTGTTTGTGTTGTAAATGGTTAAAATGTTAATAAAAATATATAAATACAGAAGACAAATAAATAAATATTCCTAGCATGCAAACACATCACAAATGATACAAATGCAACAAATCACAAACATGCAATTTTAAATATCAACTAAATTAATTCTATATTATTTCTGATTATGACAGAAAAAAAAAATCCACTGATTTGCAAAAAAGGCCCAATATTACACAGTAAAATCCTGAGTGTTAAATTAACACTACTTGGAGCATATATGGTCCCACTCTAAAAGAGTGTTAAAGTAACACTGAAGCAGTGTTAAAGTTAATGAGATAATTATGTGATTAATTAAGTGCTGATTGAGCATTAGTGATGAACACGCTGTTAACAAGCAGAATCACTGAAGAAAAGAGAAACACAAGAACTACAACTGACTTCAGCCACAGCCTTCGATGAAATCAACTGAAATAAAAGAAAACATTAAATCTCTCAAGATTTCAGTAGAAGATAATTAATCATCTCCACAAACAGCATCACCAACTTCAAGCATTAAGAACCAGTTTGACTTTTTTTTTTTTTGGTCATGCGTCTAAAAATTTCTTATTAAGAATTAACAGAGGTTTAGATGTTACTGTTTATTGAAAAGAATAAAATCTGAAGTCACCGTTGTGGAGATAAGCGCTTGCTTTAGTTGGGCTCTTGACCCTTGACTTTTTAATGTTAGTTTTTCTCTGGCTGCTGTAACTGTGTTTATGAAGCACATTTGTTATGCAAGAAAAACCAAGAGAAAATGTGATCAGGTTATACTGGCCATTTTTTGATGATGTAGTTGTCATGTACAGCCTGATTCACAGATATCATCAGTGATCACCACTGCATTTTAATGAAATAATATGAAGAATTTTAAAAACACTTTGCACACCAGTTTAGAACATCTGTACTGTTTAGACATCCAGACATCAAGAATCAGCATATGGATCTCAACAATGGTGACGATCATCAGACAGAATCATGTTGCATTGCATTCTGGGTGCACCAATCAAAACTCATCCATGGCTCCCAGCATGCATTGCGACATGAATAAATTATGCAGCTGCATTGTCTTAGTATTTTCTTTTATTCTTACTATTTGCTTTTATTTTTGTTGTGACTTTTTACTGCCTTGTTTTGTGATGATCAAAAATCATATCAAAAATATCAGAATATTTTGTCACCATTGCTGAGGTTCACATGCTGATTCTTCATGTCTATGAGTGCCAGAGTTAAAACCTCATTATGAACCATACTGACAGAAGTAGTTTAAAAAGTTCTCACATTGTCATCTCATAGAACTGCAATAATATAGAAATCATAAAAGCACTACAGATTTACATAAAATGCAATCAGAGACAAATGAAATTAATTTATCATAAGTTTCTTGCCATCATATGTGCTTTAGAAACACAACTGTAACAGCCAAAAAAAATCTTATATTTGAAAGTCAAGGGCCAAGAGGCAACTAAAGCAAACACTATTCACCAAAACGGTAAATTGAAAAAAATAAAACAATCTAAACCTTAATTCTCAATAAAGAACTTCTGTTTTAGATACTCCAGAAATAAAGTCAAACTGGTTAGTAATGCATGAAGCTGGTGATGTTGCTTGTGGAGTTGTTTAATTAACTTCTACTGAAATCTTGAGAGATGTAATGTCTTTTATTTCAGTTGATTTCATCGAAGGCTGTGGGTGAAGTCAGTTGTAGTTCTTGTGTTTCTCTTTTCTTCAGTGATTCTGCTTGTTAACAGCGTGTTCATCACTAATGCTCAATCAGCACTTAATTAATCACATAATTATCTCATTAACTTTAACACTGCTTCAGTGTTACTTTAACACTCTTTTAGAGTGGGACCATATATGCTCCAAGTAGTGTTAATTTAACACTCAGGATTTTACTGTGTACTGAGTTAAAAAAAAACCTTACCAACACATACAGCTAAATAGGAGTACATAATAAATCTATAATTACATATAAGTAATACTAAAATAGACTGTTTTTCTTACTGCAAAATAAATGGTGTGAGTCACTTGTATTGTGTTTTTGCCATTTCAAAATTAATTTTGACATTATTTTTGATGATAACACAGCCCTGCATCTTAAAAAAAAATTCCATTGATTTGCAAAAAAGCACAAAAAAGGACAAAAAAGTTTATGGAAAAGGTATAGAGAGAACGTATTGATGAAAAAAATCATTAGACTTATTTTTTTAATGAACTTAGAATGAAATTAAAAAAAAATAAAATAAAATAAAAATACAGTGGGGCAAAAAAGTATTTAGTCAGCCACCAATTGTGCAAGTTCTCCCACTTAAAAAGATGAGAGAGGCCTGTAATTTTCATCATAGGTATACCTCAACTATGAGAGACAAAATGAGAAAAAAAAATCCAGAAAATCACATTGTAGGATTTTTAAAGAATTAATTGGTAAATTCCTCGGTAAAATAAGTATTTGGTCACCTACAAACAAGCAAGATTTCTGGCTCTCACAGACATGTAACTTCTTCTTTAAGAGGCTCCTCTGTCCTCCACTCGTTACCTGTATTAATGGCATCTGTTTGAACTCGTTATCAGTATAAAAGACACCTGTCCACAACCTCAAACAGTCCAACTCCAAACTCCACCATGGCCAAGACCAAAGAGCTGTCAAAGGACACCAGAAACAAAATTGTAGACCTGCACCAGGCTGGGAAGACTGAATCTGCAGTAGGTAAGCAGCTTGGTGTGAAGAAATCAACTGTGGGAGCAATTATTAGAAAATGGAAAACATACAAGACCACTGATAATCTCCCTCGATCTGGGGCTCCACGCAAGATCTCACCCCGTGGGGTCAAAATGATCACAAGAACTGTGAGCAAAAATCCCAGAACCACACGGGGGGACCTAGTGAATGACCTGCAGAGAGCTGGGACCAAAGTAACAAAGGCTACCATCAGTAACACACTGCGCCGCCAGGGACTCAAATCCTGCAGTGCCAGACGTGTCCCCCTGCTTAAGCCAGTACATGTCCGGGCCCGACTGAAGTTTGCTAGAGAGCATTTGGATGATCCAGAAGAGGATTGGGAGAATGATGAAACCAAAATAGAACTTTTTGGTAAAAACTCAACTTGTCGTGTTTGGAGGAGAAAAAATGCTGAGTTGCATCCAAAGAACACCATACCTACTGTGAAGCATGGGGGTGGAAACATCATGCTTTGGGGCTGTTTTTCTGCAAAGGGACCAGGACGACTGATCCGTGTAAACGAAAGAATGAATGGGGCCATGTATCGTGAGATTTTGAGTGAAAAACTCCTTCCATCAGCAAGGGCATTGAAGATGAAACGTGGCTGGGTCTTTCAGCATGACAATGATCCCAAACACACCGCCCGGGCAACGAAGGAGTGGCTTCGTAAGAAGCATTTCAAGGTCCTGGAGTGGCCTAGCCAGTCTCCAGATCTCAACCCCATCGAAAATCTTTGGAGGGAGTTGAAAGTCCGTGTTGCCCAGCGACAGCCCCAAAACATTACTGCTCTAGAGCAGATCTGCATGGAGGAATGGGCCAAAATACCAGCAACAGTGTGTGAAAACCTTGTGAAGACTTACAGAAAACGTTTGACCTCTGTCATTGCCAACAAAGGGTATATAACAAAGTATTGAGATGAAATTTTGTTATTGACCAAATACTTATTTTCCACCATAATTTGCAAATAAATTCTTTAAAAATCCTACAATGTGAGTTTCTGGATTTTTTTTTCTCATTTTGTCTCTCATAGTTGAGGTATACCTATGATGAAAATTACAGGCCTCTCTCATCTTTTTAAGTGGGAGAACTTGCACAATTGGTGGCTGACTAAATACTTTTTTGCCCCACTGTAAATATTTAATAAAAATAAATTTAAACATTAAAAAGTCATTTAATATTCTGTTTTTAAGATTATCAAAATAACAAAAGCAGTCTTGCAAACAAGTAGAAAATGTGTAATCAGGATTAGGCATAAAATAATGTCATACATGTGAAATTGACAGGACTCGTGTTTGTGGCAGGTTTTCCGCTGAGTAAGGGAGAATACAAGACAAATGGTCATCGAAATCAAAAATGCTATGAATTGCATCATATTTTTGCAAGGAAGTGTGACACACTAGAGCAAAACAGCCATTATTTTTGGAATCAGCACCTCAAAGTTAGTAAGAAACACGCATTGGATCTCATTCAGCAATTATGATGCCATATGATTATTAAGCTTCTGCAAAAATGATGGAGACATTGGAGGCATTTCTGGAAGATTTCGTTTTGACTTCAAATAGCATCTCATATGAGTGTATCCGTGGCAACCAGGCATTTAAAAACGGTGTTAGGTATATAACAAAAACATTAACTATGAATGGACTTTCGCTCACAGACACACACACACACACACACACACACACACAGGTCTCTGATAAGCCACGTGTGTGTTTGAGGCAGATTGCTAAATGAGTCGCAGCAGACGTGTCCTTTCAGTGGGGTCAGAGACACTCACATCTGCGTATCTGCGTTACATAACCCCGTCAGAACGAAAGCGTCTGCTCCAGCGTCAGACGGATGAAGAGCGCCAGTTTATGTGAGGACAAACCGGATGATTCATCCACCTCAGCATACGCACAAAACTCCAGACTGATGCTCCATATGGGGTTAACGGGGGTACTACACATTAAAATACAATAATAATCAATAACAATCAATAATAATAATAATTACATTATAATATTATTATTATATTATGGTAATTATAATATTAAAATAATATTATTATAATTATATTATTATATTTATATCCATATATTTATCCATTTAAACAATTACACTACCATTCAAAAGTAAGATTTTTTTTTTAAAGAAATTAATACTTCAGCAAGGATGCATTAAATTGATCAAAAGTGACAGTAAACACATTTTTAATATTGCAAAACCTTTTTATTTTAAATAAATTATTTATTTATTTAAAATAAATTTTAAATACATTTTTTTGACTTTCTATTTCTCAAATAATCTTGAAAAAAATTATGTATCCCTGCTTCCAAACAAATATTTGGCAGCATGACTGTTTTCAACATTGATAATAATCAGAAATGTTTCTTGAGCAGCAAATCAGCATATTAGAATGATTTCTGAAGGATCATGTGACACTGAAGACTGGAGTAATGATGCTGAAAATTCAGCTTTGATCACAGGAATAAATTACATTTTATAATATATTCACACAGAAAACTGCTTTTTTTGAATTGTCATAATATTTCACAATTTTTGCTGTTTTTATTGTATTTTTGATCAAATAAATGCAGCCTTGGTGAGCAGAGGAGACTTCTTTCGATCAAAAACTCAGTGGTTTCATGTACTGTATTCAAATGATCTTGCTGTTTAAGCTGTTTAAAAAAAACAGCCCATAAAATGCTAAGAGAAAAAAACCTTCTGACAACTATATGCACAAGCAACATGATGTAAAATTTGTATTACTATATAAAACCAGTATGAAATAAGCATCACTATGTTTACTATAAGAGCATGTCACTTTAAGAAAAAATTCTAGATGCTAAATAATGGTAATGTTACAACTGATAAAAATAAATCCTAAAAATTAAATGCTATACATTATTGTTTTGTATGTTTTATCAAAGGTTGGTAGTTGCCTGCAGTACCTTCCTTTCACAATCCTGTTACTGACACGTTAGCAGGATTGCGCTTGTTTGAGATACAGCGTGTGTTGGTCTGTGTGTATTTGCGAGTGTGTTGTGTGTGTGTGTGGAGCAGGATGCGTGTTTTGGCCGCAGCAGAAGAGGGTCAGAGTTCTGGTGTCACATCACAGTGAGAAATGAGTCTAACAGTCAGTTCCCAAAAACAATGACAAAATACTTAGAGCTTCACCACCGAAACCACAGTACAGACAGACTGGCCCAAACACCAAGAGACAGAGACACGCAGTACAAATACAGCTACATATCCCTGCTGCTTCAATTCAATGCACAAATCAATTAAAAGGTCATATTCTATACTTTTGGAGCATTTGTTGTATGTATGCGTGTGTGTGTGTGTGTGTGTGTGTGTATGTGTGTTTATGTATGTATGTATGTATGTATGTATGTGATGTGTGTATATGGAAGGATTTCTCTGACTATTTTTAAATAGAATTGCAAATTGTATTTTCAATTGCGTTTTCCATATGTGGATGCATAAATTGTGACAGTCCAAATGCAATTGTAAATCTTGCATTACCGTTTGCATTTTCGCTTTCGCGAACGCACAGTGACTGCCACATTTCAAATGAAAAAGCAAAGTCCATTTGCAACTGTATTTCCCATGTCTTACAAGTTATAAGCCTGTCATATTTAAATAGCAATATTAATTACCACATTTAATTTTTCACTTTCTCTGCGCCGCGCATATAACCTGTCAAAACTCAAATGGAATCACAATTCCTTTTGCATTTGAATTTCCTATGTCTACACTGAAAGCTGTCAATCAATGTGAGGGGGCGGGACTAAACTAGGGGGCGTGTTTGTTTTGGGAGGTGACGTCACTCACAGATGACCGTGCCGAATGCTTTGATCAATGGAGGTAATCGGTAAAGCCTCCGCTAAAGGCAGCTGCCAATCAGTTCGTGCCTGTGTTAATGAACAGACAGTGCAACCTTCTTGGCACAATACATAATTCTGTCTTTTTTACCCCAAATACAGCGATTATCCCCTGATAACAGAGCCACAAACGGTACGCACAATTGGTCAAAATTCACTATTACCCAAACGCTTTTCACCTGTCTCAATATCTCTCACAGTTTACACTCCAATTGATGGAAGTGAGAAAACAGACAGTGCAATTCTACACTTATTACAGTACATTTTATTCCTTTCTTTTAATCTGCAATAGTACGGAAGTTCTAAGCGGCCATGCATATAATTTTTTCTTTCTTGTTTTCTCGTGATCATGACTTAATTTAGTCTACTGTTGCTATAGTAACAAATGTAACCGTGACAGGGACATTCTAAAATGCTTAACCTGGCTTAATGTGTTAATTGAGAGTGTTTTTAAAGGGGTCCTATTATGCTTTTTCAATTTTTGAATTTTAGTCGGTGTGTAGTGTGTATGTTTGGGTATAAAAAGATCTACAAAGTTACAAATCTCAAAGTCCACTCCAAAGGGAGATATTTTGTTTTTAAAAAATCCCTTTTCAAGAACTACAACGAACAGCTCGTTTGGACTACAAAGTTGTTTTCCTGTATTTGTGACATCACAAATTGGCCAATTAGAATATCATTAAAATAAATCCCACCTCCGGAAATTTGAATGCACGTTTCAAAATCGAAACCCGGTGCTGGTGTTTTTATATCACTGTATTTCTGAAGGAAACCGACTCACTTCAGAAAATTTTGGATGTCATTTTCATTTCATATTGTATGTAATGTCTGATAAAGCAGCGTTTGTGAGCTGAGCTCTGCTTTGTGTACAGCGTTACCGGGGAAACCTCGATCTCTACCACTACAACAGCACCTCCCGCTGGCAGAGAATTAATTGGCATATATATGCCGCCACAAATAGAGTAACTCTGTGGGACTTTGGTATAAATTCAACTGTATAACAGTTTCACTGCAATTCATGTTATAATGTTAGAATTAAAAAACAATAAACATAATACATACCGTTGCACTTATCTGTACATAGTAAAAGCAGTTATTTTTAAGCTGTTGTTGACATCTCATCTAAAACGTGATTTAGCCAAAAAAACAAAAACAAAAAAAAAAAACTAACATTACCACTTTAATATGTCTTGCAATATCCGTGTGTGCAAAGGTTCTGCGCGATCCTCTTGTTCAATATTGTCGGGGTCTGAATTGATATGGCAATATTGATGAACTTGCTGTTTTGGCAAGGGGCGGGGCAGTACTGAAACACCGTCTAAGCTGTTCGCCAATCACAACGCACTGGGACAGCTAACAAATCACAACAAATGTAGTTTTTCGGAAGGCGGGCCTTCATCAAACCCGGAACTAATCGAGCCGTTTGTGTCAGGCTTGGGAGGAAGGTTTTGTAATAATGTAAATTATGTGAAAAATAATGCGATTTTCGAACCACCAAGCATGAGAGCATGTTCTAGTACACCCCAAAACAAAATTAAGACTTGGTAAAAGAGCATAATAGGACCCCTTTAAAAGACCAAACTCAGCGTAAATGATCGACAGATGACCGTGCGCTCTTCTTGTGGACATTTCAGCAAATGTTGCTTCACTTAGAAATAACGTCTACAACAAATAAAATAAATATAGGCTGATCAAACACTGCTGATTTTGTCCAGAGTTAGGCTATGCCAAACATTTTATTTGTGTAATTAACATGTTTAAATGGTCTAAAAACAACGCATTCAACACCGCAAGCGCAGGCGGAGTGCCTTCAGAAGGTCCACTGCCTCGATACACTCAGGACACGAGCCCGGTGGGAGCAGTGTTGCCAAGTCCGCGGATTTCCCGCGGAATTGGGCTACTTTTTCCGCGGGATGTTTTTCATGTCCGCGGGTTGGAGCGACCCCAATAACGTGATATTTAGCCCCTGGAAAGCGACATTTATCAGGGGAACCCCACCAAAAAAAACGTGTATTTTACCCCACCGGAACGCGATTTTTACCGGAAATCCCCCCTGAAAAGCGATTGGGCTAGTTTTGAGTAGCAATTGGGCGGGTTTTGCTGTGAAAACCTGGCAACCCTGGGTGGGAGAGAGCAAAGTTCCTTAGTAGTTGTAAGTAATTAGGCTGTCAAGGCTATTTTATTCTCTTTAAACATCGGGTGAAATTATTCTTTCTCTTTAATACAGATGATGCTGGATCATTAATAAATTAGTCACAACAAAAAATAATGATATCCGATGTATTTTCTATGAACAATTTATAAGGTTACCAAGCTTAACACCGTAGCTTGTCACCCACTACAACTAACACAGCGATAAACCTGTGTGTGAACTGATTTTAGTCTAATATTGTAGACCTACCGACGTGTTGGGTTTTGCTCAGTATGATGTTAAGTGGCAGGCTTAATGCGGTTGAATATCTAAAGAGACGTACTCGGTCCCAGACGAAACCTAAAATACTATGGAGGACGCAAAATAATCATTATAATATGACCGCGTGGTGAACCATATGAACCGAACTCATATTTAAACACAGTCTCCATGCTGTTTACGCATGCTGTGTACACATATCTGTCCTTACAAGTACAATTTTGGCTGTATTATTTGTGTCCCCTTCAAAAATTGCTCTTGAGAAATTTTATGTTTCTTGTCCCCCCCTACTGTTAGATGAAATTTACGCCCCTGGACGTCACCTCCCAAAACAAACACGCCCCCTAGTTTAGTCCCGCCCCCTCACATTGATTGACAGCTTTCAGTGTAGACCTCGGAAATTCAAATGCAAAAGGAATTGCGATTCCAGTTTTGGCAGGTTATATGCGCGGTGCAGAGTGAGTGAAAAAGCAGATGTGGTAATTAATATTGCTGTTTAAATATGACAGGCTCATAACTTGTAAGACATGGGAAATACAGTTGCAAATGGACTTTGCTTTTTCATTTGAAATGTGGCAGTCACTGTGCGTTCGCGAAAGCGAAAATGCAAACGGTAATGCAAGATTTGCAATTGCATTTGGATTATGTCACAATTTATGCGTCCACATATGGAAAATGCAATTGAAAATACAATTTGCAATTCTATTTAAAAATAGTCCGGAAAATCCTTCCATATACACACACACATACATATTACACAAAATTCAAATTAACAAAAATGAAAACTGATAATATAAAAAAGTAAACAAAAAACAGAAAGAGGCCTTGAGAACAAACTAAGATATGTTTAAAGGAAAACGCCACCGTTTTTCCATATTCCAATATGTTTTTCCCTCAACTTAGACGACTTGATATGTACCTCTCCTGTCTCAGTGCGTGCACTTAATCGCTCTAGCGCGTTTAGCTTAGCACCATTCAATCCTTAGGATCCAAACAGAGATGAATTTAGAAGCTACCAAACACTTCCGTGTTTTCCCTATTTAAAGACGTTTACATGAGTAGTTACACGAGTAAGTATGGTGACATGACATGTAAACAGTGGCGATTTTCTAAGTGGATAAAAAATGATAACTATAATGTATGGCGGAAGAGTACTTCGCAGTACTTCGACCTCGGCGCAGTAATATCATCACTCCTGAAAACTCCCCCTCCCCCTCTCCCTCTAACTTCCATCAATAGAACCAATATTACTGCGCCGAGGTCGAAGTGCGGCGAAGTGCTCTTCCGCCATACATTATAGTTATCATTTTTGATCTGCTTAGAAAATTGCCCCGTTTTATTTTGTGTTACCATACTTACTCGTGTAACTACTCATGTAAACGTCTTTAAATAGGGAAAACATGGAAGTGTTTGGTAGCATCTAGATTCATCCCTGTTTGGATCCTAAGGAATGAATGGTGCTAAGCTAAACGCTAGCATAGTGGTGCCGCGCGCTAGAGCGATTAAGTGCACGCACTGAGACGGGAGAGGTAAGTATCAACTCGTCGAAAAACATGTTGGAATATGGAAAAACGGTGGCGTTTTCCTTTAAAGTGCCAAAATTACTAAAAAACAAAAATGAATAAAATACATTAAAACTAAATGCAAATGTATGTATGTATGCGTGTATGTATGTATGCATGTATGTATGTATGTATATATAAAACTACATAAAATGATATTAAACTTAAAGCAGGTAACAAAATTATTAAAACTTAAACTAAAATTAAAACTGAAAACAAAGCTAATTTAAAATATGAATAAAACTATAATAATAATAATAACAATAATAATAATAATAATAATAATTTTTAATATTATGCATAAATGAAGTTAGAACGCTTTATATAGCGCTTTTCCTGAGCTCAATCATCTAACTATAATAGCATATAAGTCATTCTTAAAAAACACTGGATCACACATAATGTTAGTCAAGCTAGTCGTAATTTCGTTTGTCATGGCCATTTTCAAAAACAGGCCGTTCTTGTTCATGCAAAATGTAAATTGCGTGAGTCAATTTTTTGGTATTTTTGCAATTTTGGAGCAGATTATAATGGAAAGAGCAGACAGGAAAAAAAACCTTCACTTTCTGCATTCCACAGGAAATGAGGGTGAACAAACAATGACTAACAATGACAATAACTATTTCTTCAAAATATATTCATTTGCTTTCTGAAACTCTTCATTTCAAAATGAGGTGAAAGCATTCAGAGTCTAAAAAGTCCCTTTTGTCCAATGAGGAAATTGTACAGGGTCACTCAGCTGGATTGCAGGTGTGAGTCACATCCTGATACTTTGGCTTCTTCAAGCCCTTCAGAAAAAGAGGAAGAAGAGAAATTGCAGATGCAAAAGAGGAACGAAAGAGCTGAGATGGATGTGGTCGAGCAGCAGGTGGGATAACGTTTGTGAATCGTGCAATCCGACTGGTCCTCAGAGACACAGCACTGACCAATAGGAGACAACCTGCAGAACGTGATCAAATAAATTACGAACATTCAGTTCTTACCTGTAACATGTTGAGTAATAGAGAGCGGAATTTGGTTCCTTCCACCATGAAGAGAGCCATCTTGTCACAGAGTTTGGCTGCCGTGGCCGCAAAACTTCGGTCGCTGACCGCCTTGCGGTAAATCGTGTGGACGATCTCGTTCAGCGTCTCCTCCGAATCGGCTGAGTTCTGCGCCTCCTCCATGAACGTGGTGAGCTGATTCTCCACACCGCTGCTGTTGTTCCTCATGCTGTTCAGAATCTCTAACAATCTGTCCATTCGGTTCCGCTGAGGTCCGGCCGTCGCCACGGGAACTTCCTCCTGCCAATCAGAGAACAGCAAGAGCGGTCACATGACTTAGAACACAGAGGAATAGCATATACTACGTTTAAAATCAGTACGATTTTTGAAAGAAATGAACACTTTTATTCTGCAAGGATGTGTTTAATTGATTAAAAGTGACAGTAAAGACATTTATAATGTTAAAAAAGATTTCTATTTCAAATCAGCTAGTATGTTATTTACATGTTTTACTACATTGATAGTATGTTGCTAACATATTTAACATGTTTCTAGCTTGTTTTAGCATGTTGTAAGCATGTTTTACCCCATTGTTAGTATGTTGCTAGCATATTTAACATGTTTCTAGCTTGTTTAACATGTTTTACCACACTGATATAATGTATACAGTATTTAACATGTTTCTAGCTTGTTTAGCATTTGGCTAACGTATTACCACACTGATAGTGTGTTGTTAACACAATTAATATGTTTCTAGATTGTTTTAACATGTTTTACCACACTGATACTATGTTGCAAGCTTATTTATCTTGTGTACCCTGTTGAAAAAAACAGCATAATATGGTTAGGTATGTTTTGATGCTGGGATGCTGGTCCTTTGCTGGTCTTAAGATGGTCAGACCAGCTTAGGACCAGCACATGACCAGCTTAAACCAGCAAAGGACCAGCATAAACCAGCAAAGGACCAGCATAAACTAGCAAAGGACCAGCATCCCAGCTTAAAAACATACCTAACCAGCATATGCTGGTTTTTTCAACAGGGTATAGCTTGTTTTACCATGTTGCTAGCATGTTTTACCACACTGATAGTATGTTACTGACATATCATGTTTCTAGCTTGTTTTAGCATGTTGTTAACATGTTTTACCACAATGATGATTGTGAGCATATTTGAGATGTTTCTAGCTTTTTTAGCATATTGCTAAAGTTTTACCACACTGGTTGAGTGTTGCTAGTGCATTTAACGTGTTTCTAACATGTTTTACCACATTGATATTATGTTGTTAACATTTATCATGTTTCTAGCTTATTTTAACATGTTGCTAACATGTTTTACCACATTGTTAGTATGTTGCTAGTATATGTAACGTTTCTAGCTTTTTAGCATATTGCTAATGTTTTACCACATTGATAGTATGTTGCTAGCTTACGCTTATAGCTTGTTTTAACATGTTTTACCACAATGACAGTACGTTACTGACATATTTATCATGTTTCTAGCTTGTTTTAGCATGTTGCTAACATGTTTTAACACACTGATAATTGCGAGCATATTTATCATGTTTCTAGCTTGTTTTAGCATGTTAACTGTTTACCACACTGGTAGTGTGTTGCTAGTGTATTTAGCATGTTTCTAACATGTTTTACCACATTGATATTATGTTGTTAACATATTTATCATGTTTCGAGCTTATTTTTACATGTTGCTAACATGTTTTACCACTTTGTTAGTATTTTGCTAGAATATTTAACGTTTCTAGCATGTTGCTAACTGGTTTTGAATATTTTTAACATGTTTCTAACATGTTTAAATATGTTAGTATGTTGATAGTATGTTGCTGACATATTTAACATGTTTCTGGCTTGTTTCAGCATGTTGCTAACATGTTTTGCCAGACTGATAGTATGTTGATAGCATATTTAACATGTTTCTAGCCTGCTTTAGAATGTTGGTACCAGTTTTTACGTTTCTAACATGTTTAGCATGTTTCTAACGTTTCAATATGTTAGTATGGTGACAGAATGTAGACAGTATGTTTTGTAGATAGTAACATATTTTGATAGTATGTTGTTAGTGTATTTAAAATGTTTCTGGCTTGTTTTAGCATGTTGTTAACATGTTTTACCACACTGACAGTATGTTGCTTATGTTTTTAACAGCAATCACCTTCTCTTTCAATCTCCTCCTCAGTCTCTCTTTTGACGACTGCAGTAAGCAGATCTTCCCGCTCTCCGTCTTCTCCTCCTTGTCTCCTTTCTTTCTCTCCTTTTTCCCAGGCTCATCCTTCGCTCCTTTCTCCATGTGGGGCTCCGGCTCCTCGTGTTTTACATTCTCTGTCTCTTTGGTATTGCGTGTGAGGCCCCTGTCGGCCCCTGAGGGCCCAAGATTGAAACTGTTCGCCTGGTGTTTGGGATGCTGATGCCAGCGGCGGTTCTGGCTGAAGCCGTGATGCGGGCCACCCTGCCATCCGCCCTGGTTCTGCTGGCCCTGGTAACCCCGCCCCCCATGCTTAGTGCCGGCGCCTGATTGGTGGTCTGCGTTGGGCTGCTGCGTCTGATTGGGCTGCTGTTGCTGCTGCTGCGGTCCCTGCTGCTGCTGAGGATTCTGGGATTTCACAGCAGCTCCTCCTCCTCCTCCTCCAGGTAGGCGCTGCTGTCTCCTAGAACAACAAAAAAAGAGTCTGTTATCATTATGTCAATAAACATTTTGGGAGTTGGCAGTTCCATTGGTATTCTGAAGGATTTTTTGCACGTTGCTATGTGGTTGCAAGTGTTTTGGGTAGTTGCTAGGGCATTTGTTAGGTGGTTGCCAGGGCAATGTTAAGTATTTTGAGCATAAGGTGTTGAAATTAGTATAACATGTTCTGAATAGTTGTCGGGATGTTGCCAAGCAGTAACGAGGATGTTCTGGGTCGTTAAATAAATAAATACACAAAAATAAATTAATGAACAAAACAAGCAAACGAATACAAAAAAAACAAATAAATACACAAAATGAATGAATGAATGAATGAATGAATGAATGAACAAATAATAAGATGGATGCTGCAGGGCACACACTGAATTTTAAGAGTGTTCTGGATGATTAAGTCAAAATAAATGAATTAATAAGCAAAGAAATAAACACACAAAAACAAGCAAAGGAATACACAAATAAAAACTTATAAATAAACAAACAAATAAATAAACAGATAAATAAATAAATAAATTCTGGTAGATGTTGCCAGTCAACAAAAAACAAACAAACAAAAAAAATAAATAAATAAATATACAACACTGTAGTGCAAATTACACAGGCTGAATTTTAAGAGTGTGCTGGGTGGTTAAAAAATAAATGCACAAAAATAAATAAAGCAATCAAATAAATAAATAAATAAATAAATTCTGATAGATGCTGCAGGACAACACACATGTTTTGGTTGGTTAAGTCAAAATACACAAAATAAAAAAAAAAAAAAAAAAAAAACTTAATTCACTAGTTTAATAAAAAAAATAAATTAATAAAAATAAAAAATCAAATCAAAAAATCAAAAATCATAGGAATCATTTCCCGAATCATTTTCTAGTTGTCTTCATAGCTGCAGTTTTTGGTGTGAATGGGCCTTAACCCTAAATATGAGCAACAGTAATAGTGAGGATTGACTTTAACACCACTAATAATAACCGCAGTCATACACAGTGTGTTAATGTGTGTGTAATGATTTACAGCAGATGTGAGTCAATATGTAAACACCCAGATTTCCATGTTTGTAGCAGGCTGATGGGACAATCTGTCTTCACCAGCAGAATCCAGTCATCCTAAAGGCTGACACTAGATTACGGGCTTTACTGTGTGTACATTACATGTGTATGCATACTGACGTGTGCATTCAGAGCGTGCCGCGTCACGTGTGAGTGTGTTTGTGCACATTATGTGAACAAATGTCGTGCATCACTGACTGCAATAGTCTATTTATTCTTTTCAAGAAAAGACAACATTTGGATTCAAGCATTAAACATTTCACAAACAAATTGTAATGCACTTCATCTAAATTAGGCACAAACTGAGTTTCAAAGGCATTTTTCTGGCATCACTGGAAGTGAAATCCAAACCAATCAACATATTTGATGTTTAATACACAGGTTGGACCAAGGAGATTTCACTATGACTAAACAGAAACTAACATGTACAGCAACATAATATGCTGTACATGTAATATAATATAACATGAAACAATATGAAACTTTTGCATGTTGCATTTGAAATAAAAACGAAGTGAAATAAAATATTTAAAAAATTAAACATTTTATTTCAGCTAGTTGCCAAGGCAACATTTCTAATTTTCATTTAGTTTAAATTGAAGTACTAAAATGACTAAAACAATAAATAAATAAATAAATATAAATTAAAATACTAAAAAAGTAAACTAAAAATAATAAATATAATTTAATAAAAACTACATAAACATATTATAAAAACTAATAAAAATGACGAAAAACAACAAAATTACTAAAAGTTTAACTAAAAATAAAGTCTAATTCAAAATAGTAACAAAAACTAGATAGAGGAACAAGGTCATATTTTACGAAGAATAAATAAGCATGGAGAGTCCTGCAGCGAACATAATCTACAACATCAGCGGACACTTCAAAGACTAACGTCTTCATAGTGACCATGAACAAACGTAACCTCTGTGGTATTCTGTGCTCTTTAAAACACTCACGCACACATGATGCCACACACACGGGAATCTCCTCGCTCAGAGGATGGGCTTTACGTTTGATTGACAGCTTTAGAGCGAGGCGTCCAGGTTAAGGTCATGTTTGACTGTGGTGTTCTGGTTTTACAAGGAGTTAATTTTAGGGGAGACACACTGAGTGTGCTGAATGACAGGTTGAAAATAAGACGTCGAGGTGCTGACCGTCACATTCTTCAGGCTTTACGCAGGTTAACCCTTGACGTTGCTCAGCGGGAACATGTTTCACACAGATGCTTCACGTATCTATTCCAGCAGTGGCGGAAATACAGAAACAACACATATAGACTATCACTGAAAAGTTTGAAATGTTTTTAAAAGAAGTCTCTTTTGCTCACCAAGGCTACATTTATTTAATCAATACTGTAAAAAATGTGAAATATTATTACAATGTAAAATAACTGTTTTCAATGTGAATATATTGTAAAATGAAATTTATTGCTGTGATCAAAGCTGAATTTTCAGCATCGTCTTCGGTGTCACATGATCTTTCAGAAATCATTCTAATATGCTGATTTGCTGCTCAAGAAACATTTCTGATTATTATCAGTGTTAAAAACAGTTGATCTGCTTCATATTTTTGTGGAAATCATGATACATTTGATTTTTTAGGATTCTTTGACGAATACAAAGTTCAAAAGAACAGCGTTTATTTGAAATAGAAATATTTTGTAACATTAAAAATGTCTATACTCTCACATTTTTCACAATTTAATGCATCCTTTCTGAATAAAAGTATTAATTTCTTTCAAAACAAATCTACATATATACATATAAAATAAAAAGCATGCAGTTTTAGCATTTTAACTTGTTTCATCAAGGCAAACTGTATTTTAGCTCCTTTAAAAAAGCTTGTGAAAGTAAATCTTAACCTTGAAAAATGCAGATCTCAACAGAACATGAATAAATGTTAAGATGAAAAGAATCTTTGAGGAAAAGTTCAGTTTGGAGTAGATTATGATGATGTCCTTGAATAATTTCTGAGAAAAATCAAAGCACTTCTATTCTATTTAAAATCAGACATCTGCTCAACAGAATCACATGAGAGAGACTTCAGATATACAGTTAATTAATATCTCAATTAGATGTAGACATTAACCTTTGACTTTGAAAAAGATGAAATAAAAGTTGGAAAACTAACAAATAATGTTAGATGTTAACCTAATACCCCTAACATCAGAATGCAATTGGATATGTCTCAAATTTGTACTTATCTTAGGGCTGATTCTCATTCAATAATTTAAATGCACATTGTGTGTGTGTGTGTGTGTGTGTGTGTGTGTGTGTGTGTGTGTGTGTACCTCTCACCGACATACACTTCTCAGCAGCTCAAGAGCCGGATTGAATGTCGTCCACACCCAACCCTTCCCTTCCCTCATTCACACACACCACCATACAACAAAAAGCTCTGAGAAAACCTCTTACATAACATTAACATCAAGTGTTTGCCTTACACAAGATAAACCCTGACTGACAGCTCTGTCATCGATGGGAATCTTCACACTTCACGCCTGCATCATGCTCAACTTAAAGATCTCTCTCACAACACACCATATTTAAATGAATAAGTCTGAGGAACAGAAGAACAATGCATTCAATATCTCATATTGCTGATCATAAATTGAAAATACGTCCTTCCAAAATGTTCAAGGTTACAAATAACTCAAGCTGTGAAAATGACAAGATACTGAACAGATCAAAGTGATTTAAGTCCATAGTAACCCATCATTTTCTCCATGACACAACACACATTACTCCACCATGTAAAACACATCATCTATATAAAATCCTAGAAGCATCAAACTACACTTCTGTTTTCTGGTAATGTCCAGTAGCTGTCGACCGATATATTGCCAAGACTGATAAATCAGCCAAGATTTTAAAAATATCGGCATTGAACGATATGTTTTTCTGTTTGATTGTTAAGTGTCAAACCTTTATTTTGCAGCAATGGGACTTTTATTTTAACACTGATACAAACTCTCAAAATAAAGGCCATTTTTAATAATCGGCATTGAATGATACATTTTTCTGTTTGACTAATATTTGTCAAACCTTTATTTTGACAGCATTGGGACTTTCATTTTGAAACAGCTACAAAATCTCAAAATAAAATTATGTATCACTCATTCAAGCTAAAAGATTTCATTTACAGAAGACACGAGTCTATATTTAAATAGGGGCAAACGAAAATAAGACTGTGAGAAACAGAAACACAATGCTTTCTTTAACTCATATTGCTGATCAAAAATTGAAAGCACATCCTTCTAAAATGCTCAAGGGGACAAATAAGTAAATTCTTCAAATTAAGTGTGAGATTTTATTTTATATATACATATATACATCTATGCATATATCAGCTTCGCCATCCAAAAAATCCATAATTGTTTGACACTGAATGTTAGCACACTTTTCACTCCATCAGATCTTCTCCAACCATTCCACCTGAACATCGTAATGACCTTCATTAATATCCCTCATACCCGCCACCTTAACGCCTGTGGATTTGGATTTCCGTTCCGTACTGGACTTACTGTACGGAGATAGTTTGCAGATTAATGATGACACAACTGAAGAGAGGCCAGAAGAGGATGAGAACGTACTGTACAGAGGATTTATGTTGTGCAAGCAGAATAAAGCAAACAGGACCTCAGGGTCACAGATCCAGTCAGAAGATGGTTAGTTTGAATCCCAAGAGCGGGTCAGATCCCGTAAGCAGTTCAGGAGTCCGGTTTTCATGAGCCAAGCTTGTAAGTGGAAGAACAAGAGTAAGCGGACAGGATTCAGGAGCTGGACCCGTTTGAGACACTGACCTGGACACTTGCCGTTTCCCTTCGGCTGGCAGCAGCACCGTCAGCTGGTCCTGGGGCGGATCGGATCGGCTATGGGTACCACAGGGAGACGACACGTGAACAATGTGGATGGGAGGGTGGAAACAAGCAGGGATGGAAAACAAGAAGATAAGAGAGAACTAAATAAAAAGCAGGAAGAGCAAAAGAAAAAGGAGGAGATGAAACAGTAACAACTTACACAAAAATGCAGGAGTAAATGATTGGGACAATTACAAAATCTATTGAGAGCTAATTTATTGAAAGAAATGCTGCAAATTAATTGAAAGAAACACTGCAAAATAAATACAAAACAAAAATGCAGGAGTAAATAAAATAAAATAAAATATAAAAAAAACTAAATGTTACAGGAGCTACAGGATATAAGTGTGACTACAAAATGACATGGCATCTACACATTACGCTACAAAAACCAAAGAAAGATAGTAAATAAGAAACAACAGGATGGTTTTGGCGATGAAAGTTGGGAAAATGCAGGAGTAAATGATTGGGACAATTATGAAACCTACTAGGGACAAAATAAAATAGAATAAAATAAAATCATTAAAAAATAAAATAAAATAAGAAAATTATAATTGAAATTAAAATTAAATATAAAATAAAAATAAAATAAAATGAAATAAAATATAAAAAATAATTAAATGTAAAATAAAATAAAATATAAAATAAAATAATTAAATTAAATTAAATTAATTCAATTAGATAAAAATAAAAAAAATAAAATGTTACAGGAGCTACAGGGTTTAAGGGTGACAATAGGCATCTGCATCTGCATAAAGCTGCAAAAACCAAAGATATGGTGCACTAAATACGAAAAGACAGGATGGTTTTGGTGATGAAAGTTTCTTCAAAATATGAAACACTGACAAAACACATGTGCACTTCCTATGCCAAGGATCCTCAAAGAAATACTCCCAAAATACTCTCTCTTTTGATGCCTTTTGTGTCCATACCGTCACTCTCTCTTCGATTGTGAAGGTCCTCATCATTCCTTATCCAGAGGATGAACAGGATCTGGGTTTATTTCAGTCCATCATAATGTAGTTCTGAGTCATCAGCTGCAAATTCACCTGATACTGAGCTTCTTTAAAGGCTCTGAACTACTGAAACATGCCAAAAAGCCCACACAGACCTGAGAAGCATATTCCTCTGCCTCAAACGATATAAATTAAAACAGGTCTGTGTTAAAAATAAAATAAAATAAAATAAAATAAAATAAAATAAAAATATCATTCTGAAGTTTGGGGTTGGTATATTTTATAATATAATGTTTTTGAAAGAACTGTCTTCTGCTCACCATGACTGCATTTATTTAATCAAAATTACAGTAAAAATAGTAACATTGTGAAATATTATTATTATTTAAAATAACAGTTTTCTATGTGAATATATTGTAAAATGTAATTCATTCCTGTGATGCAAAGCTGCATTTTCAGCATCATTACTCCAGTCTTCAGTGTCACATGATCCTTCAGAAATCACTCTGATCTTCAACTGATCAGATATAACCTCTCTTAAGTCATTGGCTCTTAATGATGTCAAACTGCTGCTGCTTTCCTGTGAGATTTTTTGCGAAATGCTGCAGTTCGTAAGTGTGACTGCTAAGATGTTTAAATTCAGCAAACTAATCTAAAGAGAGAAAGAGAACAAGTGAGAAAGAAAAGGCAAGAAGCGATGCCAACAAACGACACGACCGCAGAGTCCTCTCTGGCAGGAGCAAAGCATTGTGGGTGGCCAATAGCAGCAATAACAGGCTGAAAAGCCTTCTGTTAGAGGAGTGGGAGAGAGAGAGAGATGTGGGAAGAGAATCATCTCGTGTAGTGACACACACACACACACAGAGAGAGAGAGAGAGAGAGAAATGATTCCCTAGATTGTTTTTTCTCTTACATACTTTTGTAGTCACAGCAGACATATTCTCATATTCTGTGGTCTGAGAGCCAAGTAAGACATGCAAAAATGACATTGTACATTATTTGTGTTGTTCGCCCGTGCGAAACTCAGGCACAATGCTAGGATACTGTGAGTGGTTATCAGGGTGTTGCTATGCAGTTGCTAAGGCATTCTGAGAGGATTTATTGCATTGTATCATTAAGATAGAGTACTATTATATTTTTACTATTTTTATATTATATTTGTCATTTGTATATTAATATTTATTCATTTTAATATTTACATATTTTTTTATTTTATTTCAGTTTATTATATTTCAAGAAACAATAATATTTGTTTAGATATTCATGTTTGGTTTATTTTTTCAGTTTTATTTTTAGTTTTTTTTAGTACATCAAGTTAAACTAAATGAAAATTAGAAATGCTGCCTTGGCAACTACCAGAAATAAAAAAAGTTTGTTTTTTTTTTACTTCAAGTTTATTATATTTCAAGAAACAATTGTTTATATATTAATTGTTTATATATGTAGATTAGATGTTTATAGATTAATATTTATGCAATTAAATTTTTTTTTATTTTGTAATTATTTATCCATTTACTTTTAGATAAAGATCTAGTAATTTTAATGTTTTGTCATTTTTATTTATTTATTTTTTAATGTCAATATAGTTTTTATTTAGTTTTAGTTTTTTTATATATATTTTAAGATTTACTTTGTTATTTTAGCACATCAAGTTAAACTAAACGAAAATGAGAAATGTTACTACTAGCAGAAATAAAATAACTAAGTTTTATTCAGTTTTTGAATTTTTGAAATTGTTTAGATTTTAATACTTTCTCATTTTAATTCATTTTAAAAGAAATATGTTTAGGCTGTTTTTTTATATTATATTTTATTTTATTTCATATTACTATAGTTCATTTTATTTTTATGGTTTTAGATTTAGTTAACTACACAAACCCTGACTCACAGGCATCAAAAGCACTAGTAAAGGCCACTAAAGGACGGACAGCAGTGCATTTTGGGAATCTGAGAGCCTTTATTCACATATAAACCATCTATTCTGTTCCATACGTCCTGTCAAAGCCAAAACCTCAGCGTAAACGTCCTCGCATCCAGCGGCGTCACAAAGCACACACGAGAAGCGTCCGTCGAAGACATGCAGTCAGACTGGCTTTCACACACAAGGACATCAGAGCCTTTCTTCACATCAACAAAGCCACCAATAACACAAAGATTTTGCTTTCTTTCTCCCTCCTTTTCTTTTGCACTCCCTCCTTTTCTTTCGCACAAATTTAGACCAAAATATTTTCTTTTTTTGCCGTTTCTTAGCAACTGCAAATTACAACAGAGAACTTTTCCGATGAGGTCAAAGTCAAAACGTGAAAGAAAAAAGTGCAAGTGCTTTAATAGATGAAAAGAGAAGAACATGCAGATATAGAGTGTTAGGTTTTACACCGAACACAAACACTCTCACTGCATTAACAGTCTGACATGTGTGGAAAGTGTGAGCTGCTGTCTTCTCGAGTCTAACATCAGCGTTCTGTGTGTAACATTTGCGCTAAACAACTGGAAGACAGTAAGAGTGAGACAGAGTGACTCACCGGCGGTCATTTCTATGGCGGCGAAACAGTTTTTTCGTGTGTGCGATCTCAGCTTCATTAGGCAGAGGAGGAAAAACCTGCAGAAACAGAGAGAAAATAACATGAGAATACAAAATGTATTTTACAGTTTGCATATGAGCGTGAACCTCACAAATAAATGTACAAAAAAAAAAAAACTACATTTTGCAGAAATTATGCAATTTTAAAACATTTTTTAGTTTATTATTTCAAGATTTTTACTATTGCAGTTTTATTTTCATGATAATTATGCACATTTCCCCAGAAACTCTCATTATTGTAATGTTTTGCTTTAATTCTCATAATTTTCAATGTTGATTTCCATAACTTTTTTTTTTTTAATAAATAAATAAAAATTATTTAATGAAATATTTTGTACAACAGTTTTTTTATACAACAATACAACCGGGATGAATTTTTTTAAAAATATTTTTTGAAAATATACAGTATACACACATGCATTAACATGATTTTAACATTAATTACTAATATATTCTTCATACATATTTTGTGCATGTATTAATAATTAAGGATTATTATATTAATGTAATTACATATTAATGTGATGTAATATATTTTGTACATGTATTAATAATTAATGATTATTATATTAATGTAATTACATATGAATGTGATGTAATGTACAAATAATATTTTGTAATTTATATATATTAATACTTTAAAATTATTAAAAGACAATTTAAATAAACACTTCATAACAAAATTAAAAATACTTGGCAAAATACTACACACACTTTTTTTTCATATGCATCTTTGTTTTATTTGTAAAAAAAAAAACTAAGTTTTGTATTACTATTTTGCATTTATGATTAGTTTTTATTATTTCAGGATCATTAAGATTATCATTGTGATTTTGCTTTCATGATAATTATGCACATTCCTCAGAAACTCTCATTATTGTAATGTTTTGTTTTAATTCTCATTATTTTAAATGGTGATTTCCATAACTGTTTTATATAATTAAATAAAAAATAATTGAATTAAAGATTTTGGACAACAAATACAACCAGGATGTAATATTCTTTAAATATTTTTTGAAAATATACAGTATACACACATGCATTAACGTGTATGATTTTAATATTAATTAATAATATATTCTTCATACATATTTTGGTTATTAATTATGAATGATTATTATATTAATGTAATGTATTATACAAATGATATTATTATAATTTGCATATATTATTAATATAAAATTACTAAAAGGCGTCTTAAATTTAACACTTCATAAAAATATTTAAAAATATTTGGCAAAATATCACACACATTTTTCCACACATACACATTCTTCATAAATTATACATGCATCTTTGTTGCATTAGTAATAAAAAAAATACTTGAGCTTTGTATTACTATTTTGCATTACAGTAATTTTACAGTTTGACATTTTGGATAAAATTGTCATATGACCCATTACTTAACAGTTTAGCAATGATTACAGTCCAATCAAATGCAGATGGTTAAAATCAAATCCCACCCTTCAGTATTCATAACATTGTTTCACAAACGTCATGAAGATGTGAATGCAGATCTGCTTATATTTGTGCAAGTGATTCAGAGCTCAGTCTGCATGAACATCATCTAAAGACACACCACAAACTACAGATAAAGCTTTTCAATCACTCTTGGATACCACAGGAGGTTAAAACGCCAAAGTTTATCAGCAGGATCTGGGAAACAAGTACTGGTGCATGATGGGTAATAAAACCCTAAACTCTGACAACCTTCCATTTCACAGAATAATGGAACATTCTTGAGCTCTGAGCTGCGGTGGCAGCATCTACACACACACACACACAGTCCTCAGGGTTTCTCTTTCTAACCCTTCTGAGGCTCTGAAGCCAAAACCACCGTATGCTGATTGGCTGTCTCTGATTGGACACAGATGTGGCGGGAGATTAGTGTAATAGGCTGCTTTTCCTCGTCAGCGCGTTAATAAGGGCTTCTAACGCTTAACCCCGTCTGCCAGAGCCGGACACAGAGAGTCGCCAGCCATCACATTTATTACAAGAAATGACAAAAACAACTGAAACTTCAGAAAACACAACCGCAGGACAGATTCATGATGATAAAACACCACGTCAAACATCTGGCAGGAATACACACACTTGACTGGCTCAGACTGAAGTGTGAAATTCAGGCAAAAATTAAAAGTGTCATCATTTGAGTTGTTACAAAACTGTATGATTTACTTTCTTCTGCAGAAACACAAGCAGTGAATGTTTGAAGAATGTTCTGGCCTCTCTTTTACATAGAATACATTATTATGAGGAAGGGCTATTGCAACAGGCAACTTGACATTTCTAAATTCCCATGC
>CM077259.1:2120756-2430756 GCA_039654775.1 Spinibarbus caldwelli | reverse complement strand
TTTTATCCCAGTAGGCCTACTTCTGTTATTTAAATGTCTGTAACACAGAAATAATGACGTGTGGTTGAAAAGACTGTTTTTGTTGCTCTTTCTGGATCAGCAGCAGCATGAATGCAGATTTGAATGTCTTTAAGACGCTTATGATGTGAAACAGGTGTTAGTGTTGTTAGTGTGAGCAGTGCGTGTTTTGTCGCCACCCGTATCAGTGAATGACAGCGTTCACATCGGAAGCGTGATGATGGCCGACCCACTGATTCATTAACATAGACAGCGACAAAACCTGCTTCACGATCCACTGACACTCGCGATGTTAAACAGTCGTAATAGACATAGCTGAATCGTTGTCATTCAGGAATAAGATCGCGTGGGTGTTTAAATCAAGATTGCAATTTTTTAAAGATTAATGGTGCAGCTCTAATGTAAACACTGCAAAATGTTTTGCGAGGATATTGTCACGTTCTCACGAGACCAGTCGGATCTCGCGAGACACATCTGATCTCGCGAGATCTCGTGCCACGAGATCTCGTCACATCCCTTCTAAACTATTATTAATTATCTAAATGATAGGCTTTGTACTTCAGTCGGGTTCCAACGGTGACACAGAGGCGGGCGCGCTGATGTTTGGTTCACTGTATTTTATTTTGATAAAGTACCAACTGTGCTGTCAATTTAGCAATGCTGGAACTGATATGTTTTGTGTGTGTGTGTGTGTGCGCGTGTGTGTGCGCGTGCTCCGGCGCGATCACTTCAACTGTTTCCTTATACCAGCAGAATCAGAAAGCAGAAAAATAAAGAAAACAAATAAGATGTCGCTTTCTGCCATTTGGGTTTCCTTTCTGTGAACAAATTAAACCTGTCACAAAAATGAACTGAAACTCAGCATATATAGGCTACGTTGTGTCGCACTGTTTTTTCCCCTTGTTTATCTGTAAACTAAATCAAATATATTCCAAGAAATTATTCCTTGTATGTATATATGTACTGCAGATTTTATATCTATAACAATGTAATAATATTTAGTATTTCCACATCTAGGTGGAAAAAAATTGTAATTTGTATTACTGTCTGTTCAAAATAATTAAAAGAAACCGAGCGTAGTAGATTTGTTGTTGTTTTTTTTCCTGTCATGTGTGTATATATATATATATATATATATATATATATATATATATATATATATATATATATATATATATATATACACACACACATACATATACATAATATATTTTTTAACATATATGTGTATTTTATATATTTTTTAAATATATTTATTATGAAAATAAGAAATAAGCTGGAAAATCTGTAAACAATTCAAAACGCTGATTTCCAATAATTCCCAGAAAAGTGGGTTTACTTAAATCAACTTGGTATTTAATCTAGTCCATAAATTCTGTGTCTAGCTAGAAGTATTTAGATGATTTTTCACGCTGTGATTGGCTGGTTGTTTGATCTCTGAGGGTTTGTTCACACTGCACACAAATCTGATTTGCTAAAACAGAAACTTAAAATGTCATGCTTTTATTTGCTATTCAGACACCAAACTAAGCAAAGGATACGAAGTGGATACACCAAAAAAAAAAAAAAATCAGGTATTTGCAGGCTGTCCGAACAAAGCCAGAGCGTCCCGTGTGAGATCTGCGATTCTAAACTTAGCGTCCACCGGACAGAGAAAGCTCTTTGTTAGCCTGACTATTGCAGGATGACTGAAGCCGTCACCTCTGGTATTAACGTGACCCTTTTCCTGTTCATGAGTCTGTGTCACGACATTCCGGATGACGAGGCGGAATTCCAAAAGGGAAAGTGACACAGGAATTCCTGCGCCGCTAGCGGGTGGAATGAGGAAGACAATGAACCATCAGTCAAAGAGCACAACACTTGGCATGTGACCGTGAGCGAAGAGAGAGAGACTGGACGCCTTCCAGTCGAAGCATATTAACTGTACACACACACACACACACACACAAAATAGAAAGATTTTCAAAGAAAAAGAGGGACTGAGAATCAGGGTTCCCACACCATTTTACCAACGAATTTGCATGAATTTTTCCAAAAATTACTAAAGCTAACTATATGAAAAACTTCTTATTTATGGAAATATATAGCCGAAATCAAATAAAATATAAATGTTAGATGAAAAAAAATAAATAAAAAATCAGTTAGTTGTCATGGAAATATTTCTAATTTTCTTTTAATTTTTTTAACTTTAAGTTGAAGTGCTAAAAAAAAAAAAATTATAATAATAATAGTTATATTATATTATATTGTGTATTATATATATATATATATATATATATATATATATATATATATATATATATATATATATATATATATATATATATATATATATATATATATATATATATATATATTTTAGTAAACTTAGTACTCACTAAAATTACAAAAAGTATTTCAAGCAGTCACGGTTATTATTGGCCACCAAAACAAAGGCTAAAAATACTCATTAAAAAAAAAACCTCATTCTGGCTGTGGAATCTCCTCAAATGATTCTTAAACTCCCAAATAAAGAGTGTAGCAGATCTCTCTGCATGTCTGAAGTGAGTTCAGCAGTGACGTGTGTTATGTTTACAGCAGTAGTGTGAGCTTTACATTCTTTTGGACGAGTCTGCAGCGAGTGTGTTGGTCTGGTTGTCGGGTGACAGGGGTTCGAGTCTCGGAACGTTTATGATGAGATAGACATCATGGCTCTCTCAGGCCCAATAGGTAAAGAGCCGCTGCATGATCCCACACTCAAAACACTCCTCAACCAGCAAACAAAAACTACATCACTGCATTTTCAGATTCATCATCATCAGAATTCTACACAGATTACTATTATAGAACACATTTCTATTCTGTTGCTACTGTGCTGTGAGTGGTTGCTAAGGCATTGCTATGCAGTTGCTAGGTAGTTCTGATAAGTCACCAGGGAGTTGCTAGGCTGTTCTGGTTGGACACCAAGAAGTTGCTAAGTGTTTACTGTTCTGGTTGGTCACCAGGGAGTTGCTATGCGGTTACTAGGCTGTTCTGGTTGGTCACCAGGGAGTTGCTATGCGGTTACTAGGCTGTTCTGGTTGGTCACCAGGGAGTTGTTAGGCTGTTCCAGTTGGTCACCAAGGAGTTGCTAAGTGGTTACTGTTCTGGTTGGTCACCAGGGAGTTGCTATGTGGTTACTAGGCTGTTCTGGTTGGTCACCAGGGAGTTGCTATGTGGTTACTAGGCTGTTCTGGTTGGTCACCAGGGAGTTGCTAGGCTGTTATGGTTGGTCACCAGGGAGTTGCTAAGTGGTTACTGTTCTGGTTGATCACCAGGGAGTTGCTAAGTGGTTACTGTTCTGGTTGATCACCAGGGAGTTGCTATGCGGTTACTAGACTGTTCTGGTTGGTCACCAGGGAGTTGCTAGGATGTTCCAGTTGGTCACCAAGGAGTTGATAAGTGGTTACTGTTCTGGTTGGTAACCAGGCAGTTGCTATGCTGGTTACTAGGCTGTTCTGGTTGTCACCAGGGAGTTGCTATGTGGTTACTAGGCTGTTCTGGTTGGTGACCAGGGAGCTGCTAAGTGGTTACTAGGTTGTTCTGGTTGGTCATCAGGGAGTTGCTATGAGGTCACTAGGTGGTTGCTATGCAGTTGCTAGGCTGTTCCGGTTGGTCACCAGGTGGTTGCTATGCAGTTGCTTAGTAAATAAACAAAAAGACACATGACTGAAGTACAAACTCTGAACTCTAACACTCTCATTATGAGTAACAGAACTAGCGATGCACTAATAAGACACTATAAATCTCTCTCACACACACTTTAAAATAGTTGTATTTTATCTCTAAAGCGGTGGGTTTTGTAACACGACACGTCATGCAGTCGCTCAAATCGGCCAACAAGCATCCGCCCACCAATTCCACAACTCCCAACAGACGAATCCACATCCAAGATTCCCTCACTGACCTCCTTATTCCAACGTTACGATAGAGAGAGCAGGTAGGACCTGTGTGTGTGTGTGACAATCACAGGAAAGGGAGGGGTGTCTGACCTCCTCATTGTTCTATGTCAGATCTGCTGGGGTCTCTCTGCTCCTGTCGGGCCGCACGTAGCTCAGGGGAGCGAGTGCTCAGTGTCTGGCCCGCTGGAGGCCTTTTGTTCTGCAGGAACTAGACACGTCTACAGTATCTGACCCATTGCAGACAGACTGCTGATCACACACACACACACACACACACACACACACACACACTATACAGACGCATATGAGTCAAAACATATGATGCAAAAAACATACAGACACACATAAACACTTTTGATCGATGTAAATGAGGTCATGCTATTGATTTCTGTTATTTTTATATAAATTATAATGACTACGAAACAAGTTCTAAAAGAAAATAATGTTTACTGTTTTATAAATCATTTTAGTCTCTGTTATCAAAGCAACACCTTACTGAAAGCTTTTATGTATAATGCATTATAAAGTTATTCACAATGAATGTTGTGATACATAATATCTTTTCATAAATAATTGCTAGCTAAAATGCAAAGTTAAAATGCATTACGTATAAAGGTTTGTTTGTCGTGTTTTAGTGCATTATACTTTTTAAAGGTGTAATATTGAATAGCTAAGTATTATAAAGTATTATAACTGTGGTTACAATTATTCATGATATCATACAATGCATTATAATGTGCATTACAAGGCACATTATAATGCATTAAAACTACTTTTATAATGCATTACATATATTAATGGTAACAGTTTGTAATCTGGTCTTATTCATTAACATTAGTTAACTATATTAGTTAAGAGGATACAAAACAATAAACAATACTTCTACAGCATTTATTAATCTTAATGTTTATATATGCATTAACAAACTAGATATTATAGACCTTATGAGGGGGAAAAAAAAAATCAAGAAATCAATGTTTCCACCTAAAATACAGTTAGACATGACAAACATACAATTAATCTATTTAACCGAGGTCATGCTATTGATTTCTGCTATTTTTATATAAATTACAGTGATTATAGACTAAAAAGTCTAAAAGAAAAAAAAATATTTACTGTATTTATGAACCTTTATACATCTTGTTATCAAAAAAGGTTTAGTCAGATTTACCAGTAACATTATCATTCATCAACATTATCTACATACATTAGCTAACATGAACTAACAATAAATAATGTTTCTACAGTATTTATTAATCTTAATGTTAATTTCAACATTTGCTAATGACTTTTTAAAATCAAAAAGTGTGTAAACATCAGTCAATGTGTTGACAAAGATTACAAAGATAACATTAACAAATATTAATAAATGCTGTAAAAACATATATTGCTCATTGTTAGTATGTAAACTAATGCATTAACCAATTCTAACAAATTAGATCTTATTGTAAAGAGTCACCGATTTAACTTCAGGGTCAGAGTACAGTTAAGTAAATACATACACACACACACACACCTCCATCTAGACGGAAACAGACAGACTGACTCTGACCTTATTGGAAATGAAGCCTATTTTGTGGGAATAATGGGAAGAGTGAACGTGATAACACACACACACACACACACACACACACACAGTGTATCACTTCCTTCTGCTCTGTATTAAAGACAATAAAAGTTTACAGTGCACAGTAACATCCGCTCAATGACACACACACACACATACACAACAAACAAACAGAACAACAGCACACAATATAAACACACCAGCCAAACACTCAGATAAAGTGTGTGTGTGTATGTGTGTGTGTATTCTGGTATATATGGTTTACGAGGACACAAATGTGTATAATGACATGGGTACTACAACGTAAACATGGTTTATGAAGACACTTCCTGTGTCCCCGTAAAACATAAGGCTTAAAAAACATACGAAATGGTGTTTTATGAAATTCAAAAATTGCCAGTAGTTTCCTGTAAGGGGTAGGTTTAGGTGTAGGGTTGGTGTAGGGCAATAGAAAATATGGTTTGTACAGTATAAGAACCATTACGCATATGGAGAGTCCCCGTAAACCACAAATTCAAGTGTGTGTGTGTGTGTGTGTGTGTGTGTGTGTGTGTCTGTGCCACAGGGCATGTGAATCTGGCAGGATATTGTGGATCAGGTGACAAACAAAAGAGCTACAAAAAAAAACAAAAATAAATAAATAAAAACAATACAAAAAAAAACCACTCACCTGACACACACACACACACACACACACGCGTGCGCGCGTTTCGCTATCCTTGTGGGGACTTCCATAGGCATAATGGTTTTTCTACTGTACAGACCGTATATTCTATTGCCCTACACCAACCCTACACCTAAACTTAGCCCTCACAGGAGACTTTTTGCATTTTTAGATTTTCAAAAAAAAACTTAATTCTGTGTGATTTATAAGCTTTACCCGTGGGGACCTCAATTTAGTCCCCATGAGTCTGTGTGTATTCAGGTTTAAGTCCCCACCTGAACAGAAAAACAGGTATATACACACACACACACACACACAAAAGAGGTCAGTGAGGTCTTGGATTAGAGATGGAGACTGCATGTGTGTGTGCGTGTGTGTGTGTGTGTGTGTAACTAAAATAAATTATTCACGCCAACAATTATTTCACACGACTCTGACGGGAGAAGATTCTTCAACTCAAACTCATTATAAACACCTGTCAGTCTAGTATGCAAATTAGCTCTGTTGTGATTGGCTGACCTCACAACTGTTGTCTGGACCCTTTTCACAGACTGTGATGATGATTTGCTATAATAAATATCATCATAAATGTAGGGTTTTTTTAAATGTAATTTTTTTTTTTTTTTTTTTTTTTTTTTTTTTTTACATGTAATGTACATGTAAGATTGTTTTTAAGAAATGAATATTTTTATTCAGCAAGGATGCATTAATTAGATCACAAATGACATTAAAGACTCATGTTTTATGTTTTGATTTACGTTGCAAAAAAGTTCTATTTGAAAGAAAAACTGTTCCTTTGAACTTTTGATTCAACAAGGAATCCTGAAAAATTAAATGTATCACAGTTTCAAATCAGCATATTAGAATGGTTTCTGAAGGATCATGTGACACTGAAGACTGAGTAATGATGCTGAAAATTCAGCTTCGATCACAGAAATAAATTACATTTTAAATTGTATTCAAATAGAAACCAGTTATTCTAAATGGTAATAATATTTCACAATATTACTGTATTTGTGATCAACTAAAAGCAGCCTCTGTGAGCATAAGAGACTTTTCTGACACTATACTTTAACATCTTTCTCTCTCCCACCTCTCTCTATATTTTTTCCTCTTTTTAAAAGTCACAGAAACACAGCTTTTGGAAAAAATAGAAACAAAAATAATATTTGCTATGGTTTCCCATGTAGCTCTATAGAAGTTTACTCAACTATAATTTTCTTGCATATTCTGAACCCAAAAACTGTAAAAAGTGTTAATTTTAACATCCAAACAATCGGAACGTTCGCCTTTAAAGTGTTTAAATAAACAGATGCACATAAAATCACAGAGAACAAGGGGAAAGACAACAGATCACTGGAGTAAGAACAATGGCTGGCATCACACACACACTCCACCCTGTCTGCCAGCATCGCATCCAGACGCTGCCCGCAGGTGACCTTCTGACCCGCCACTGCCACGCTAACAACATCCTGCTGGGTGGATCGAAAAAAATCACCGGCGGCCAGACACACCAGAAAGAAAAAAAAGGTTGAAAGAAAAAGAAATCTATGCTACATGACAGTTTATTGGTGATGACATTATAAAACCACTAGATGGCACCATTCCACTAATTGAAAAGCGGGAGATGAGAAAGTACTGTACAGGTGCATCTCAATAAATTAGAATGTCATGGAAAAGTTCATTTATTTCAGTAATTCAATTCAAATTGTGAAACTCGTGTATCAAATAAATTCAACGCACACAGACTGAAGTAGTTTAAGTCTTTGGTTCTTTTAATTGTGATGATTTTGGCTCACATTTAACAAAAACCTCAACAAATTAGAATATGGTGACATGCCAATCAGCTAATCAACTCAAAACACCTGCAAAGGTTTCCTGAGCCTTCAAAATGGTCTCTCAGTTTGGTTCACTAGGCTACACAATCATGGGGAAGACTGTTGATCTGACAGTTGTCCAGAAGACAATCATTGACACCCTTCACAAGGAGGGTAAGCCACAAACATTCATTGCCAAAGAAGCTGGCTGTTCACAGAGTGCTGTATCCAAGCATGTTAACAGAAAGTTGAGTGGAAGGAAAAAGTGTGGAAGAAAAAGATGCACAACCAACCGAGAGAACCGCAGCCTTATGAGGATTGTCAAGCAAAATCGATTCAAGAATTTGGGTGAATTTCACAAGGAATGGACTGAGGCTGGGGTCAAGGCATCAAGAGCCACCACACACAGACGTGTCAAGGAATTTGGCTACAGTTGTCGTATTCCTCTTGTTAAGCCACTCCTGAACCACAGACAACATCAGAGGCATCTTACCTGGGCTAAGGAGAAGAAGAACTGGACTGTTGCCCAGTGGTCCAAAGTCCTCTTTTCAGATGAGAGCAAGTTTTGTATTTCATTTGGAAACCAAGGTCCTAGAGTCTGGAGGAAGGGTGGAGAAGCTCATAGCCCAAGTTGCTTGAAGTCCAGTGTTAAGTTTCCACAGTCTGTGATGATTTGGGGTGCAGTGTCATCTGCTGGTGTTGGTCCATTGTGTTTTTTGTAAACCAAAGTCACTGCACCCATTTACCAAGAAGTTTTGGAGCACTTCATGCTTCCTTCTGCTGACCAGCTTTTTAAAGATGCTGATTTCATTTTCCAGCAGGATTTGGCACCTGCCCACACTGCCAAAAGTTGGTTAAATGACCATGGTGTTGGTGTGCTTGACTGGCCAGCAAACTCACCAGACCTGAACCCCATAGAGAATCTATGGGGTATTGTCAAGAGGAAAATGAGAAATAAGAGACCAAAAAATTCAGATGAGCTGAAGGCCACTGTTAAAGAAACCTGGGCTTCCATACCACCTCAGCAGTGCCACAAACTGATCTCCTCCATGCCACGCCGAATTGAGGCAGTAATTAAAGCAAAAGGAGCCCCTACCAAGTATTGAGTACATATACAGTAAATGAACATACTTTCCAGAAGGCCAACAATTCACTAAATTTTTTTTTTATTGGTCTTATGAAGTATTCTAATTTGTTGAGACAGTGAATTGGTGGGTTTTTGTTAAATGTGAGCCAAAATCATCACAATTAAAAGAACCAAAGAATTAAACTACTTCAGTCTGTGTGCATTGAATTTATTTAATACACGAGTTTCACAATTTGAGTTGAATTACTGAAATAAATGAACTTTTCCATGACATTCTAATTTATTGAGATGCGCCTGTACATACTAATATACTACTGCATCAACAGCTTTGTTATTTTAGTATCATTGTAGTTTTTCTTATGTTTTCAATTAGTTTTTTATATTTTATATTTTCTGTTTTCAGTTTTATTTTAGTTTTCATCATTTTGTTTCATAATTAAAGTTTTAATCATTTCATTTCTTGTTTTGTTATTTTTGTTTTGCTTTTTTTTTTTTTTAAATGTGCGCACATAGTTTTTATTCATTTTATTTCAGTTTTAGTTATTTTAGTACATCAAGTTAAACTAAATGAAAACGAGAAATATTGCCTTGGCAACTAGTTGAAATACGTTTTTTAAATATTTTATTTTAATTCAAGCACCAATTTATAACAGCCCTGGTCAACAGTGCTACCACACCATATATATATATATATATATATATATTTAATTATTTATTTATTTATTTTTTAAATATTCTTTTATCATCTTTTATCATTATTATATCTTGACTCTTTCTATAGTTATGGACGGTGATGAATGCGAAGCTGAAATTGCCACAGCAGTTTGTAAATACATGAACATTAAATTTCAGACTAATGTAATGACTAATTTGCAATGTTAGTATCTAGCTAAACTCATTACTAAAATTCACCTTAAAATTAATAATCAATGCACATTTATAAACTGCTGTAGCAACTTCATAATCTCACACACTCTTTGGGAAGAACTGTATTAAACACTTAATTCTGTGTCTCATAACAAGAGGAACGTAGACAAACTCAATTTATCTTGAATTACACAGATACACTAATTCGTAATTCATATCATTCTCAGTGCAAATAGCACATTCCTGAGCAGAAATGAGTGTTCTACACGAGCCAAGTCCAGTAATATACCACACACTGTCATATCATCACTTCACCACCAGATGTTAGTGTTGGATCAGTTAAAACGAACACCTTCCAGCGACTCTCCAGCAGAGGGAGCACTTGACATCTAAAACTAATGTGTTCTGAGCTTGAATAAGTGATCTACTACTTCAAATGGATCTCAGAATCCTCAAATCTTTTTTCCTGATTGCAGACATACTCCAGAAGGGTTAACGATGAATAAAAGCTTGAGATATCTTACCGGCAGGCTGGGCAGGAATTTCTCCATGTTGTCCAGGTCAATACCATCATCATCGTCGAATTTGCCCTTTATCACCCTGTGAACAGACAGACATTACATGACAACGTTCAGCCAGACAAAGACTCTGTAGGCTTGTTTATTCTAATAATTCTGACACATATAAGCAACAACAAATAAAGTAGTATAAGCTGTTATTTATAATGATGGGCTGTTAAGTTTCCATACTAACTAAACAAACAAGCCTAAACTTTATTTCTGTAAAGCCAGACATATGAAATAACAGTCTGAAAAATATATATATTTTTTTCCTTTAGTCAAAATATATATATGTGTGTGTTATTTATTGAGTGTCATATTTGATCCATCAGGCTTTTATGGCTCATATAGTATGATTTAGTGAGAATATGGAGAAAAAAAAAACAGCTCTGTTTTATTCAGAGACCCAAACTGAGCAAAAAAAAAAAGAAAGCATTTTGGTGCAGATGCTTTATATGGACAAGAAGTGATTAATTTTAATGTAAATCAATGAGATCCTTATAACAGTATAGCAGATACTTACATAAAATCATATAAATATCAGGTGTGACTCTATATCTCCAATAATATGTCTTAGTAAGATGATATTTAAATGATCAAAACATAATCCAATGCCATCCAAAGATGACTGAGAGATGAACAAATAAATGTTAATCAAAAGCCTGGTGATCATATTTGATAGTCATTTGAACATGATTTTTCTAAAAAATGATGTCTTGATAATCATACAATTATACTAAAAGTCCTTTTACTTGCTAAAAAAAAAAGTCAAAACGATCAAACAGACTACAGAGGGCATGTAGCAGATTGAGTGTGGCAGGCTTTTGGGCAAAGCTTTGATCATGTTGATGATTTAGAGTCCTTAGAAATTTATATTAATAGGATACAGCAGGCTTTGCAGGGTTAAATTCCCTCAATGCATCCAGTAGAGGGCAGTAGAGAGACCAGCGCCACATAAACACACAGCCACACCCCATTACAGCTCACAACAATCCTGAATGCTGAAAACTCCCTGACATGCAGATTTACATACAAATTTACCTCATATTAAAGTGTGAGTATAAACACACTTGTATACATGCATTCAATGCATCACTGTGAAGTGATTCAGACTGCATCTGTCTGATAGTCTGATCTGAGGTCAGTGTTTAGTGAAGGTATTGTCCGTCTCACCCTTCACGGTCGATGTGCGGGAGGTGTTTTGGTGTCCCTCTGTACGGCCTCCTGTGAAACTGTGAGAAATCCAGTTTCTCCGGCTGCATGTCCCACGTAGCGCCTCTGTGAACACAAAACACAACATTAATACACAAACAACAGGAATCCTTAACTACTATATATTTGCACTTAAACTAAAGGCCTAAAGTCACATTTTACCCACAAAATATATATTTTTTACATGCATCATGACAAGCTCATTCTAAGCCTCCATTTCTCCCTGATCCAGGGCTGTAAAACTCTGCTGAAACTCTAGACACACTGACATGCTCAAGACTCTGTAAAGACGCTAATTAGCTCAGGCACTTTTTCTTTTTCTTCCTAAAATCCGCTGAATAAATCAAGACAAACTCAGAGCCTGTTTTGAAAGGTGATATGGAGCTCTGAATGGATTATACTGGCGTAACTCTGAATTAAAGCATTTGCAACCTGCAAACTAAACTGAATAATCTACAAAAAACAAAACAAAAAACAAAAAAACACTAAAACACAGCTTATGAAATCTATAGTGTACACTAGGGATGGGCAGATCAATCCTAAATATTGATACTGATGTTGTATCGACATAAAAATATCAATTCTAAAGTGCATTTTTTTAACCACTAAATTTATTTATCAAGAAATTTGGTGCATAAAAAAAGCTTCCCAGTGTTAGTCTAATTGTGTTATATAGAGCTATTTCTCCTGTTCATCGGAACACATGCAAATGCTGAAAGACAAAATCACAGACAGCGTTCTCTGCTGACGCATGTGTTTGTTCAAATAGAGCTGCATTTCCCAAAAGCATCAGAAGCATAAGTAGATCTTAAGAAACCATTGCCACGTTATTACATTACATATCATTGTTACTATGTATAAAATCAATTCTGAAAAATGCATCATGGTTTCCACACAAATATGAAGCAGTAATAATAATCAGAAATGTTTCTTGAGCAGCAAATGATATTAGAATTATTTCTGAAGGATCATGTGACACCGAAGACTGGAGTAATGATGCTGAAAATTCAGTTTTGATCACAGATGCATTTTAAATTACATTTTAAAATATAGTAAAATAGAAAAGTTATTTTAATGGTTATATTTCACAATATTGCTGTTTTTACTGTATTTTTGTTCAAATAAGTGCAGCTTTGGTGAGCATGAGGCTTATTTAAAAAAATATTACAAAATTTTACTAACCCCAAACTTGGTTTATTTATGTAATATTTGTTTTAAATAGGCTAGTTTGTGCAAGTAAATTTATTTAAAGTGGTTGTTAAAAGTTCAAATGGATTGTGTTAGGTTCTGTAATTGCTGTTAATAAATCTGTCAGAAAAAAATATACTAAAGTTTCAACCTGCAGTTTCACCTGCACCCTGGCAGCCTTTTACAAAAATTAACCATGGTTTTATTACAGTAACCACAGTTTACCACAGTATTTGTAGTAAAACTTCAGTAATCACAAATTTACCATGGTAACAATAATAATAATAATAATAATAATAATAATAATAATAATAATAGATATTATTACTTATGTAACACCATGTTTATTTTTCATGAGGTACCCTCAAAGGTGCACCTTTGTAACTTATCTACCCTTAAAGCATGCATACTTGTATGGTACTAATACGCTCCCTTTTAGGGGTGTAGTTGCACCTTTGAGGTTACTGCCCCAGTAAAGGGCTAAAATACAATTTTAGTATATTTTATTTCTGACAGTGTAAACAAAAAAAGGCCTAGGAAAAAAAAAACCATGGCTCTAAAATCTAATATTAATGAGTATAATTACTGATTATATTTTTTTAATAATTTAAAAGATCAGTTTAGTTTAGCGGTATCGGTATCGGTATCGATATCGACGATACTGGGCTTGAAAATATCAGTATCGGATCGAAAATAAAATAAGAGATATCGCCCATGCCTAGTGTACACTGATGTTCAAAAGTTTGGGGTCAGTAATTTTTTTTCTGAAGAAATTAACACTTTTATTTGTCAAGGATGCATTAAATTGCTCAAAAGTGATGGTAAAGACATAATATTCCAAAAGATTTCTATTTCAAATGAATGCTGTTCTTTTGAACTTTCTATTCATCAAAGAATCCTGAAAAAGAAAATGTATCTCAGTTTCCACAAAAATATTTGGCAGCACAACTGATCATGGATAATAATCAGAAATGTGTCTTGAGCAGCAAATCAGCATATTAGAATGATTTCTGAAGGATCATGTGACACTGAAGACTGGAGTAATGATGCTGAAAATTCAGCTTTGATCACAGAAATAAATTCCATTTTACTATATATTCACAAAGAAAACAGCTATTTTGAATTGCAATAATATTTCACAATATTACAGTTTTTCGGTATTTTTGTTCAAATAAATACAGCCTTGGTGAGCAGAAGAGATTTCTTTCAAAAACAAAAACTTTTAAACTTTCAAAAACGAGTTTTGAACAGTAGCTCATGGTCGGTTTTGATTTGATGCTGACTTTAACACAGATGTTTACACACAGCTCAAACGTAATATAAGAAGAACTAGCCTTCAGCATGTGTGAGATAGACAGAGAGGCCTGAAGGTGAAGGCCTCATTAATTAAATTTAGCCCGTGATGAGGTTTAAATTAGACTGTGAGTCAGCAGCACTGCAAAGCACAAGAAGAAAACCAGAGCAGATGAAAATATTCACTGACCGCTGAAAATATGGGCACATATCAGCAGTCTGGATCGACTAATCGAAGACTGTTTTACTTGATTCACTGAACTAAGAAGTAAATGTGTGTTTCTATAGTCTTTATTTAATTAAATCATCACTAAGCCATATCACGAGTTTTATTTCAATTATTCATGCAGCCCTACTATTATATGTCATTATTTACATGCCTAGATTTATTAAATGTGTGTGTGTGAATCTCACCCATGACAGTCCAGGTTTGCAGCCCAAATGTCCGTCCCCAGAATGTCTCTGTTTCCATTCTAAAACACACACATTGTGAAAGTTTAAAAACATTGAAAAATGTTCCTGATGACATCAATTAATATATATGTCATATATATATATATATATATATATATATATATATATATATATATATATATGTACAGGTGCATCTCAATAAATTAGAATGTCGTGGAAAAGTTCATTTATTTCAGTAATTCAACTCAAATTGTGAAACTTGTCAGGGCTCGCAAAATCGCTAGCCCGACGTCCCGGGGCTATTGTGTTTTCCAGTCGGGCTACCAAAATGTATCACTGCCCTCCCCGACGGGCTACTTTAAATACAGGGCTCCCACGGGTCCTTAAAACTCTCAATTTAGTTGTATAAAATTCATTTTCCAGCAGGATTTGGCACCTGCCCACACTGCCAAAAGCACCAAAAGTTGGTTAAATGACCATGGTGTTTGTGTGCTTGACTGGCCAGCAAACTCACCAGACCTGAACCCCATAGAGAATCTATGGGGTATTGTCAAGAGGAAAATGAGAAACAAGAGACCAAAAAATGCAGATGAGCTGCAGGCCACTGTCAAAGAAACCTGGGCTTCCATACCACCTCAGCAGTGCCACAAACTGATCACCTCCATGCCACGCCGAATTGAGGCAGTAATTAAAGCAAGAGGAGCCCCTACCAAGTATTGAGTACATATACAGTAAATGAACATACTTTCCAGAAGGCCAACAATTCATTAAAAATGTGTTTTTTTATTGGTCTTATGAAGTATTCTAATTTGTTGAGATAGTGAATTGGTGGGTTTTTGTTAAATGTGAGCCAAAATCATCACAATTAAAAGAACCAAAGACTTAAACTACTTCAGTCTGTGTGCACTGAATTTATTTAATACACGAGTTTCACAATTTGAGTTGAATTACTGAAATAAATTAACTTTTCCACGACATTCTAATTTATTGAGATGCACCTGTATATGTATATATATGTGTGTGTGTGTGTATATATATATATATATATATATATATATATATACATACACACACACACACACGTGCGTGTGTGTGTGTGTGTGTGTGTGTGTATATCTCTCACCTTTGCAGGGGCTCTGAACTGGTTGTTTCGTCCTCTGCTGCCTGATCTAGAACCAGAACCAGGTCGAGAACCTGAACTCGGTCTAGAACCAGTGCTGCCATTACTGCTGTGCTCCCAATCATCCTGAGAGAGACAAGAAAATTTTGTTCAGATTCATGTGATGCTGAATCTTAACATGGATAAATTTACTAAATCATTCAACATCTACAGGATACATTTAAAAAGTACATACTTAATTCAAAGAGAAAACAAGTTTTCATACCACATTGACAGATATTTGTTCTTGTTTAACTCAGTTTTTTTTAACCAAGAATAAACAGTTTTTTGACTTTAATAAATTACTTTAATTCATACTTTTCTGAATTTTCTGCTCTTAAAACTTTTTAAGTCCTTAAATTGTGGAAGTGCAATTTAAGACTTTTTTTTTTTAAGACCTGCAGAAACCCTGCATGAATCCAAAAAAAAAAAAAAAAATTAGTAACGCACAAAAAAGATCACAAATTATTCACGTGCACTGCTTTTGAAAAACACTGAGTTTCTTACATTTGAAATTAACTTCAGAAACTCAAAAATGTTAAAACTAAAAATTAAAAATGAAAACACTACAAAAAAAAAACAAAACAAAAAAAAAAAACATAAAAAATGAAAACTACACTGAAAAGGACACACTGACAATGCTGAAAAAAATATATTGGGAAATATCAAAAGCAAATTCAAAAATATGGTGTCAAGCCTGTAGATCAAATGTACCACAATCACACACACACACAAATGCTGACAGAGCTAAACAAATTGTAGTGAAAGAAAAATATAAACAACATGTCGTGCATGTTGAATATGTCAAACGAGATTTCAGTTCAGTCAAAACAGGCAACAGTTCATCAGACACTACTGAGCATGTGCAGCAGCAAAGCATGTGACATCAGCATAGTAAATGTTCACACACTTGTTCAGTGACCTCATCACATCACGTGACCTCAGACCACAATACTGTCACTGTGTCATTCACAATGCTCTCTCACACACTGGAAAACAAGGCATACAACATACATGCAGCACACAGTGCATCTAACCTTCTCATGTGTGCTGTCTTTAATATTTAATATACACACAAATTAAGCATATGGCTGACAGCTTTAGTCTGCTCCAGTGTCACTTATGAGGGAACATTCAGAACTAGGGATGTAACAATTCACTCAACTCAAGATTCGATTTGATTGATGATTTTGATTTCACGATTTGATTCACAATTTTTTTTAACAAAATGAGATTAAGACAAATTACAAATTACATGTGTCATTTTATTATTGCTTGGACAAAATGCTGCATGTTTCTTTGTGAAATTGAAATATAAGACTAATAATATACTAATATAGCAATGGAATATTGTTCTTTTGTTGCTTTTGATTGCTTCTATTGTCCTCATTTGTAAGTTGCTTTGGATAAATGTGTCTGCTAAATAACAAAATGGAAATAAAACGGAAATATAAATAACAAAACTAAGTTGAAATTTAAAAAAAAAGCCCCAAATCAAATAAGTAACACAAATAAAAGAAATCTCTTCATATAAACAAAATAAGGCTTTGTCTGTGCTCTTTCCATTTAAAATTAGAGGCAACCACTGCATTTTAATTATGATCCAAACAAAGATGCTGCATTCATGCAACATGAGCAGTTTTTAATCTAAATTAGATTGTATCATTTCGAATTTTGAAGCAAAAACAGAATGGTCTGAATTCAGTTTTGTGAAACTATATATAAAAAATATCTGCATGAAACAGAAACAGCAGACGAGCTGAATGAGACGCAGATTCACTCTCTGCCAGCAGGTGGCGCTTAAAGCGTTTCCTTGGTTTCCGCTGTAAACAAAGCAGTGCTGCACTTATGAACTTTAATATATGCATTATACAGGCAAGATGAAAAGAAAAAATACCATCTAAAATTTTCTAAAGACAGTAATTTCCCCTCAGACATACATTCATATAAACTCATACTCCTAACGGTATCGCCATTTGTTTAGTATCTCAACCGATTTGAATCGTCACATATTTAAATAGATTTTCAGCCGCCTCACAGTTAATCATTACATCCCTATTCAGAACACAGTGATGCATCAGTCTGGATAATCACGTATATAGGAAATGTAAACTCAAACTCGAGATATGAACTAAGATAAGAACTAAGATATTAATTTTTTTCTATCTTGTGGCAGAAACAAGCTTCCATATATTGCATAAAGAATGAAAGAACTGCAGCAAATCAGAAAACTGACCAGGAATGGATTCACAAAAGCTATAAAACAGAGACCCCAATGAGAAAAAAACGACATGGGAAGAAAAATTATAATATATTTGCTTTTGCATTCTCTCACAAAACTTTTGCACTCTCTCGAGAAACTTGCTCGCAAACATTTGAATGCAAAGAACGCAAAAGCTTTTACGAGCAAATGCCAAGTTTGTCAGGAAATGCAAGATTTTGAAATAAAAATATCATTTTTCACTATATAGCGCCCCTTATGGCAATAAGTATATAATGCGCACTTTCACTGTTACGAATTGTGGTCCGACAGATTTCTGAATGATGACGCAGTTAATCAAGCTAGCAGAGCCAGCATTACTTGCATACAGTGCACTTACTGTTTGTGTTTTCATATTAACATTAGCATCTAGCTACACTTTGACAAACAGCATGCTATCCAGGCACCTGTGATGTACTATTTTCAACTATGATTTGGGACGCTCTAACCCTAACCTTACACATTCACGACAGACATTATGTGAACTGGGAGCCAACCCTAATTTGATGTTTCTGTTGTTTTCTGTGTCCATCCACTTGTCTGTAAAGTTTTCTCATGGCAAACACATCTGTTTCTGAACACCAGTCATTTTCAAACGATCTTCAACATTAACACGGTCTCTGCACTGGAAGCGACTGCAACAGATGCTTTCACAGCTTCATCAGCTGTAATAAGACAAATGATTTTTGACAAGCCACTCGTGGGGACAGGGTAGGAATGGCTCGATACCATAATTTTGGCTTTGGTACGATACCAGAATGTAATACCTCTGTATCGATACTAAAGCGATATCATAGCTGACAAATAAGCAGCCTCAAAAAATAAGTGAATTGAAAAAAAAATAAAATGAATTGGGGGGAAAAAAAGGAAACCAAGTGAGTGATCATCATATATAGTATTTATTAATCTTGGTTAATGTTAGGTGTGTGTTTAATGCATAAAGTAATGTTAACATACTAAACATGTATTACATGTTTACATTTATCATTTCTAAATTATTATTGACCTAAATTAAGTGCTGTAATACTGTTAATGCTGTTAATGAATTATAACAAATGTTTCTTTAAAGTGTTATTCTAACAGTCAAAGTAATATTCAAAATCACGTTATTATTTCTCTCTCCCTCAGATTGTTTTCAGATTTCAGACTCGGAAAGGCAAAGAAAAAGCTTTAAAAAAAAGAGATTTAAATATAAATCTCTCTCTCTCGGCTGCTTCATGTTAGCGGCCGGCAATGTGGCAGACACTTTCCCTTCATATCGTTGATACTAAAATTAATAGAGCAAAACTGTTGTTTCATTCAAATTAAATTAATATTTGATTGTTTGAAATGCAAGTGCAAATATTATGTGACCAAAACTTCACTGGTTCTAGCGTCACGTGTTTGAGCTTTCGTGTTTACTGCATCACATCTTATGTATGTGCGTTGATCAGTTGTGAATAAAAGTTAAAATTAAGTCTGAATTTATGAATGATGCACTAACCTGTCGACCTCTTAATTCTCGGAAAAGATCAGGGTGAGCAAGTGACAAATGCTTAGCAATATTTAATGTGTTGCCTCCTGTGGTCAGTTCGTTCACCTTTATCATCTGTTTTGTATTCAAAGTAATGCCATATTTCACTTCTACTGGTCTCTTTATTTATTAAAGGTGCCATTGAATGCATTGATACATTATTTTAAACTGTTCTCTGATATCTACATAGAAGGTATATGGCTTAGGTAAGGGCAAAAATTCTCCAGAAACGGGTTTACATGTGTATTTACAACCCTAGGATTTCTCCCTAGAATGAAATGGTCTGTTATTGGCTTATTTGGAAGGGTCATGAATATTAATGTTGAGCTCTGCTCTGATTGGCTGTTTCACAGTGCGGCTCAATGTTGAGCTCTGCTCTGATTGGCTGTTTCACAGTGCTGCTCATTTCAGTAGCTCACACAGCAGGAAGGAAAGACGGAGGAAAATATATATTTCAATACTTTCTCTCGCAGTTATATCGTCGGGTTATTATACTGTAAATAAAATGTGGGCGTCAGGGAGCCGCTATTAATATGCGGGGCACTGAAACTGCTTTCAAATGCACAATCGCTTTTTACGTTCACTTTCGCTTTCGAGATTCACGATCGCACGAACTCAGTTTATACTATGGAGCGGCAGTACTTACCACACATTTTACAAGATCAGATGCTTGTCAGTGGTGCTCAGGATCTGTAAATTATTCGCCATCATTCTCAGTCATCTCTCCTTACTCTGTTTATGTGGTAAGTGAAATCTTATCTACTGTAATGTAACAGGCTACCGCTAGCAAGGAGCTAACCATGTCCCTTTAGTGGCTCGCGTTATTTTATTAGAACGCGTTATTTGCTTTCCGTGCCTTTCTGAATACAGACACCAACCCATCCCTGCACTTCACATCCCCTGCACAGCCTGGAACATAACATTTATTTCCATGATCTACCATTTTCGCAGTTGTCCTCGCTTGTTTCTTCATAATACCTGCAGAACTTCTGATGGTTCAGCTGTCGGCTGGCCTAGAACATGGGCGGGTATATGCAAATGTTGGGGGCGTAACTATTAGTGATCCCGACTGTTATGTCACAGTCGGTGTTATGTTCTGATTCGCCTATTTTTCAGTGGTCTTTTTTATTCACGAGATTTACATAAGAGGGAGGAAACAATGGTGTTTGAGGCTCACTGTATGTCATTTCCATGTACAGAACTCTTATTATTCAACTATACCAAGGTAAATACAGTTTTTCATTCTATGGCACCTTTAATTTCGGGTGCGTTGATAAGAGTTTCATCTGTTTGATCCATCGCGTTGTTCTGTTGTCACATTTACCGGTTTCGCAGCAATTTGGGAAGCACTGCCACCTACAGATGAACTTCGGAACAGCAGCGTATGAAATACCGAATTGAGCAAAATGATGATATCGTACCGTTTGAAATATAATATATACCGGTATTTTTCCAGTACCGGTATACTGCGCATCCCTAGGACGGTGTTACAGAAGAGTTACGGATCAGACACACATACACACACATGCAAAACTCACTGTTTTGGACAAGCCCCTGCCCCGTGAGGATGACCAGCTCCCGTCAATCTTATCATTGCAGTCTTCTGTCCACTAAGAGACAGAGAGAGAGAGAGAGAGAGAGAGAGAGAGAGATAAAGCTTTCATGTCAAATTTTATTACGTCATCTTCAACACAGCTTTTGAGGTGTGGGATGGGGTGTGTTTGACCTGTAAGTTGAGGGACGGGGCATGTTTTACCTGTAAGTTGTGAGACGGGGTGTGTTTTTCCTGTAAGTTGTGGGACGGGGCGTGTTTTTCCTGTAAGTTGTGGGACGGGGCGTGTTTGACCTGTAAGTTGTGGGATGGGGTGTGTTTTTCCTGTAAGTTGCGGGACGGGGCGTGTTTGACCTGTAAGTTGCGGGACGGGGCGTGTTCGACCTGTAAGTTGTGGGATGGGGTGTGTTTTTCCTGTAAGTTGCGGGACGGGGCGTGTTTGACCTGTAAGTTGTGGGATGGGGCGTGTTTGACCTGTAAGTTGTGGGATGGGGCGTGTTTGACCTGTAAGTTGTAGGACGGGGTGTGTTTGACCTGCAAGTTGTGGGACGGGGCGTGTTCGACCTGTAAGTTGCGGGACGGGGCGTGTTCGACCTATAAGTTGTGGGATGGGGTGTGTTTTTCCTGTAAGTTGCGGGACGGGGCGTGTTTTACCTGTGAGGTGTGGGATGGGGTCTTGTCCACATCCTGGTCGGTTTCGTTTTTGTCGCTCAAGAGTCCCTGCACCTGGTACTCCAGTACATAGCTGTCGATGAAGCGCTCCAGCTCCTCGATCTCCTGCGAGCGCGTGCTTCCTGCCTCTGACGACGCTGATGCTACCGAAGAGCTCTCCATGGCAACCAGCCCACTGGGGGGAGGGAGGGAGGGGAGCTGTGGGCGGGGCAAAGAAATTTGTTAGTAATGTGAAAAATAATGCGAATTGACATTTAAAATGGAGAATATAAATTTAATATATTATTCACAATTATTTTTATGACACAATGATTTCATATGACATCCAAATGTACATTAATGTTAAGCATTTTAAAATCTAATAATATTTGATATTTCATTTTTTAAAATGAAAATCACTCTGAAGCAATCAAAACTTTTGATCAAAAAACAAGACAGACTTCACAACATGTTCAGGACCAGCAGATAAACATACTGCTTGATGACAGGCAGGACAGTGAGCTCTGATGATCTGGAGCTCACACTGCAGTCAGTGCAGAGCAGTCACATCGACCCCCGACTGAGACTCATTTAGACTGCAACACGCCGCAGTTCACCTGCTTCACCAGCAGCAGCAGAGACACAGAGAGCCACAAACACAATCAAATCTCTTAAAGTCCTGTCTGGTTCTGCTTTACCAGTCCATCTGCCTCTCCTCTCATCTTTCACCTCCAATTTGTTTTTTTTCTTTCTTACTTTATGAATAAATGATAGTATTATATATTTTTATATTTTTAGTTTATATATACACACACTTGCATGCTGGTTTATTGTTGTGATATTATAGATTTCACAATAATAAACAATAATAAAAAAGCTGTGGCTAAATCTCACACACACACACACACACACACACACAGTTTCCTATTTTAATATACACTACCGTTCAAACTTTTTGGATCAGTAAGACTTGTAATGTTTTTTTAAAAAAACTCTCTTATGCTCATCAAGGCTGCATTTATTTGATCAAAAATACAGAAAAAAAAACAGTAATCTTGCAAAATGTTATTACAATATAAAGGTTTCTATTTTAATATACTTAAAAGAATAATTTATTTCTGTGACACAAAGCTGAATTTCCATCAGCCATTACTCCAGTCTAAATAATAATAAGAAGTGAGAGCAAAGATTTATATTGTTAGAAAATATTTATATTTTGAATAAATGCTATTCTTTAACTTTCTATTCATCAAAGAATCCTGCAAAAAAGTATCGCAGTTTCCAAAAAAATATTTGGCAGCACAACTGTTGCCAACACTGATAATTCTAATAATAAATCAGCATATTAGAATGATTTCTGAAGGATCATGTGACACTTTAGACTGGAGTAATGGCTGATGGAAATTCAGCTTTGCATCACAGAAATAAATTATACTTTAAAGTATATTAAAATGGAAACCATTATTTTATATTGTAATAACATTTTGCAAGATTACAGTTTTTTTCTGTATTTTTGATAAAATAAATGCAGCCTTGATGAGCATAAGAGACTTCTTTAAAAAACATTACAAGTCTTACTGATCCAAAAATTTTGAACAGTAGTGTACTTTAAAATTTAATTTATTTCTGTGATGCAGCACTGAATTTTCATCAGCCATTACTCCAGTTTTCAGTGTCACATGATACTTCAAAAATCGTTACAATATGCTGATTTATTATCAGTGTTGAAACTGTTGTGCTGCTTAATATTTTTTGGAACCAGTGATACTTTTTCTTTGATTCTTTGATCAATAAAAAGTTAACAGGAACAGAATTTAGTCAAAATAGAAGTCTTTACTATCAATTTTTATCCATTTAACACATCCTTGCTGAATAAAAGTATTAATTTCTTAAAAAAAAAAATACTGACCCTAACCTTTTGAACATAACTTTTTATTTATCAAAGAAACCTGAAAAAAAGTGATCACAGGTCCTCTTATGTAACAGTTATTTTAAAAAATATCAAAAGTATCTAGTCAAAAACATACTTGCTCTTTCATAGCTTTAGAAAATTACTAATTAAATATTTTCATTCAAAATGTAATTACATAGTAATTCAGTTCTAGCAGTACTCAGTCAAAATGTAAATTCCCAAAAATAATACTTCATTACAGTATCAAAGTACAATTACTCAAGAGTTTCATACTCTTGCTTTTATATTTACTCCTATATTGGGTTTTGCATTATGTAATGACGGCTCTGGGTGGGACGACATGCCCCGCTTACACCAGGTGACAGAGAGAGAGAGAGAAAGGGAGAGTTTAATCTGGTGTTAAGTCAATACTTGAATCTTGGCCAAGCAAAGAGGATTTACAACTGGAGCAGCACCATCTTAACAGCACACATCCACAATAACACACGCAAGGGCCCTGCGCTCCCGTTTACAATTATAAAAACACATCTGCTCATTTAAGATCATTTACTCGGTTTAGCAACTGTTATTCACACCACTCGTGACCTGTGCATGGATACTTTGTGTACATATTCATCATGTGAGAGACAGCTAGTGTAAAAGAAAGACATGGGCGGGACTGACAAAACCAGACCAGTGGAAATAGAAACAGGAAGCACAAGCATATGGCAGAAAGTCTAATTTCTGGAAGACAATGAATGTTCTGAAGATCTACATCTGCAGCTGTTATATCATCTGTCCAATCTATATTATCTATTTCTGCTCCACAGCAAAGTTTATTCTGGTTAAAAACTAACAACATAGAGACAAAGAGGCCAACTGACCTACATAATCCATTCACGGGTCATTTTTATCTCACATCCAAATAATGAACCATCTCTGAAAGGTCTATCTTGATATTTATCATCCTTTGGACAATATTCAGTATATATTTTAATCAGAAGAATCACCATTCAATCAAACTGTACACAGCTAGAGTAAAATTGTTCAAAGCAAGATGTAAAATACAGTTGAAATGTATTTAAAATAAAATAAGGCTAGTTGTCCACACTGTTTTTGATGTATACATTATCATTTTATACATCTCAGCACAACTGTTTTCAACATTAATAATAATGATAATTAGAAATGTTTGTTAGGTAGCAAATTAGCATATTAGAATGATTTCTGAAGGATCATGTGACACTGAAGACCGCAGTAATGATGCTGAAAAATGATCACAGGAATAAATTGCATTTTAAATTACATTAGAAAACAGCTATTTAAAATTTTAATAATATTTCACTGTTTTTAACATATTTTTAATCAAATAAAAGCAGCCTTGATGAGCAGAAGAGACTTCTTTAAAAAAACATTACAAAAAATCTTAAATCAAATCTTTGGTAGTGTGCATATATTGTAAATAACAAGAAATAAAATTAGCAAAAAGAAAAAATCATGAAACATCTATGACATCTATTTCTGTGCCTCTTTCCTTCTTGTCCTTTCTCAAGTTTGTTTGATTTTTATATATATATATATATATATATATATATATATATATATATATATATATATATATATATATATATATATATATATATATATATATATATATATATAATATTCATGGTACATATTAAAATTCTCATGCTTCCATGTTACTTTTGCTTTCACTTGTACATGTTATTTTTAGTGAAATATTCCATATCAGACACTTCAGAGAATGTAAACAAAAGGTGTGTGTGTGTGTGGTGATATCAGCTGTTCAGTCTGACTCAATGCACACACACAGAGCGAACAAACACACACTCAAGCTGATCAGCTGAGGAAGAAACACAGAAACACAGAGTGAGATTTACCACATCAGATGATCAGGATTAGAAGCGTGAGAACTTTCATTGTGTCAGTAGATTCAGACGGACCACTTTAATGAGCTGAGTCAGGATTGGAGATCTCTTGTCCTCTACTGACTCCAGCATGATCATCTGTCAATGACCCTCATCACACACACACACACATACATACTTGAATTTGTGGTTTACGGGGACTCTCCATAGGCGTAATGGTTTTTATACTGTACAAACCATTTTTTCTATTGACCTACACCTAAACCTACCCCTTACAGGAAACTACTGAAAATTTTTGAATTTCATAAAACACCGTTTAATATGTTTTTTAAGCCTTTTGTTTTACGGGGACACAGGAAGTGTCCTCATAAACCATGTTTACGTTGTAGTACCCATGTCATTATACACATTTGTGTCCTCGTAAACCATATATACCAGAACACACACACACACACTTCATTTAACCTCTGCATCCTTCACTCTGACATCAACACTAAACACTCACAGAAAGTGCAATGCTTTATTATACTGTTAAATGACATTACCTTTGTGAGTTTAAACAATATTTCAAGTGATTTCATCATGTCATGAATTTGTTTGATAAGCATGGATTTATTTCCTGTGTTGACATATTTCCTATTAAAACAGGAAGTTAAGGAATATCAAATTAGCTCACTCCTCTTTCATAAATAGTCAATAGTTTTTATTTGCATTACAGCCCTGAACCTTGATTTGTTAATCTGTGGTTTTGGGGGCGGGACATTCCCATTCTAGAGAGCATTTGATTCAACAAAATTCTGTATAGTGCAGGATGAGTTATCAATATTTTTTGGTCCATTTTCCCATATGAGAAAGACTATAAATTTCAGCATGAGACTGATATGACAGAATCACTTAAAAAACCTGTCTAATTAAATTCACAACATGACCAGGAATACAATACAATACAATACAATACAATAAAATAATTTCTTATTTTCATATACTTTACCTCCTCTCAAATTTAAAATAGTAACAAAAACTATAATAGAAAATAATAAAAACTAATTGAATAAAATTTGATAATAAACTAAATAGGTTTTATTAAACTAAATAATTACAGATCAAAGATAAACTAGAATAAACTAAACATAAATTAAAAGATAAACAAAAGATAAACTAAAATAAACTAGACTACAATAAACTAAATAGTTTTTATCAATAATACTAAAATAACACTGACAGGTTCTAAACAAAAGAAAGTTGTCATCCATAAATCACTGTTCACATGGTGCAAAGTAAAACCACCGGAATTATGACAAAGTTGTGTCACCTTACAGCTCAAAAAACAACTATAATGCTTTATAAAATTTAAACTTTCAGCTTTTAAACCCTCGTGTATGATGTGCATTATAAAAGCATTACTACAGGATCTTTTTGGTTCATTTACACAAATGCATGTGTAGGAATGAGCTGAAAATATCATTAGGTTGGAAATCAGAAAATAGTTCGGACATTATGTTGGAAATAACAAAATAATTCTCTAAATAGCTGTTGACAAAGTCTTTAATCTAATGAATATACTGGGAGAAAAATAGCCTAAAATACCCACATTTGGGGAAAAGTCTCTTTAGCCAGAAATAAGATTAACTGAGCTCTCATTAGGGCTTTTCCATTAGCCGGTCACATAATGGTGCTTGTCACAATGAATATTTCTTATTTCAGGCAGAATTTCACCCTTCTGGATATCATCATGTCAAGTCTGAATGAGTAAACGTCTCTGACAGGACAGTCACAACCTCTGCTAATAGAGCCGACGGCACACACTGCACCACTTCACTTCAGCTACAACTGCTGTTTACACACATCACCATTCTAGAACACTCTGAGAAACAAACCAGGACAATTCTGGAACAGATAAACTCCAAAATGAACTTAAACATGCAACATTTAATTTCCATAATGTGATGCATTTCTGAATAATACAGAAAAAATATCTAGGCCTAAATGTAAGATTGATGCATTTGAATTGTGTACAAAAAATAACTATAAAAATTAACTAATAAACATAATGAAGCATATCTATCAGCCATAATAAATGAACAGGTAAGATTTCTGTAATAGTGCACTGAAAAACATTTGGTGCAGAAACAATTTTCACTCAGAAATGCTATAATTGTACAAATAATTACAACGAAATGGCAAGTAGCACATTGAAACTTGAAATTTTGAAGCAGGAAGACTTTGAAAAACTATATATATTTTTACAGTGTACTAATAAAGTGAATGTGTTTTAAATACACAGTTAACAATGTTTATATATTTATTAAAAAAAGTAATCACTTCCTTAATGTGATGGATTAAATTAAATAAGTTATTTAAATTATAAAGTCATATTTTCAAAATGCATTCATTAAGATTGCTTTGGTGTAGTATTTTTACTCAGAAACTATTTTTACTATTTTACTAACTATTTTTACTCAGAAATTGCTAGTGAATTTCAAAAATAATTATAGAAAACTGCAATATGTTGAATTAAACAGACTGAAATAGTATTTTCTTGTACAACTTACTCCAATAATCCAAGTTTTATTTACAACTTTGTAACAAATGATTTTTCAGTGTAGCCATATTTTAGTAATGTTTATATTTTTAAACTGAATAAATTTAACTGTTTTCACAATGAGCAGATTTATGCTAATTCTAAGCAATCTAAATGAATGAATTTTGAAAATATTACATTATAAATTAAATAACATTTAATTTAATCCAATACATCACATTAAGAAACAATTAAACAATTTCTTTCATGTTTTCTTTAGGTTCAAGTTGATTGGACTTGATTTGATTGCATTGTGGGTCTAATTAGCTGGAAAATTATTGGTTAATATTATTTTCCCATTGATTACATCATCAAAGTTGCTTGAGGGGAAGAAAAAGTTCTTACAATTACAAAAAATGTTTTTTCTTCAAAAAAACTAGGATGCTCATTTTTAAACAATGTTTTTACTGACATTCTTAATGACTAGAGCAATCAGCAACTAAGAACATTTACAAGTGACCAACCACTAGAGTAACTAGTAATTTAAAACATTAAAAATGTAGAGCTTAAAAATAACATCTGAAATTATTATAATAATAAAACATCATGTTTTTCCAGAACAAGTTCCATTTACACACACAAACACATGAACCACAAAGAATGACAACAGCACAGCTACTCTGAAAGAAAAAGGAACAGAAAGAAACTGTTATACTGTATAACGTGTGTGTGTGTGTGTTCAGCTGTTTAACGTGTGTCTAATTTCCCACTAAAATAGTTCCTTCTTTCAGCACTGCAGTAAGACCCCTGTCTGTCTGACTGATGGCGTTTGTCTCACTGCTCTCTGATCACCTCACAGCAGAGCCGTCTGTCTGCGGACGCTCACAAAGACCACCGGAAAGACAAAGAGAGACTCTGACAGAGAGAAGATTACAAGAAGAAATCAATGAAGAAAGGACAACAAAGAATGACAAACAGAAAAAGAAATTTCACATTTTTTGATTCGCTTAAATTCAAATTTTATGATTTTTTTTTTAATTCTAACTATTACTTAATGGGAATATTATGCATTTATGTAACAGTAATATTGTGAAATGTTATTACAATTTAAAATAACTGTTTTCTATGTGAATATATGTTGAAATGTAATTTATTTCTGTGATGCAAAGCTGAATTTTCAGCATCATTACTCCAGTCTTCAGTGTCACATGATCCTTCAGAAATCATTCTAATATGCTGATTTTCTGCTCAAGAAACATTTCTGATTATTATCTATGTTGAAAACAATTGTGCTGCTGAATATTTTTGGTTTATCTTATTTTTTAATACTACTACCATGTATTTATTTCCCACTGCTTCTGTATAACAAATGTACAGTCAAGCACATAAAACTGACCAAAACACTAGAACTGAATGAAGCAAGTGGGTGGATGGAGCGATAAATAGAAGCGAACGGAACGACTTGATGTGCAAATGTGGAAACAAAATAAAAGAAGGGTGACAGAACAGCAGAGAGAGACACTGCGCACTGATAGCAATGCTGTGTGTATGTGTGTGTGTCTGGTCTTTGTTGTCTGGTGCAGTAGAGTGTGTAAAATCCTCCACGTGTGTTTCACTCGCTCACAACAGCTGTTTGAACAAAAAGCTCACAGACACGCCCTGCACACACACACACACACGCCGACATTATCACAGCAGTGACATCAGCATGATGAATGACTTTCCCAACATGTTCCATCAGTGCATGTTATTCCAGAGAAAAATCATCTGTTTTCACGATCATGCATCAAAATCTCTCTGAAACGACTGAGAATAATAGAACATAAAACAGACAATAATATCCAAAGCCTAATGAATTACAATAATATTCACTTTCACTCATAAATATGTTGCATTATGCCGTTTCATGATGTCAATGATGCATGTTTATTTATATGTGAGCAAACGTGTGGACGTGCCAAACGCTCAAACACGCACTGACGGGAAGTTCAAAGTCTACTGTACACTTTGCCCCGGTGCAATATAAAGAAATATTCAGCGTTTATTATCAGACTGTAATAACTGAGCAAACACTTTCAAACACCATCACAGTCCCTGATAAACACGCAAATCAGCATATTAGAATGATTTCTGAGGCATCACGTGATGAGTAATGATGCTGAAAATTCAGCTTTGATCACAGGAATAAATTACATTTTAACATATATTCAAATAGAAAAGAGTTATTTTGAATTGTAATAATATTTCACAATATTTCTAGTTTTACTATAGTTTTGATCAAACGAATCCAGCCTTGGTGATCAGAAGAGACTTTTAAAACATTTTAAAAAATCTTACTGACCCCAAACTTAGTTCAAATTCAATTTGATATCAAATTATTGACATTTCTGCTACATGCTAAAGTGCTCAGTAATTGCTTTCAGCCCCTCATTCGCTCCTCCTGTGGTCAGCTGATGTCTAACACAGGGATTCTGACACCGAGGTGCTGTTGTTTGTTAAATCTCCTCACATTTCATCCCTATGATGGACTTTAGGGTCTACTGGGACAATGATGAAACCTGGAAGCCCTTAAACTGAAACAACGATCAATCATATCAGCAGAGTCAATGCAATCTGTGTGCAAAGCCATTTAACTCTCACCAGCACAAACACTTGAGGAATGTGTGTGTGAAATGTGTGATTTTCTCTAAATCTGAGCTCACAATTTTAAACAGAAAGACAAAACAGCATTCAGATTTCACAGACTAAGATATCAGCCACAGTTATTATGAATAATATTGACAATAAACATTTATAACTTTCATGTTTCTTATTAGGCTTTATCTATTTTAGCAAAGGTTAAACTACCGTTCAGAATTTTGGGTCAGTAAGAGATATTTTTATTTTAAAGAAGTTAATTATTTTTTTTAAGAAACATCAAAACTGTTTTCAACATTGATAATAATCATAAATGTTTCTTGAGCAGCAAATCAGCATAGAATGATTTCTGAAGGATCATGTGACACTGAAGACTGGAGTAATGATGCTGAAAATTCAGCTTTCCATCACAGGAATAAATTACATTTTAAAAATATATTCAAACAAGATACAGTTATTTTAAGTTGTAATAATATTTCACAATACTGCTGATTTTATTGTATTTTTAATTAAATAAATGCAGCCTTGATGAGCAGTAGAGACTTCAGCTTTAAACAGTTGAATTAGAAATCTAAGTTGAATCTAAAGCCATCAGACTAGCAGCCGCTCAGCATTTCTAACAGATGTTTTAAACTGCTTGTCTTGCAGGTTTGAGTCGGAGTGTGTGTTCAAGATCTCCTGACATCACAAAGGCTGGAGCTCTGATTGACAGCCATGATGATGTCAGCTGGTTGTCAAGATGACACCTTTCAGTCACATCAGCACCAGTCCAACACTGACAACAGGATTTCAGTCAACCGTTCTCATCCAACATGATCACAAAACACATCCGGATCAATTTAGTCTGACCAATGGCCTGATTTTCTGTTCCAGAGGTCCGCCTGTTTGGCCTACATAATAACCACATGACCTGTCATGATCAACACAGTGAGTTGTTTTTAGGGGTGGGAAGGGCTGTACAATTAATTGAAATAAAATCAAAATCGCAAAATGTCTTAAATAGTCATTTTTACAGCAAAATATCACAAAAGTCATATTTCTTATTCTGTTTTTATTTAGTAATTTTTATATTTGTATTTAGTAGTAGCAGTGATATTTTTTTTAATTAAACCTTTTATAGACATATTGATTTATTTTGTATTTAAATATATTGCCATATCAGCTTCACATGGCAAATACAGATTAAACATTCAACAAAATATTATAATAAATATGAATATTTTACAAAATTCAACTTAGGGCTTTAGTGCTGGAAATGACAATGGTGTAAAACTGAAGACCAGCAGCACCAGAACAAAAGAAACAATACATCTATGGTTCTGTTCTAAAGCAGAACCTCAACTAGAACAACACCAAACTTTCACTCAAACTACAAGATCTAATCAGTGTACAATCTTATTCTTCAACACGTGATCACTTCTTAACTCGAAACAACCCAAGAAGAAATCAACAGCTACATCATCTCAATGAATGAGGGGCAATTCACTCATAACCAGTCATGATTCATTCACAGATCAGATCTTGTTGAATATTTATGCTCAAATCTAGAGACCAGGGCCCGTATTCACAAAACATTTTATCTTAACACTATGAGTTTTCCTAAATAGCAGTAAAAGTGTTTAGCTAAGAGTTTTCTCTTAAAACCTATTCACAAAGCTGCTGAGACAAACTTGTACTAAGGAATAGAGAGAAGTCTTAAGCTAAGAGTAAGGGCGGGGTTGACCTCGTTACTATGGATGATGTCAGCATGCTTATTAACTATGCACACAGTGATTGGCTGATAGGGGAGGGGTCTCTGTCAGAGATTTATTCATAGAGATATTGTAGAGCACGATATTATGTTGCCATATTCAAATGAAGGTTTAAAAATAATGTTAATTGCCACATTCAAATAAAGATTTTAAAATGCAGGCTAAGTGTCACTAATTAAACAATTATATGTTCAGCTAATTGTCAGCCTCTTACATGTATGCTTCTCGTAGCGGATATGCATATAAACAGCCTTTTAATTAACAGAGTAGAATAATCATGGCTGATCGTAAGACATGCAAACGTAAAACCAAACTGGACGCAAGAACAGCTGTTACTTCTTGCCCAACTGGTTAATGAAAGGATATAATCAAAGGAAAATTTGGAGTTGGGATAACCTCCAAACCCAAAGGCGATACCTTTTTAAAAGCTCATTATCGTCAAATGTTTCTAAAATGTTTATATTCTGAGGCAGATTGCCGGCAACAGCCATTTTAGGAGAGTTGTGAGTTGGTCTTAGTGACTTAGGAGTCCTCTTCACTACTCCTAACGTTTCACAGATTTAGGAGCTAGTTTTAGCGCTAAAACACTTTGTGAAATACTCTTAGAGCAAAAATGTAGGAGTCCTAAATTTAGGACTGACACGCCCACTATTTTTAAGATTTTCTCCTAAATCGGCAAGTTAGGAGCTACTTTTAGCCTTAAGATGTTTTGTGAATACGGGCCCAGGTTCCTGATGCCTTATTGAACGCAACTGTATATCATATCATGATGTGTATCATCTTAAAATGGCCAAATACTGGCTGATTATCTGATATAATCAGTTTATCATAGTACCAATATAACTTAAACTTTTGTTTAACTCATCTTTCATTTTCTAATCAAGTTAAACTACAACCAAACAGATCTTCAGATAATATACACCCCGAGAATTTATTCTCTAAACATTTAAAGTACAACCAAACAGAACTCAACAAACAACATCTACAATGACAGACAACCGCCAAAGAAGCTCAGAACAAAAGCTTTTTAAAACAGATAATGCCATGCTCTCCGTACTGTATAACCTACAATGAACAATGTCATTAACAACAATGCAACGACAAATGCTTTCATTTCTACTCTCAAGTTTACAGCGGTCAGCAGCACACATGCACACTATTATCCAGGACAGATTTATTGACACTACAAATGCATGCATTCATTTGCATTTACTATAAATAATAAATACTAAAACATATAGTCAGGATAATGTATAATTTACCAATTATCAATCAAGTTAGCAAAATCTTTGCATCTGTAGAAACTGTCAATATAAAACTGCTGTTTAAATGGTCTTTCTGTACAACAAGCACAATAATATGAGAATATGCTGAACGTGTGAGATATGAAACGACCACAGTCTTTTAACTACAGGCCCACAAAACTCAATTACAGCCGGAAAGGGAGAGACAACACACACACACACCGATGTCTCTACCTCTCTCACACACTCATGATGTGATCTGAATCCCAATGGAATAGGAGTAGATTCAGCAGCTCTGATTGGCTGAAGAAGCAGGAAGTGAACACATTCCACACACATTCCAACTCACACAGCAGCACAAATGACCAATGAGAAGCACAGACAACATCAGCCTGAGCCAATCAGAATCTTAGTTCATGATGAGAGCAGCAGGAATTGGATAAACCATGGTGGGTGGCTAAAACAGCCCTATCAGCACTGCTCTATGAGACAAACAAAGCCTCTCGTCAAGGAATAGATTTTATACAACAAGATGCACTATGATGATAATGTTTACAGTATACATCATCCCTCATCATAACTTAATTTTAGTCAACCATAACTGCAAATCCAAATATTGAAGAACATGAGGCTGTCTGTGAATGTTTGAACATTATTTAAAAATGTAAATGAATGCTACTTAGGAAGTAATATGATAACAATCCAGGGAACGTATTTACATTTCAGAGCATGCTGAGGTATGAAACACGAGCCAGTGAAACAGCCATAATCTGTCTGACAATCTAGGCAAACCTCTAATTGAACTCCAAATTCTCTTTAGCCACAACTTTTCAGCAAAATTAACATGCATCGTCCAGTTCTTTAAATAGTTCTATTGTATACCGTTAACAGTCTTTGCATTCCAGGTTTACAAATTTTTCATTATTTAATTTCATTATATGTTTGTTTATCTTTTATATATTTTATGCACAGTCTATGAAGCGGACAAGATTAATATTTCATTGCAGGTTGTATTCTGTATATTACTGTGTATGTGACAAATAAAAATCTTAAATCTTCCTGTGAGACTATGATACAAACTAATTCACTCCCACAAGTTAATTGCTTGCTCATATTGAGTTTATCAGATCTCACAGTCCAGCCATCATCTGCAAACATACAGTACACACAATTCTCACCAAACCTGCCACACACACACAAACACACAGGACAGAATGTGATCTTTCTCATCTAATCACACTGAATCCACTGCTCTGAGATTGATTGAGTCAGACTGAAGCGTCACAGATAAGTGTATATAGTCAAAGGACATACTTATGCTAATCTAGAGTTTTATTACAGTAGAGTCATTACAGTATATTAACCTTATGACTTGTTTAACAGTTCTAATGAAGAGTGAAACTGCTCTGGTAGCTATATGATGCTCTCAGACTGACATGTGCCTGTGTAGACATGTCTCTCTCTCTCTCTCTGTATACACACATACCTCCACATATGTTGAGAAATTCACAGTGATTTGTGAGACAGCTCCAATCCCTTCAAATGTTTCCCCCTATATATTTAAGACTGACTGCAGTTACATCATTGAAACATGCATAAATCTATGAGTACAGCAAAAAAAAAAAAAAAACTACATATATAACAGTGGGCTAGTTGTCATGCTTTTTCTTCTTCCAGTGTAGAGTTATTTTTTTTTAATTATGCAGCAACAAAAAGAGAACTGTTAACATACAAAAATTTAAGAGGTTCTCATTCATGAAGAAGTTATTTCACTCAAAACCCTTACATATCTTTGTGACAGGCAGCTTCATTCATCAATTATATATGTATGGAGATCTATTGCATTTAATCAGGTCATAATTATGCAACAATGCATACGACATAGCAAATGTGTCTGACCGTGATCTAGAACAGGATAATTATTCTGATTACAATTGCATGCACAGTCACAGCTAAATAATGCACTAAGACCCCAGAAAGAGATGAACATGATTATATAAAGCATGCATTCAGTACAATTATGCTGAATATAACCTACCTGACATCCAAACTAGTGGTCACAATGCTGGTAACAGCAAACAGAATAGACCAGGCACTCTGGTGACTACTGCTTTATATGCTGAATCAGACAAATCCAGGATCTCATAAATTACCAGCCAGCTGAAGGTCACAGAGTGAATGAATATAATCAGACATTTTTAAAGGAATAGTTCAACCAAAAATATTCACTTACATCACTCATCAATGGATCCTCTGCAGTGAATGGGTGCCGTCAGAATGAGAGTCCAAACAGCTGATAAAAACATCACAATAATCTACACCACTCCAACCCATCAGTTAATGTCTTGAGAAATGAAAAGCTGCGTGTTTCTAAGATAACATCATTAAGATGTTTAAATACGAGTCCATAATACATAATAATGTTTACTCCAGTGAAAAAGTCCATCTCCTGTTGTCCTCTCACATCAAAATCCACCCACATATTTGATTAGAGCTGTTCTGGATTGTGCTTGATCTGTGCATATTTCTCTCCTGATTCAGACCAGAAAACTTTTTTATAAAATAAAGCAATATTATGGATAGAGGAAGCAATGGAAGCAACAGTTTGAATTAAAAATGCCTTGATAAGTTTGTTTACGTACAAGCAGCTTTTCACAAGATGTTAATTGATGGACTGGAGTGGTGTGGATTATTGTTTTGTTTTTATCAGCTGTTTGGCTCTCATTCTCACGGCACCCATTCACTGCAGAGGATTCATTGGTGAGCAAGTGACGTAATGCTACATTTCTCCAAATCTGTTTGGATGAAGAAACAAATTCATCTACATTTTAGATGACCTGAGAGTAAATAAAATTTCAGCATAATTTCATTTTGGGTGAACTACACCTTTAATAGAAACAATCAGTATCAGCTGAAAAAAGGGCCTATATATTACTAGTGTAAATGCAACCCAGCTGCGTGTCACTGCTGCTGAAAATCAGGGCTGTTTAACTGCATGCAGGTATGTGTGTGTGTTTGTGGCCCTGCCCGCGTCTGATGCAACCACACCTGAGATCAATATGATATGAAACCGGTAATGCAGTCCAGAACCGGTCAGCAGGAATACAGCTCTGAGACTGCAGGAACTCTCATAATCAAGATGAGGATATTTATAAGGACACCGACAGACCCCAGATCAGTTAATCACTTAACACTAACACATCTGACAGTTTATTCTCCAAAAATCAGAACATTTGTGCCTTTATTGCTTTAAATACGTTCCCTATTATGGCTTCAAAACAGCAACGATAAAACCAAAACACAACAGTGATCAGAAGATTCTGAGCTGTCATCAGGTTCAATCAGAACGCCAGACATCTGTCATTTCTCTGTCATCAAAGCGCCGCCGCCAGATCAAACCGATACATTCTATCAACAACAACAAGATACAAAGTTGCGGATCGAAGCTAGTGTGAGGTATTACAATGTATCACAGACGTTCCATCCGGTCGCGCGCTGTTACTACAGGCTGCGCTGGAGACGCCACAGTAAACACCCCAAACCGGCGAGACCTTCAGATCTGCGGCCAAACACACGCAAATACTCACCCGAGATCTGCGATCGGGCCTGCGGGGATCACCGGGTGTCCTGCGGGGTTAAATCCGCCCGGTCATGAGTGTTTCCCGTGGACAGAGACGTGTCCGGGAGGGAGAGATTAGCCTGCGTCCCTCTCTCTCACACGCACACTCGCGCTCGCAGGGGTGAGAATGCAGGAATGTGACGTTTAGTCCGGTTTACTGACAGGACACGCGCACGTGGCAACCGGGGATTGTGGGAATTTGAGTTCAAAGAGAATGGCTATTTATAAGAAATATCTTATTGAATGGTTATTCTGTTCTGTAATATCTTATCTCATAGTTTAATATTTTATTTTATTTTCTATTTCGGTTTATTTAATTTTTGTACTGATGCTTTGGAAATATTGTTTGTAAAAAAACAGGTTACAAAACCTTTGGACCAAAAGTACTATGGTATGATTAGTGCAATATTTTTCTCCCTTACTAAAATGTAATATCATGGCATTTTGATATATACTGTAGTATTAAAGTGTGTTTATTTAATTTTTTATTATATATATATATATATATATATATATATATATATATATATATATATATATATATATTTATACTTGTAATACAATGGCACTTAAATGTGTTTTATTTTATTTTATTAATCCATTGGAAATGCTGTTAAAGTACTTATTTAAAAATAAAATAAATAAAATGATTTATAAATAATCTGTGAATGATACCTAACATAAAAAATTTTTTTTGCCCTTATTTTATTTTATTTTATTTTATTTTATTTTATTTTATTATTGGTGCTTTGGAAATATTGTTTGTAAAAAGGTTATGCCAGTACTTAAATACTCAAAAAGTATTTAATATAACAAAATAATAAAATGTATTAATCTATAAATCACCTGTGAATGATGCCTAACATATAAAGAAAACTTGTTTTTTTCAATTCAAATTTTTAGAATCAGAATCAGAATCAGAATCAGAGAATCAGAATGAGCTTTATTGGCCAGGTATGCTTACACATACGAGGAATTTGTTTTTGTGACAGAAGCTCTACAGTGCAACAGAAAGACAGCAACAGGACAGGACACAGATAATAAAAGAATAATATACAAATAGGCAATGTACAAATAGCAAAAACACAATATATAATATAGACAATTATGGTGTACAGGTCTAATATGTGCAAATCTGAAATGAAAAAATAAGTATGTGTGTTGAATAAATAATTTACAATAGTGTTGTGTGTTCCACTTTTAATGTCAAGTGTTCATGAGATGGATTGCCTGAGGGAAGAAACTGTTCCTGTGCCTGGTCGTTCTGGTGCTCAGAGCTCTGTAGCGTCAACCAGACGGTAACAGTTCAAAGAGGGAGTGTGCTGGATGTGAGGGGTCCAGAGTGATTTTGCCAGCCCTTTTGCTCACTCTGGATGAGTACAGTTCTTGGAGAGTGGGGAGGGTAAAATTTTAATAATTTTAAGTAAAATTATTACAATTATTAGATTGTAATAATTGTAATAATTTTAAGTAAAATTATTACAATTATTAACATTTTAAAAAGTACTAAATGAAAATGTTCCTTTTTTGTATTATAGTGTATCATGGTTTTCTTTTCCTTACTAAAAAAATACTGTGGTATTTTGATATATACCATAGTACTAAAATGCATTTACCATGGCATTTACATGATACTCTAAGATATTTCCAAGAATACCACAGTATTATCAAAGTTAATTGTCAAAAAAAAAAAAATCACTAGAGTACCAGGGTTTTTTTTTTTTTTTTTTTTATACACAGAGCATATTAAATCGCATATTAGCCCATATTAGATGGCATATAAAAGTGCATGAATGTAGCTAACAATTATCAATCTCTTTTCCTTATTTTCTTATGCCCCCTAGTGGTTATAAATCTCCTCTGTCGCATTCAGCTCTCTGTGGATCCCTATCTGTTCACTGTCGCCCTCTTGTGCAAGTTCAGTAAAAGACACATGGTTTTGTAACACTTGGCATTTGGGCTATTTAACTGGAAAATCTATTTCTTTAATTTATAATGAAGACATAACCTCAATATGGACGTAGCAAAAAAATAATCTGAACATATTTGTTGAGTTGCATTGAGCTCCATGTGGAGTTTTTGTTTTAGGGTTTGGCAGTGTATATAAAATGTATAAAATGTAATATATTTGTTATATTTAACTTTTTTCCTGTCTACGGCCTGTTGTGAGGCATCATGTGAAACTAAATCACGTTGTGAGGGATAGACTAGGTCTAACAGTATTTACAATGGCAAGGTCCCAGATTAATCCACAACTCATAACTTCAAAACTGTTTTATAGAGTTTTGTCCACTGTTTTTTTTTTTTTTTCAGACACTTCGTAATCTGAACAATCGGTATGTTGCTCAACAGTACTAGGGTTGCCAGGTTTGCATAGCAAAACTATCCCAATCAAAAGTAACCCAACAACGAAATCCCAAATATCAAAACTCAAAATATGATATTCCCATATGTAAAATACAGTATTATTATTATTATTATTATTATTATTACTATTATTATTATTATTATTATCATCATAAACACAGCTCAAAGGCTCCATACCAGTGTGGCCATCCTTCACAAGACTTAACATCTAGCATAGTTTTAATTGGTAGAATATAAAATATCTCAATACAAGTATTTCAGTCAAATATAATTCATGCAATATGTCAAACGTTTTACCCACAGGGGGAAAAAATCAGTTTAAAAAAATAGGCCAATTTCGCGGGAAAACCGCGGACCTGGCAACCCTGCAACAGCGCAATCCATCGAGCACTTCAGTCCCTCAGCCTCATTTTCATTGCCGTCAGAAATTAAATATGGCGCTACCATGACTATTATGTATTCTGAGAAGATTTAAAAAGACAAGTGAAAAGTCGCCTCCCTCTACATGCCAAAAACACATGTTCACACGCACACACACAATTATCACTTTGTTTGTGAAGGTCATCGCATGTGATGTCCTCCTTCGACACCTTTCAGTCGCTTGGCCATTTTGGCGAGAACTGTTTTCAGCTCAAGTCTTACACACACGCACAGACACACAGACACAGAAACACACACACACACACACACAGACACACAGACACACAGACACACACACACACAGAAGTCTCCTGAAGTTCCACACTCTCCAGATGGCAATAACACTTTAGCTGTCGCTGTCAGAGACTAATTAATCTTCCTGGTGTGATCCATCTTCCTGCAGACTGCAGACGCTTCCTCCATCCTCTCCATCACTCCATCTCTCGCCCGGCCTGGACAGCCTGTCACCAGCGCAGGCCTCCACACACCGGCCCCCGTTCTGTGAGAGCACCTCAAAATCTCCATTTCTTCCTGAGAGACTCCATGATGCCAAATATCAGCAGCATCGAGACAGGTTTGCTAGTTTAAGTTTGTTGTTTGGTTGTTACTCACTATTACCCATCATCCTCTTTTCATTCGATTACTATTTGCTGCTTGACAATTATAAAAACACTTAACCTATTATTTGCCATTGCAACCAAAAAGTCTGATCAATAAACATTACAATAAACCAGTGCTATTTCAGTATCACTGTTATACTACTGTAGGTTTTGTTAATATTCTAAATTAGATTTTATTTTTATATTTTTTCACATTATTTTTATATTTTCTTTTTTTTATTTTAGTTAAAATTTTAGTATTTTTTTTTTAGTAATTGTTTTATTATTTTTTATGTCTATTTATTAATTTAATTTAATTTTATTTTATTTTAGTTATTTTAGTACTTCAACAAAAAAACTTCAAAAAAAAAAAAAAAGAAGAAATGTTAGCTTGGCTACTAGCTGAAATTAAATAAGAAATAAAACAATTGTTTTTCACAATTTTATTTCAAACAACATTTTTTAATGGGTTTAGTTTTAGCTAATGATAACAACCCTGCAATAAACAACAAACAAACAAACAAATACAACACAGCAAACCACTATCTGAAGGAATATTAATTTACGATTTCACAGCAGTAAAAATAACTGTCTCTTACAAAAAAGTACTGTTGGAATGTAGTATCAGATGATACAACTTATCACACCTTATCACATAAAATGGCATTGTATTATATTAGCATCTGACACCATCACTTTGCCATGGTACTGATACCATAGTATTTTTTTTTTACTAAAGTGCTTTTGGACATTCCAAATGTGATTTATAAGCATGAAATAACAGTATCATCCTTCGCTCTGAAGTGCAGCTCAGATCTGTGTGGCTCAGAGCCCGACTGTTTTATATCTGCCATCTGAACACTGGGTTTGTTTCGGTGATTCAACACACTTTATTGTAATAGTCTGTCATTAGATGGTGAGTCACACGGGCGTCGTGCCAGCCTGTGTGTGGGCAGTGGGCTCGGGCGGCACAATTTGTTGACTGTTTGTTTGTCATGAACCTTTATGTGTGTCCCGTTCAGCTGTGACACACAAACACACACATTCCCACACAATACGACCACTAAATGTGTGATCTGGGTCATCTCGAATGTTGTAATATTTTGGATAAAATATTACACTGAATGTATTTAAAGATAATCTAAATATTGCAAACAAAACAGGATTGTTCTTAGGAATATTGTTTTAAATGGTGTTTAATTTGACTTAATATCACTTTCCATCATGTTAATCTTTAGTAAAACCCTTTAACTAATAAAAGTCAGTAATAGCAATGGATTTGATGGATTTTGTGATATTTTATGCTATTAGTTTTTGTGTCTAAAACATTCCATTTTGTTAATTTACATAAGTTTGATAATATCAAATAAATAAATAAAATTTGTCGTGTCTAATGTATATATATATATATATATATATATATATATATATATATGAATGAAGAGTTCCAATGCAAAAGCCTCTAAAAGCCATCTTGGTCAAAAATGAGATATCGATACTGAGTGAATGCTGTCCACACATAGTACATGTTCATCAAATACTTTGACTTCAAATGCGCTAAATCCCAGCCTCAACCCATCCAGAAGTACCAGTACTTACATAGAAACCTATACATAGTAGCCAGAAAGAAATGCTAATTTTAAAGAAAAATGTCAGACGTACTTAGAGGTGTCACGATTTGCTGTAGGAAGGACGCTGGAGACGTAGAGAAACGTTTAACAGTCTTTAATACTGGAATCACAGGGGAAAATCCACAACAGGAACACGGGAAACACACAACATCCAACAAGTAGACCCGACAAGGAAGAAACACACAGACAAGAACTTAAATACACAGGATAATTACTTAAACGCAGGTGCAGGGAATGAACTAATCAGACTCAACGAGGACAGGAACATGACCAAATAAGGTAAAACAGGAACAGACAGTCCAGACACCTGACATATCGCCCCCTCCCGGAAGGTGCGTCCTCACACTGTAGAAACAACATGGGGAGGGGCGGGTGGGAACTAGGGAGGAGGCTCAGGAGGAGGACGGACACCCGGGAGGGAGCCGGCAGACACAGTCCAGGGGGGCAACGCAGGAGGGAGGAGCCAGGGAGGAGACAAGAGGGGCCCAGAACAGGAGGAGCACAGCAGGACCCAGGCCACAGCCATGATGACGGCCCACCGACGGAGGGAGAAGCCATGGAGGAGGAATGGCTGACGACTCCAGGGGGCCGACCAACGGCGGCGGAGCAGGTGGAGGAGGAGCCCGAAGCGGAGATGGAGAGCTGAAGGGCAAGGGCGACGGGGAGGATCCGGAGGGCCAAGGCGGAGCAGATGGCGCCGGCGACAAGGTGGAGGCGGGGATCCAGAGGGCCGCGGTGGAGCCGGAGCGACAGAGGACTGAGGAGGAGCCGAGGGGATGGAGGAGCCTGACGGAGCCGGAGGGACGAGGCGCAGCTAGAGGAGTGGAGTCCCGAGGCGCAGGATGGTCGACGCCAGATCAAGGCGGAGCCAGTGGCCCGATGTGCCACAGCAGAGAGGAAGGAGCAGACGGTGAACGGGGATCCATGTCACTGCACAAAGGCGGCGAAATTCGCTCGAGGGTCTTCCTCGGACGACGGCGCTCTGTACGCGGAGTTTAAACTGGTGTCATTGAAAGCACAGAGCGCGTCGTCCGGGTAGCTAGAGAGGTTGGCGAGAACCAGGAATAGTCTGGTGTGGCCCTCGTGCGATCTCGGAGGTATTCCGGACAAAGGAGGGGATCCATGGACACAACGGAAACAAAAAACACTGAGAGAAAACAGGAAACAAAAAAGGAAGGATAGACACACAGAGGTAACTGTTTCGGTCGGGTCTTCTGTCACGATTCGCTGTAGGAAGGATGCTGGAGATGCAGAGAAATGTTTAACGGTCTTTAATACTGGAATCACAGGGGAAAATCCACAACAGGAACACGGGAAACACACAACATCAAACATGTAGACCTGACAAGGGAGAATCCCACAGACAGGAACTTAAATACACAGGATAATAACTTAAACGCAGGTGCAGGGAATGAACTAATCAGACTCAGCGAGGACAGGAACATGACCAAATAAGGTAAAACAGGAAAAGAAACAGGGGCAAAACACCACACAGACAGTCCAGACACCTGACAAGAGGCTTTTGCATCTGAACTCTTCACATACATATATAGTTTTAGTTATTTTGTTATAGAATTGCTATAGAATTGGTTGTTAGCTATAGAATTGTTTTCTTGGCTACTAGCTGAAATAAAATACATTTAATATATTATTTTAAATATCTCATTTTATTTCAGTTAATGTTTGTTTAATTTTAGGCAATGATTTTAATTTTACAATCATTTTAAAACCATTTTTTATAAATAATTTATTTATAACATTTTTAAATTCAGAGTTACACATAAAGCACATATAAATACATATAAAGCAAGAAACTGAAAGAAATCTAATAAAAAGTTGAGAAATAAATGAGAATTAAAAATAATATAAAATGAAAAAATATCCTATGCAAGATAACTTATAACATATAAAAATACATAACATATACATATAAATACAAATTAAGCATTTTAAAAACCACAGAGAGCTATACAATTAAGAAACTTAAAAATATTGTATAAAAGGCAAAAAATATAGGAGAATAATATTTAAAATGAAACAAAAAAGAAATACTATGTAAGATAACTTTATTAGCTTGTCATTTTCTAAATAACTGAATTATAATCAATAAACCTTAAGTCTGCTATGTTCTGTTATAGAACTATATTTAAATTGCATCACAAGTGGGTTTTTGAAGGTTACAGAGTTCAAATAACAGGAATGACCCATCCATTATTCCATATTTCCGCGCATCACCCAAAACGGTCCCACTTTCCAGACACAACACAAGTGGGTTGATGTAAAGACAGTTTTGCGTTTGTTTTTCTCTGTGAACACTGCAGCTCTGTCCAGAGCAAGCGAGCAGAGCCAGCGGAGGGTATGCAAGGCAGTAATTAGCGAGGGAGAGCCGGCGTGATGATATTTCTGTGAGGCTGTGGCCTGCGTTTAAAAACTGAAACGTGGAATTATGCAGGACGGCCACCTCCCTTCCTTCTGCTCAACGGCCCCGTCCCAAACATAAACAACATCAGGCCCTGTGTTCAGCCACCTCCGCACCTGCTCACGACAACATCACTCGCCCATTTGTAGATCTCAATGACAGCCAGATGAACTATCAGCAGGGTTGCCAGGTTTGTGGAACAAAACTAGCCCAACGGCCAATCAAAAGTAAACTGATGACCCAAATATCAAAACTCAAAATATGATTTTCCCACACCTAAAATTCCACAGTCACTGTTATGTAAATTGAAAAGCATTATATGTTAGTGATCATGGTTTTGTTGAGGAGAGGTGTGTGGATACTTAACCGGACTTAAAACAGCTGATCAGACTTAAAACAGGTGAAACTCGGTAAGAAAACATCCAAAACACCCTAGCAACCACCCAGAAACAGTGTAGCAACGCTCTAACAACTACTCAGAATACCTTAGAAATGGCATAGCAATGCCCTGGAAACCACCCAGAACTCCTAGTAACTACCTAAATACCACACAGCAATGGGATAGAAATGCTCAGAACAGCTTAGCAACTGCATGGTAACACCCTGGAAGCCACCTAGAAGACTCTAGCAACTCCCTAGAAACCACATAGCAATGAGATAGAAACACTCCTACCAACACCTTAGCAACTGCATATCAACGCTCTGGAAACCACCCAGAACACCCTAGCAACTCCCTAGAAACCACAAATCAATATGATAAAAGCACCGTGAACACCTTAGCAACTGCATAGCAATGCTCTGGAAACCACCCAGAAGACCCTAGTAACTCCCAAGAAACCACATACCAAAATATAATAAAAACACACCAAACAACTTAGCAACTGCATAGCAACACTCAGAACACCCTGGAAGCACCCTTCCTAGAAACCACATAACAACATTCTAAAAACACAACAAACACCCTAGCAACTGCATAGTAACAACCCAGGAAACCACCCAGAGCTCCTTAGTAACTCCCTAAATACCACACAGCAATGGGATAAAAATGATCATAACACCTCAGCAACTGCATAGCAATGTCCTGGAAACCACCCAGAAGACCCTAGAAACTCCCTACAAAACAATGTGATAAAAACACTCTGAACACCTTAGCAACTGCATGGCAATGCTCTTAAAGTCACCTAGAACACCCTAGCAACTCCCTAGAAACCACATAGCAATATGATTAAAGCACTCTGATCACCTTAGCAACTACATACAATGTCCTGGAAATCACCCAGAACACCCTAGCAACTAGAAACCACATAGCAATGTGATAAAACAATTGGAACATCTTAGCAACTGCATAGTAATGCCCTAGAAACCACCCAGAAGACCCTAGTGACTCACAGGAAGAAAAAAAAAACACATACCAAAATATAATAAAAACATACCAAACACCTTAGCAACTGCACGACAACGCCCTGGAAACCACCCAGAACACCCTAGAAACCACATGCCAATGGGCTAAATACACTCTGGGCACCTTAGCAACTGCATAGCAACACCCTGGAAGCCACCCTTCCTAGAAACCACATATCAACATACTAAAAACACAACAAACACTTTAACAACTGCATAGCAACACCCTGGAAACCACCCATAACACCCTAGTAACTCCCTAGAAACCATAAGGCAATGTGCTAAAACACTCTGAACACCTTAGCAACTGAATAACAACACTCAGAACAACTCCCTAAAATCCACATAGATATGTGATAAAACACTCAGAACACCTTAGAAACTGCATAATGACACCCTGGAAACCAACCAGAACACCCTAGCAACTCCCTAGAAACCACATGGCAACATGCTAAAAATACTCCAAAGACCTTAGCAACACCCTAATAACACCCTAGAAAACACATAGCTTTGTGATAATACACTCAGAACACCTTAGAAACTGAATAGCAATGCCCTGGAAACCACACACAATCTTCTAGCATTACACAGGCATACGCATACACCACTCACATTTGTTTAAAATATAAACATAAATGTGCAGTTGAGTTTCTCTGCTGCACTCCAGCAGCAGCAGCACACATCACTATGTTTCAGTCCAGCTCCAGACAAAGAGATGATTGACAGGCGGTGTTGAGCTTAAATGGCTGAACATTTAAACATAATTGAAGATTAGCAGGTGTTACAAACACACAAATCCTCACTCAGTGTGTGTTTGGCTCTTTAGCCAGCAGGTGGGGACAGAAAGCCGGCCAGACGATCGCCGTGTGTGTGTGTGTCTGCGGTTCTCAGTCCCGTTTCTTACTGCTGTCCACCATATGTCATCAGTCCACACCAGCAGAGACCCTAATAATTACAATAATACGCTATAATTGTTTGAACTGTGTGAAGTTTATAACCATGTTCAGAATGCAACTCTAGACTACTGCATACTATATGCAGCAAAAAAGATTCTAAAAGTAGGCTAATATGCTACATTGTTGTCACATGACCTCATTATATTCCGTGTTTAATTCAAGTGGCATCCAGTTATCATCAGTTTTACATATTTAACTCATGGCTGTCTGGAAATAATCACAAATTCAAGAAAACGGTGTTAAAAATCATTACCTTTCTGTCATTACACTGGAAATGGAAGGTCAAGTGCATAATGCATTGTGGGATACAGTGTGATCTGTTGTATACTGCACATTTTGGCCCAGTTTCACAGACAGGGCTTAGTTTAAACCAGGATTAGGCCTTTGTTAAATTAAAGTATTTAAGCAGTTTTTATAAAAATGCCTTAGAAGAAAACGTTACAGGTGTGGATCTTGAGACAGAACAAAGGCACTGACATATTTTAAGATCTGTCAGAGCAAGACATTTTTAGTTGAGGCAGCTCAAACATGCATTTTAGTCTGGGACTAGCCTTAAACCGTGTCTGTGAAACCGGGGATTAAAGGGGTCATATGATGCGATTTCAAGTTTTCTTTTTTCTTTGGAGTGTTACAAGCTGTTTGTGCATAGATAAGATCCCCGAAGTTGCAAAGACTAAAGTCTCAAAACCAAAGAGATATTCTTTATAAAAGTTAAGACTCGACCACGCCCCCCTAAAACTGCTCATTCAAACACGCCCCCACATGTCTACGTCACGGTGTGGGGAGATTTGCAAAACACCGCCCCAAATGTATACGCAATGAAAGAAGGCTGAACTATTATTCTCGCTGTAGTGTTGTTGCTGCCACAAGTGAAACTACTTTGTTTGGGATTCCAAAAGAGGACACAACTAGAAATCAGTGGTTAAGTTGTATTTACAACACTGTTCCAGAACAGTTCAACACAAATATTAGACTGTGTGCAGCACATTTTACGGAGGACTATTTCCTGAAGCTGGGAGTAGCTGCCAGCTGCTCAAAGACTGTTTCTATAAAGTGGGGCAATTCCAACTTTGCAAGGACAATCTGGCGCTTCTGACTCACAGCCTGTAAGTATGTTTTCATATTTAAAGAATTCAAATATGAGACTATTCAAACGCAAGTTTGAGCTGTGTAGAGTAGTGCTTGTTGTTTGTCGTTTCTCCGATCACAAATGCAGACATGGTAATGTTTACACGGGGCGATGCAATGCAACACGTAAAAAGACAGTATAAGTCATTATAATCAGTAATTATGCACCCACTGGATGCAACAAATGCCTCGTTTGTAATGGGTTTTATTGTTTTTGTGTCGTCACGCCGGGTCATGGCATCACAATACGGTAAGGGGTGTAACATTTCCGTCACACGCTTGAGGTATTTGGCCAATCACAACGCACTGAATAGCTGGCCAATCAGAGCACGCCTTGCTTCTCAGAATGATGAACTTTGTAAAAATCGGCGCGTTTCAGAAAGGCGGGGCATAGAGGAGCAACAATAATGTACAGTATGTGGAAAATAATGTGTTTTTTGAACCTTAAACCGCATAAACACATTGCATTACACCAAATACGCAAACTAATGTTCTTTTTAGCAACGTCATATGACCCCTTTAAAGTATTCTAAAAAAAGTGCATACATAAAGTATGCTGCAGAAATAGTAAAGTAGTATGGTGAACATAAATTTCTCCACTTAATACTTCAAAAAAGTGTAATTTTTTCTCTAAGTCTGTATGCACGTCGTGTTTCCCCCTGTTGGTGGTCCACGGTACTGCGTCAGGCCCCCTGCTGCGGCCGCTGGTGGCGTCGGGCTCTGGGTGAGTGTGTGAGCACCCGTTGAGTAGGTGGGTGAGCTGGAAGAGTGTGGGAGAGGTGGTAAGGGGGCAGATGGGCCGAAGAGAGAAGTTCATGGAGGACGTAGAAGGTGTCAGGTACAGGAGAGGGAGGGTGAGAGAGAGACAGACAGACAGACACAGAGAGACACGGCTCCTTATTACACACTTTCCCATCTAGTTTAATTCACAGATTCAGTCATGTAGGTGCAGAAGAAGTTTTCATAAACACACACTCTTAAAAATACAGGATGCAATTAAACCCAAATGGGCTTTGGAGTCTGATGCTACAAGAGAACATAGGTTAACTTTTTATTCTCTAATTCTTTAGGAAACTATATATATAATACATTTTTCAGACTTTCTCATTTTTAATATTAATATTTCATAAACCAAAACACAAATCTGAAGAATTTATAAAACAGCAAGAACTAAACTTACTAATCTCTCTAAACATTAAATAAAGTTCCCTGATTTTCTCCTGTTTAATTATTATTATTTCAATATAAAATACTTTTTCAATATAAATCAAAACACTGATCATAAGAATCTATAAAACAAGAACTTTATTAGTTTTCAAAGAACAGATTACAAACAAAGAAAAACTAAATACATTTTTAAAAAATCTATACAGCAAATGATGATTCTTTACAGCCAATCTTTTTTTTCTGATTTTCTCCTGTTTAAAATGATTAATATTTCATAAACCCAACACATCTATTAAACAACAAAAACTATTCATCTTTAAAGAACAATTTAAAAATATGGTCCTGGATAATAAGCATATTTATTTATTTATTTATTTGTAATTTTACTATTTTATAAAATAAACACCTATAAAACATGCAGAGCTTTATTAATCTCCAAGAAAAAAACAAACAAACAAAAAAAAAAAACCAATGAAATATATATAACATATATTTAAAATGTATATTTTTTAAATCACAAGCAGAAGAGTCCTTAAACACATTGAGGTTTTGTGTGAGTGTTGTGTTCAGCACGTCACAGATGTTAAATGAACTCTGCTTCTGGTTAATTTCTCCTTTAATGAGCATTCCTGAGAGGCTGATGCTCGTTTGAATGTCGCTCTCGGTCGGACAGTCACATTTTATTGCTGTTTTCTATTACAGTTTCTGTCTGGACACCTTGTTAAGCACAGATTGGCACATTTTCTTTCTCTCTCTCTGTGTGTGTGTGTGTGTGTGTGTGCTCCTTCAGCAGACAGTCTTTAAACCTCCACGTCTATGCTGCTCTCAGCCAGAGAATCATGTCATCAACTTTATATGTTAAAATGACCAGATTTCCACAAACTGTCCCCCTGTTTCAGCAACCCACGTGTCTATTTGTTAAACACATTCACTCATTGCATTACTCTTTTGTATTGTGAAAGCAGAAACAATCTGGTGCTTCATCTTTTAAGTTAGTTGCCAGACAACGACAAAAAATAAATAAATAAATAAAATAAATAAATAAATAAATAAATTAAAAAAGATTGGCAAAAACATGCAAAACACGTTACCAGATTCCCATAAACAATAATTTGACAATTTTAAGTATAACTTAAGTATAAGCAGTGGTGTTCCTAAAAAGAAATAAGAGCACTTGACAGAAACTCAACACACAAAATTGAGACACAAATACTGAATTTGGACACTTCCTCATTCTTCAGATAGGAGTTCAAAAATTACCTGCCATTATTTAACACAATTAACACAAATGCACCATTTCTTTTGATTATTTTTCATCAAAATTATAAAAACAAGTCATTGCTATCCTCAGACTAATACTTCAAACAAATGAAAACATTAAAGATAAGATTAAAATAAATATGTAAAAGCAATATTTCTACTATGTCCTCACAGAAGGAAGAATTTATTCAAAACATATCATATTGTATATATATATACTGTATATATAAAGCACTGTTTAAAAGTTTAGGGTCATTCTTTTTTTTTTTATATATTTTTGAAAGAAGTCTCCTCTGCTCACCAAGGCTGCATTTATTTGATCAAAAACACAGTAAAACAGTAATATTGTGAAATACTATTAAAATTCAAAATAGCTGTTTCCTATGTGAATATATTATAAAATATAATTTATTCCTGTGATGCAAAGCTGAATTTTCAGCATCATTACTCCAGTCTTCAGTGTCACATGATCCTTCCAGAAATCCAGAAATCATTATAACATGCTGATTTGATGCTCAAAAAACATTTCTGATTATTATCAATGGTTACAACAGTTGCTTCATATTTTTGTGGAAACTGATACATTTTATTTTTCAGGATTATTTGATGAATAGAAAGTTTTATTTGAAATAGAAATCTTTTATAACTTTATAAATGTATTTAATGTAACTTTTAATCAATTTAATGCATCCTTGCTGAATAAAATTATTTATTAAAAAAAATAATAATAATACTGACCCCAAACTTTTGAATGGTAGATAAAAGAAACATTTCTGAAATGCGAGTCTTCATTCATCCTCCATCATCAGATTATCACTGGTGATGATTTAATTTTCCATAAATATAGGTGAATATTTACTACATTATTTTGTATCTGACCTCATATGCATTGACCCATATTGAGTGCTAAGACTTCATACCGCATTAAACACGTTAAGACTTCAGACAAGATTAAGAAATGTGATGCCAGTGAAGAGAAAAGACCCTGCAGCATTTAACCAGATACAGATGCTTGTCTGCACTGCACTGACATTCATTCATATTTTTTTTTTTTTTTTTTGCGTAATACATAATTTTGGGGCCATTGTGTGAACAAATGCTTGTAAAGTTGTTTTGTTTTGTTTTTTTTTCTTTAGCAGGCACCTTTTTACTAAACCAATTTACAAGAAAGTGGCAACAATTAGAGCAGGTTTATAAGAATCAAATGACAAACATCATAATCACACCCTGATGATTAATTATGATGCTACTGGAGTTTATAAAAGGTGACGACAGATGAATTAAATCAGAAGAGCGGCCAAACCCATGAAACGACGAGCGCAATCAAAAACCTGTTGGTTAAGGTTAAAGAGCTAGCATAATCTGCACTTATCAGTTTAATTTGCACACCCATCTTAGACGTTGATCAACGGTGCTTTGATTTCAGTCGTGAGTTGCTTCAGTGTGTGTAGGTTTCAAACCATGAATTTTAAATCAACCAGGTTTTTGCATATGAATAAGACTAGTTATCAACCCACCAGATCGATATCAGGCCGAAGGCGGCGGGGGAATGAAAATAAACCAAAAAATTTAATGCACAATGAGGGTCAAAGCAGACTGTGTCCCAGTTAAGACTGTCGGAGAACAAACAGTCACCCCACACCCTGCGCTTGTGTCTTAAAAACATGCCCTGTTGTGTCAGAGGGGCGTAAAATTAAATCAAGTCTCACTGGATACACTGGCTCTCGCTAAAACTCGCCAAAACCGAACCCACATAAAGACTAACGGCTTTACCAGCCTAATGTTTAATTAGACCAACCCCTGCCCTCCTTTCCTGCCCTGAACAGACTGGAATCCTGCACATAATCACCCCCAGCGTCAGGCCGGGACAAAAACCGCATGGTGTGACTGCAACCTCGCTTTCTGTGGGGGTTTTTCTGGGCAGAGCCGAAGCTTTTGTGAATGCATTTCTGCAGCATCCAGCGTTCCTTCGTCATCGTGTCTGGGTTTGGAGGACGTGAGCATCGTCCAAACTATTTACACTAATTGCATATTTACTCTTGGTAAATCACAGTGGATTTCTGAGGGAGGGAGATCATTTAGCACTCAAAAATGCTGAGCGCAGCAGGTGGCGTGACTTCCAGACAGGTTTTTAACCTTCTTTTTACATTCGCACTGCAGTGGTCTTGGATTGTTAAGTCACACCTATAACTGTCAGTGAATCTCTCTAAAACATGCCTTGGATTCATGCTTTACACCAAAACCAAAAGAAAAAAGAAAAAAAAATAGTAAATTATATTTTATGGATTAAACAGAATGGGTGTCATTCGTGAAATTAAAAATCTGTGAAAAATTGTTAGTAAATCCACTTTAATTGCTGCATTCAGTTCAATGCGACAGTTTATGTGAGAAGGGTTTTACAATTACATTTTAGCAGATTTTCTACTCATTATCAATGATGATGCTCAATGATGATGCATTTTTCCTTACTACTGTATAGAAAGAAATACTGTAATACAAAGATTTTTAAAAAATGAAAATACATTAAAGACAGGTTAAAATACTATTATGATCTAGTAAATAATGGAAAACTAACTAAATAAATAATAAAAAAGTAATTGTTCCAAATATGTAAAGTATATGCAAAATTATTTATTAATACTGAGATGAAATATGACGTAATTCATAACATTAACCACAAACATTTTTTGTGTCTAATGCAAAAACATTCAGTTTTGCAATTACATTTTAGAAGATTTTGTCCTCATTCTCAAGGATGATTCTTATTAATATAATAAAATAAATAATTTTTACCTTATAGAAAAGAAATACTGTACATGAAAATACATATAAGGCAGTGCAACAAATACTAATATGATCTATGAAAGATTAGATGGATGGATAATAAATAAATAAATAAATAAAGCTATTCTAAATATGTAAAATATGCAATTCATACTTTTAATATTGAGGTCAAATATTAAATATTATCTAACATTAACCATGAACATTTGTTTTACATTGTTTTTTGTATCTAATGCAATGACATTCAGTTTTACAATTACATATTAGATTTTGTACTTATTCTCAATGATGATTCCCATTAATGTAATAGAGTAAATAATTTACCCTATTATAAAAAGAGATACTGTAATAAGATTATTAAATTAAAATGAATTAAAATGATAATACATTAAAGGGAGTTTGACAAACACTATGATCTATATATAAATCACAGTATAGTAAAGACTGGATAAATAAATAAATAAATAAATAATGCAAAATTCTTTTTTTTAATGAGGTGGAATTTAAAATATGATGTTCTTACAATTTACTATAAATATTTGTTTTACATATTTTCTTGTATTTAATGCAATGACATCAATGCATCTTAAGTGTCCACAAAGTCCATTGTTGATTCAAAGTATTTTATCATCATTAAACATAAAACATGGCATCACATGTGTTGGATGTTGTTGGAGCTGTAAAGGGTGTCTCCACATCACTGCACACCTGAAGGGTTCAACGGACTTCAAATAAAAACCCCAGACCCTAAACCACAGCCTGCCTCTATGTGTGTGTGTCTATTGAACAGAGAGGGTTTCAAGTGTGTTTGAACTTGACTTTGTGGGCAGACACTCTTTTTGGGGGAGCGTTGAGGGTGGGTGCTGTGTTTGTTTGAGTGTTTGGGTGGAGGGGCCGTGTGTGTGTGTGTGTCAGCAGGCAGATGCTGAGGCCCGCAGTGTGGTGTGCCATGAGAAGGGTGTGTGTGTGTTACCCGTGGTCTCTTAATGAGTGTGTCTACAAGCTCTGGCATGGATGTGTGTGTGCGGGGGTGGGTGGGTGTTTTTTTTTGGGAAAAGGTATTTAAAAAAACAAATGACCACGATGCAATGACTCAGTTTTGTTGATTTAGCTTGTACGGCTCAATGTTCATGCTAGACTATTCAGCTGAACAAATAACATGTATGACTAGACTACATTCATGAACCAGTGAACATATATGTTTATATCTGTGTGTGTGTTATGTAGCTATAACTTGGGAAACTACATACAGTTGAAGTTAGTATTTTTATGCAGTAAGGATATACATATATATGACTATTTTTTAACATTGTTGAAATGTTTCTTGAGCAGCAAATCAGCATATTAAAATGATTTCTGAAGGATCATGTGACACTGAAGACTGGAGTAATGATGCTGAAAATTCAGCTTTGATTACATTTTTAAAAATAGATTCAAATAAAAAAAACTGTAGAAGTCTGCTTTGCCACAAGTTAAAAAAAAATAAAAAAAAGGTAATTCTGACTTTTTATCTAACAAACTATTCTTTTTTCTTGAGAAGTCTGAGCTTGTATCCAACAATTCACACTTTTTGCTTTCTCACAATTCAGAATTGTGAGATATAAACAGGAAAAGTAAAAAAACTGTAAGATATAAACTCGCAATTATGAAAAAAGTCAGAATTGTGAGATAAAAACAAATACCTTTTTATTTCTCATTCTGTGGGGGAAATAAACTCAGAGAAAAGAATTCAGAGAAAAAAGTATTTTGAGATGTAAACTTGGGATTTTTTTTTTTTTTTTAAATCTGTGGCAGAAATGGACTTCCATAGAAAACAGTTATTTTAAATTGTAATAATATTACACAATATTACTGTTTTTGCTGTATTTTTGATCAAATAAATGCAGCCTTGATAAGCATATACATATACACACAACGTGCTCAGAAAAAAAAAATAAAAAGGTAAAAAAGGTGTCACTTGTCCTTTCAAAAGGTACAAATATGTCCCATTTAGGTATTAATATGTACACTTTAGGTACTTATACACACCCTTTTGAGGTAAAGAAGTTACAAAAGTGTACCTTTTCAAAAGGTACCACCCAATCGACAGCTTTTGTACCTTTTTAAAGTGTGCACAGACACATGATCAAAATTTTGCCCAACCCTAATGTGTGAGCGTTAGATTATAGGTGTAATTAAGTGTGACCCTGACCCTTGTTACTGCATGTTTGTGGTATTGTTGTCCTCTCTGTAGTCACATACTGTCTCCGATTATTGAATTACCTGTTTTGTCGTCATAAACTATCACACACTCACACCTGACATGGCCTGAGTGTTTACATGAGTTCATGTGTTTCTCGCAGAAGATGCTCTGAATTCAAGAAAAAAGTTCTGTTAGTTTGAAGTGAACTCATCAAGACCAAACTCTTGCTGGTTTGACATTTCACCTCGTATTTTCATAATATCCATGGGTTATATTGAGCTGGAATGATCCAGAACTCATGCTTTTCCAATTCAAACAAAAGAAAAAAGAAAAAATATATTGGCAGCTTATTTGGCAATTCAATTCAATAGCATTTTTAGCAATACTCTACATACTGTTTCAAAGCAGCTTCACAAAAAAAAAAAAAGAAAAACAAAAGGAAATCCATGTTCCGTGCTGAGAATGATCCAGTCCAGGTTTTGTTTGCTTCAATATACTAAACACATTATGAATCAATTTAGTACATGCTCAAAAAACATTTTCACATATCGTCATTTTCATCTGTGAAACACAAAAGGAGATTTTTTCCACTGCTCTGCAAGCTTCACCATGCATTGACAGTGAATGAGAACTGAGGATTTAAAGCTGAAAAATGACATAAAAGCACAACATCAGGGGGACAAAAAGCCTTATGTCATTAGACTAATTTAGTGTTTCTATATGTATGTTAACAGGAATGCATTGTTGTGCAGGAATTCAATTCAAAATCTTCACTGCAAATATTATGTCCTGGTGTGAACAAGCACACAGTTATGAGCAAACATATGGCTCCTATATCATAATCACGCTTACAAAATGTACACACCCACGTCACACACCCTTCAAAACATTTACCATGGTAACTATAGTTTCCCACAAAATGCCATTTTTAAAGGAATAGTTCACCCAGAAAAGGTTTGCTGAAAATGTGCTCACCCTCTGTCCATCCAAGATATAAATGAGTTTGTTTGTTCATCAGGTTTGTAGAAATGTAGCATTTCATCACTTGCTCACCAATGGATCCTCTGCAGTGAATGGGTGCCGTCAGAATGAGAGTCCAAACAGCTGATAAAAACATCACAATAATTCACAAGTAATCCACACCGCTCCAGTCCATCAGTTAACATCTTGTGAAGCCAAAAGCTGCTTGTTTGTAAGAAACAAATCCATCATTAAGGCGATTTAACTTCAAACTGTCACTTCTGGCTAAAATGCGAGTCCATAATCCATAATAACGCTTCCTCCAGTGGAAAAGTCCATCCCTTGCTGTCTTCTCACATCAAAATCCACCCACATATTTTTTGGAACTGTTTCGGCTTGTAAATCATGTTTGATCTGTGTATATTTCTCTCCTGATTTAGACCAGATGACTTTTTCACTGAAGAACACAATACAATTGATAAAAGACTCATATTTTAGCTGAAAATAGTAGTTTGAATTTAAAAACATCTTGATGGATTTGTTTCTTACAAATACACAGGTTTTGGCTTCATAAGATGTTAACTGATGGACTGGAGTGGTGTGGATTACTTGTGGATTATTGTGATGTTTTTATCAGCTGTTTGGACTCTCATTCTGACGGCACCCATTCACTGCAGAGCATCCATTCGTGAGCAAGTGATGCTACATTTCTCCAAATCTGATGAAGAAACAATCTACATCTGAGGGTGAGGACATTTTCAGCAAATTTTTATTTTTGAGTGAACTATTCCTTTAATACAATAAAGCCGTTGTAAAGAAATAAAACAATGCAACATAAAGATTCACACACTATTTGAAAGATCAAATATACGTGATTTTAACAATAACTACAGACTATTGTTACCATGGTAAAGTTCTGCAAGGCCTCTCTGTCTATCTGTCCTCAGCTGTGCCGCTGGTCTCATTTGTAACTCTGCTAACCTGCAATTGTACTGAGCTCCACATTTAGCAGCTGGAATGTTAGGGTGGGCTGAGTGTGTGTCACACAACAAAGCTGAACACAAGGGTGTAGCTCCCCGCTTCACATCCTCCTCCGAAACCACCCGCCTGGCCCGTCTGCATGGAAACGCAGCCATCACGGGCGTCCAGTGCTCCCCACCCTCAATATAGACTCTAACCTCTCAACCTTTCTCATTCGCTCTCTCTCTACCCCTCCCAAGATCCCACTGAACCATGTAACTCATGTTCAAGCATATATGTAGAGCTGAAAAAAGTGAAATGAACACTTTTATTCAGCAAGGACACATTAAATTGATCAAAAGTGACAGTAAAGACATTTATAATGTTACAAAAGATTTCTGTTTTAAATAAACACTGTTCTTTTGCACTTTCTATTCATCAAAGAATCCTGAAAAATAAAATGTATCACAGTTTCCAGACAAATATGAAGCAGCACAACTGTTTTCAACATTGTTAATAATCAGAAATGTTTCTTGAGCAGCAAATCAGCATTTTAGAATGTTTTCTGAAGGACCAAGAAAGTTCTTATTTAGAGGACATTTTACACAAATATTCAAATTTTGAACTTTCTTATATAAAATAAAATATATATAACATTTCCTTTCATATATATATATATATATATATACATACATACATATGTTTTTTTTATTTTCAGATGAAAATGTTTTTTAAACATTAATGTATTTTTGATCAAATATCTGCAGCCTTGGTGAGCAGAAGAGACTTCTTTCAAAAACATTAAAAAAATTACTTCATTTTAAGTTTCAGTTCTCCCATTTGTTCCCATGTCTCATTTACATAAAAATAACCAAATATTTAGACTGAATTTAAATTTTCATTTTTTTGGAGATCTGTAAAGTGGAATTTACATGCAATTCAAAATGTATTAATGTATTAATTAAATTTTGATAAAATGGTGAATTTCACCTTTCAACAATGTTTAAAATATTAGGAAACATTGAAACAACAAAAAATGTTCTTATAATTCTATTAGACTTTATAATGATCACTTCTACAATTTTATATAATATGTAATAAAAAGTAATGCATGAATTGAATGTGTGGCCATTATGTGCACTGGTGTCAATAGTTTGTCCTGCTCAGATTCATCATTTCTGTCTATGTCTGTGAGTGTATATAAAGTGTTATATATATATTCATTAACTTTTAAAACTACTGTGGTTGAATTTGTGTGTGATTTTGAATCATTTAGAATTCTAGCTGAGACCTTTGGATCAAACTCAAGATGATCTGGGACCCAATCTGCGATTTACATTTTAAATTAATTCACAATAAAACTAATCTCACCCCATACTGCCCTATGAATATGCAGATGCTCCCAGTGTGTGTGTGTGTATGTGTTAACACGGATGTGTCAAAATCCTTCATAACATTCTGTGTGACTCGGATCTGACGTGTGTGTTGAGGAAGCGTCGAGCTGCAGTCTGGACACCTGCGTGAAGAGCACTTAAAAACACATTTGTTTTATCAACACAGCAGCGGAAAAAAGACATTTGGCAATAAATGTTATTTGGCTTTTTTGATGAGAGACGAAAATGAGGAAGATTATAGCGTTTGAGCGACGGCATTCAGAACGGACAACCACACTGACCACACTGACTCACAGGGAAGCACACACACACACACACACACACACACACACACACACTTATATAGAGACAATTATAAGACCCATAGGACTGGAAAATCACACGAGACTCTTTAATATATCAATTGCTTCAACATTAATGAGATTAAATCAAGAACAAATCTCCTCATCAGATGTTTCTCCTGAGAAAAAGACCATAGTAATCTCACATGCATCTCCTCAACAGAGTCTCAACAATGTTTCAAACAAGTTATCGCAGTCAATATGAACTTAAACATTTTTCATCAAATGATCTGAGCAGCTCCATATTCATTTTAGAGCTCTTACTGGATGATGACTAGTGATTCATTTGAATCTACAAATGAATTTTAGGAGAAACTTCTGAGACAGAGTTGATGGTTAAATGAAAACAAACTGGGAACTTTAACCCTATAACGCCTACTGTATTATATTTAATACACAAACAACGCCTCTAAATGATCAACATGATCAAACTTTGCTGAAAACCTGCTGCACTCAATCTACTCCATGCCTTCTGTTGTCTGATTGATAGTTTAGACTTTTTAGCAAGTAAAAGCTCTTTTAGTCTAATTGTACAAATGTCCACTTTCAGCTGGTGCTTCACGTGTGTTTTTGCTGGCAAATCTGATTACTGATTTTTATCATGAAAACGTAACTTAATATTGTCAGTAATATTTCAATATGAATACTTACTGGACTGAAGTTAATAATCCTTTTTTTTTTCTTTTAGAAAAATCAGTCGCAAATATGATCATCAGGCTTTTGAGGAACGTTTTATATGATGAAAACGTACCTCTGGGAACTTTTTCGGAAGACGCAAAATACGTACTGCCATTTTGTGACATATTTGATGTGAAATGTCCACTGAGTGGCGCTAAAAGAGTGTTTGGTTTTTTTCTCCATAACAGATGAACGTACATATGGTACGATTTATGTGACGTTGGTTTTGTAGGTGTCACCGCAGTTCTGACTGAATGTCTGTTCTGAATGTCTGTTCTGAATGTCTGTTCTGAATGTCCGGTGAGCGGCTACGTGATGTTTTAAAATAACATACCATCTGCACTACACCTAAACCTACCCGATAGTAAGAACAAAAGCAAATGTGACATAAAAACGCAATCGCAAGCATGCCGTTTTAGCTTGTTTTTTGATCTCTCATCTTTCAGCTCTTTCATTGTGACTCATATTTTTGATGGGATTCGTATCCAAAGATTCCGCATCCTAAGTCCAGTTCTGTGATACGGCTGAGCTACGGAGCAAGGTTACGTCTGGAAAGCAAAACATATGGAGCTGTAATCATAACTATGTACGAAAACGATTACAAATGCTTGATGTTTTACCACCACTAACGTTAATTTCTGTTGGAAACTGCAATGATATGTACTTATTGGTACGTATTTCACGTCTTGCGAAAAAGTTCCCACAGGTACGTTTTCTTCATGAGATCAGGTAGTTTAAATCTCATCTTACTAAGACATATTATTGGAGATATAGAGCGATGACTGATATTTATATAATTTTATATAAGTATCTGCTGTACTGTTACTAAGATCTCATTGATTTACATTACAAGCATCAGAATTTCATCACTTTTTTCCATATAAATATCAGCATCTGCACCAAATTGCGTATGTTTGCTCAGTTTGAGCCTCTGAATAAAACTGAGCTGTGTTTTCCTCCATATTCTCACTATATCAGACTATATGAGCCATAAAAGCCTGATGTATCAAATAAACACCTGAGCAGTAAAATTCACATGCATTTGGGACTCAAACTACACACTTTCATTCATTCCCGTGTCTCTGAACACCAATTAATCCCAGTCCTATACTAGTCCTGGACTAAAAAACTTTCCACTGGCTCATTGTGAAAGCTCCTCAGACGTTCAAAGCTCAGAAAAGCACCTGCTGAAGGTGTTTGAATGAACGATGACAAACAAACGGCCCTCCCTGACGCTCTATCTTCATTACTCTCTATTCTTCTCTTAATGCATTGCGTTGTCAAAGACAGAAACTGAAAGCGGCAGCCACAACCCTCCGTCGCCAGCGAGCATTAACCCCGAACAATAGCGAGATTTCACTAATGTGTGTGATGGAAAAAAGCAGGGAGGGTCAGGCATCGCCCGTCTTTCTCGTCGGGCGAGCGGGCCCTTGAGATGTCTGTCATCTGCCGCCCCCCCCACACACCCTCCCTCTCTCTTGGGACGCGGAGAAGGAGGCGCGAGACGCCTCCCACCATCTTTAATTTTCACCTCGGTTGCGGCGCCGACACCATGGCAACTGAAGGGTGGCGACCTCATGTATCCGGATGCTGTCGTTACCCTTCGATGCCCCGAGAAGCCATGAGCCCTACGAGCCGACGGGGGGCCAGCGCTATGGAGACCAAAGAGCAGAGCCGTGCCAAATATAGTTCTTGTCAAAGAACAGAGAGTGCAGGTACAAGGACCGAAGTGAACGATAACTGGTTGTTTAAGTGTAAACTAGTCTAGAACTAGGTTTTGCATTGGTAAACCGATCCAAAATCACTACAGCGACAAATAAAGATTAATTAAAGCGTTGTCTCAACTTAAGTTATAAGTTATAATGTACATTAATCTTTGGTATATTGTGGGAATGTTCAGAACATGGTTATTATAGTTTACTAAAACTAAAACTATATAAAAATAAATAAAATAGATGTTAGCTAAAATAAATGATAAAAAAAACTAGCAGCTAAGGCTGTATTTCTCATGTTCGTTTAGTTTATCTTGATACTAAAATATCTAAAACTAAACTGAAACCAAAATTTTATTATGATATAATAATTAATATAATTAACATGAGTGGGCGAGCACTGCAGAAGTGGTGAGGGAGACAGCTAGAAAGGTATTTGGTATGACATCTGGACAGAGGAAGGAAGACAAAGAGGCTTGGTGGTGGAATGAGGAAGAACAGGGAAGCATAAAGAGGAAGAAGTTAGCGAAGAAGAATTGGGATAGTCAGAGAGATGAAGAAAGTAGTCAGAAGTACAAGGAGATGTGGCGCAAAGCAAAGAAAGAGGTGGTGAAGGCTAAGGAAAAGCATATGGCAAGCTGTATGAGAAGTTAAACACTGAGGAAGGGGAAAAAGACCTGTACCGACTGGCTAGACAGAGGGATAGAGCTGGGACGGATGTGCTACAGGTCAGGGTGATGAAGGATGCAGTTAGAAATGTGCTGACAAGTGAGGAGATTGTGTTGAGAAGGTGGATGGAGTATTTTGAGGAACTGATGAATGTAGAAAATGAAAGAGAGAGAAGGTTGGGTGATGTGGAAATAGTGAAGTTCAGGGGATTAGTGAGGATGAAGTGAGCGCAGCTATGAAAAGAATGAAGAGTGGAAAGGCGGTTGGTCCAGATGAGATACCAGTGGAGGCATGGAGATGCCTAGGAGAGATGGCAGTGAAGTTTTTAACCAGGTTGTTTAATAAAATCTTGGAAAGTGAGAGCATGCCTGAAGAGTGGAGAAGAAGTGTACTGGTACCGATCTATAAGAACAAAGGAGATGTGCAGTGCTGCAGTAACTACAGGGGCATAAAGCTGATCAGCCACAAAATGAAGTTATGGGAAAGGATAGTGGAAGCTAGATTGAGAGGAGAGGTGATGATCTGTGAGCAGCAGTATGGGTTCATGCCAGAAAAGGGCACCACGAATGCAATGTTTGCTTTGAGAGTGTTGTTGGAGAAGTATAGAGAAGGCCAGAAAGAGTTGCATTGCGTGTTTGTGGATTTAGAGAAAGCTTATGACGGTGCCGAGAGAAGAGTTGTGGTACTGTATGAGGAGTCAGGTGTGGCAGAGAAGTATGTGAGGGTGGTGCAGGATATGTGTGACAGCGGTGAGGTGTGCAGTAGGAATGACAGACTGGCTCAAGGTGAAGGTGGGATTGCATCAAGGATCTGCTCTTAGCCCTTTCTTGTTTGCAATGATGATGGACAGGTTGACGGATGGGATCAGGGAAGAACCTCCATGGACTATGATGTTTGCAGATGATATTGTGATGTGTAGTGAGAGTAGGGAACAGGTGGAGGTGAGTTTGGAGAGAAGGGGAATGAAGGTCAGTAGGAGCAAGACAGAGTACATGTGCATAAATGGGAGAGAGGGAAGCAGAACGGTACAGTTACAAGGAGCAGATGTGGTGAAGGTGGATGAGATTAAATACTTGGGGTCAGCTGTCCAAAGTAATGGAGAGTGTGGTAGAGAAGTAAAGAAGAGAGTGCAGGGAGGGTGGAGTGGGTGGAGAAGAGTGTCAGGAGTGATTTGTGATAGAAGGGTACCTGCAAGAGTGAAAGGTAAAGTTTACAAGACGGTAGTAAGGCCAGCTATGTTGTATGGCTTGGAGACGGTGGCACTGACAAAAAGACAGGAGAAGGAGCTGAAGGTGGCAGAGTTAAAGATGCTGCGATTTTCTTTGGGAGTGACGAGGATGGACAGGATCAGAAATGAGCATATTAGAGGGACAGCGCAGGTAGAACAGTTTGTAGACAAAGTGAGAGAGGTGAGACTAAGATGGTTTGCGCATGTGCAGAGAAGGGATGCAGGGTATGTTGGGAGAAGAGTGCTGAGGATGGAGCCACCGGGCAGGTGGAGAAGAGGAAGACCAAAAAGGAGGTTCATGGATGTGGTGATGGAGGACATGCGAGTGGTTGGTGTGACAGAACAAAATGGAGACGGATGATCCGCTGTGGTGTCCCCTAATCGGGAGAAGCTGAAAGAAGAAGAATTAATATAATTAACATAATTAACAACAACAAAAAAAAAAAATCTAAAACTACTAAGGATAAAAACACAAAATAAAAAAAAAACTTTAAAAGTAAAATGAAAATGGAAAATTTGAAAATTCAAACTAATTCAAATGATTCTCAATGATACTAAAATAACACTAGTTCAGGAAAGTATACTTTCAAAAAAATGAAAAGTTTTATAAAGTTTAACAAAAGTTTAAAAGTGTAAAAGTTTGGGGTTGGTAAGATTAATGTTTTTTGACAGAAGTCTCTTTTGCTCATTTATTTGATTAAAAATCCAGTAAAAACTTAAAATATTTTAATTGCATACATGTGTAATTTCATGAGTAGCATTCAGTCATATTCATAAAATAAGAAAATAACATTTTTATTTATTTATTTATTTTTTTATTCTGATCAAATGAGTATGGAAGCTTGTTTCTAATTGTGATTTTTTTTTTTTCACAATTCAGACTTTATATCTCACAATGCTGATTTTTTTTCTCTGAATTCTGAGTTTACATCTCGCAATTTAGTTTTTTTCCCCCCACAATGAAATAAAAAATAAAAGGGTAACTGCAACTTTTTATCTCTTAATTCTGCCTTTTCTTCTCAGAATTGTGAATTGTATTTCACAATTCTAAGTTATTTTTTGCAATTCTAAAAAAATGCCAAATTGTGAGATATAAACTCACAAAATACCTTTTTTATATTTTTATCCCACTGCAGAAATAAGCTTTCATAAATGAGTCAGTAAAGAGATGCATAGAAAGTATAGAGAGTATAGAAATGGAAGTTCAAGTCGAATGCACTGCATTGTGGGACACAGTAATCTGTTTAATGCCTTCAGTCTGTATACTGCATATTTTAGCAAATGCAGCAGGTCATCTGTGTACTGCATGCATATACAACATTTGCATACTCTACACAATATGCATTGCATTATGCAAAAACAGTATAAATAGTATGGTGGTATGCAATTCCAAACACAGCCATAGGCTGTTTGAAAACTGCTCTGTAAAGATTGTCTGGATTGTGTGGATCAGTCAAAGCTTTTAACCATGTGACCTTAATAACAATAAAAGAGCAATCGGTACAGTGCCTGAATTTTACACACGGTAAGTTCTGGCTATTATAGCAGGACATGAACAATCCTGTTTCTATGACGATGTGTGTGAGTGTGTGTGTGTGTTAACGGAGTCTGGCTAATCAGCTGATGAGGTGTTTACAGACCCCCGTCGCCTGGAGGGGCCCCAGTGAGCATGAGACATGACTTACACTAACACATACACGCATGACACAGGACACACACACCACGCCGAGCTCTCATTACTCTGACAGTCATTTGCAACGCGGCATGCTGAATTAGGCCCCGGTAGTCCAGAAACTGCTCTATAATGGTGATGCCTGCCGGATGGGCCACAACGCAGATAAAAGCATTCTGGGATAAAATCAGGTCAGAAATCCATACAGATGAGATGCATTACTGATGAAGCAGCTACTACAGAAAGTCTGTGCTGATCCAGTGACGTTATGCTAATAAAAGCACGTTCATTTATGCGCCGCTCATCAAATTATGTGCTGTTTTCAAAGTGTAATCTAATGTGAAAGACATTCATGTCCTGTGCTGCTAAACAAGTGCATTTGACAGGATCATTGACACATTTCACACAAATACATTATGTTTCACTTTTGAATATATTTGTCACTTGCGATTTTAAAATAAAAATGTAAATAAATGCGTAACGAATTATTTAAATGACAAAATATTCATTGTAGCTTCAATTAATATTAGGTCATAAAATATTGAATGTGTATAAGCACACACTATCATTCAAAAATCTGGGTTGGTAAGATTTTTAATGTTGTTAAAAGAAGTCTCTTCTGCTCACCAAGGCTGCATTTATTTGATTAAAAATACAGTAAAAGCTGTAAAATTGTGAATTATTATTACAATTTAAAAGAACTGCTTTCTATGTGAATATATTGTAAAATGTAATTGATTTCTGTGATCAAAACTGAATTTGATGACGGCATCATTACTCCAGTCTTCAGTGTCACATGATGGAAACCATCATACATTTTTTATAGAAAATTCAAAAGACCAGCATTTATTAGATTTTTTTTTTTAAATTAAAAGATTTAAAATAATATACATAATATACATATATTATATAAATGTAATCAAAAATTTCCTCTAAAAACAGAAAAAATATATATTATATAAATGTACATTTTTAATTTTTGAAATTGTATATATAGAAAATTATAAAGAACAGCATTTATTTGAATTATTTTGAAAAAAATGTCCTCTCTCTCTCTCTCTATATATATATATATATATATATATAAATAAAATTGATCACTTACTGTAGTAAAGTAACAGCATATCTCTCCTCTTCAACAAGTTCCATGATTTGAGGAATCGTTCATGTCTGTAAAATTGAATATTGATGGTCAGGTGTTTGTTTAGTCACAGTATGAGCATCATTAATAGTGATACTGGCCTTTACAAACCACTAATTAAACAAGAATAAGAAAATGCTGTAAAAATACTTCTAGTTGGCATTTTATATTATGTTGCATGACAGAACACGTCATGTCATCTGGTCATGTGGTTGGTGTGATTATGTACATTAATGTCTGTCTGTTAGCATGACTCTATTTTCAGAAACAGACAGACAGTTGAACAAAGAAAGGACTCTATAAATGGCTAGCGTTTCCCGCTGAGGTCATCTGAGAGGTCACACGGGCCCTGATTCCCACACCGACGGCCGCTCATCACAATGACACGATGGAAAAGAGCAAGCATGAGAGAGGAACAGCCACTGTGTGCCCAGCAAACATTATCAGCCAGCTCTCTGAAGTCCAACCAAGAAGTCAGAAAGGAAGTCAGCGATGAGTCACTGTGGCGATAACCTTAACTCCTGCCTGACCAGTGTAGTATCTATAGTGATACACACACTCATAGGTTTAGTGCAAAAGAAAAAATGGAACGTGTACTTGAAATAAATACTGAGGCACAAAAGATCAACGAATATATGTAGAGTAATATGTGTCTTTTAAAATGCATAAAAATTGTGAAAAGATTTTGCAATAAAAATATAACAAAATGTATAACAATTCTATTATCTAATTATATATATATATATATATATATATATATATACAGTCATAGCCAAAAATATCTGCACCCTTGGTAAGTATGATCAAAGAAGGCTCTGAAAATAAACCTGCATTATTAATCCTTTTGATCTTTTATTTAAAAAAATCACAAAAATCTAACCTTTCATAGGATAATAACAATTTAAAATGGGGGGAAATATCATTATGAAATAAATGTTTTTCTCAAATACACGCTGGACACAATTATTGGTATCCCTAGAAATTCTTATGAGTAAAATATCTCTGAAGTATATTTCCATTCATATTCACAATTTTGAGCACTCCAGGGTGATTATGAACATGAAATTATTCCTATTTCACAGAAATATAAATAGGAGGGAAAACAAAGCCCAAATTCCCTTAATCATCCATCACAATGAGAAAAACCAAAGAATATATTTCTGATGTGCAGCAAAAGATAATTGAGCTTCACAAATCAGTGAAGTGGCTTTAAGAAAATTCCCATTTCCACCATCAGGGCAATAATTAAGAATTTCCAATCAACATAAAATGTTAGGAAACTGCCTGGAAGAGGACGTGTGTCTATATCGTCCTAATGCACGGTGAGAAGGAGAGTTTGATTGGCTAAAGACTCTCCAAGGACCACAGCTGGAGAATTGCAGAAAATAGTTGCGTCTCGGGGTCAGAAAACCTTAAAAAGTCAAACAGCACCTACATCACCACATGTTGTTTGGGAGGGTTTCAAGAAAAATTCTCCTAGCTCATCCAAAAACAAACTCCAGCATATTCAGTTATCAGACACGACTGGAACTTCAAATGGGATTGGCTTCTATGGTCAGATGAAACTAAAAAATGAGCTTTTTAGCAGCAAACACTCAAGATGGGTTTGGTGAACACAGGGATAAAAAGTACCCCATGTGTACAATGAAATATACTGCTGTATTTTTGATGTTGTGGGCCTATATTTCTGCTGGAGGTCCTGGACATCTTGTTTAGACACATGGCATCATGGATTCTATCAAATACCAACAGATAAAAAAATCAATAAGTGACTGACTCTGTTAGAAATCTTATAATGGGCCATGTTTGGATCTTCCAACCGTACAATAATCCAAAAACAAACCTCAAAAACAACACAAAAAGGGTCACTGAGCACAAAAGCAAGCTTCTGCTATGGCCATTCCAGTCCTCTGACCTGAACCCTATAGAAAATGAGTGAGGTGAACTGAAGAGAAGAAGCACCAACATGGAGCTGGGAATCTAAAGGGTCTGGAGTGATTCTGGATGAAGGAATGGTCTCTGATCTCTTGTCAGGTGTTCTCTAACCTCATCAGGCATTATAGGAGAAAATTTAGAGCTGTTAAACTGGCAAATGGAGGTTTCAAAAAGTATTGAATAAAAGGATGCCGTTAATTGTGGCCAATGTGTATTAGAGAAAAACATTTATTTCGTAATGATATTTCCCCCCCATTTTAAATTCTTATCCAATTAAAGGTTAGATTTTTGTGAATTTTTTAAATAAAAGATCAAAAGGATTAACAATGCAGATTAATTTTCACAGCCTTCTTTGATCATATTTACCAAGGGTGCTGATATTTTTGGCCATGACTGTATATATTTAAATTATTGACAAATATACATATATATAATTAAATGTATAATTAAATTATTCAAATATTATTTTAAATATTTATTATTTCTGAAATATAAATTATATACATAATATATATAACATTTTATATAGGCTGTATTTTATATTACATTATATTATATATATTATATTATATTTATAGCTCAGAAGATTCTTGAAAGCCATAAGCCAAAAGGTTTGTGACTATTATGAGGGTGAATAAATGATGATGAAATAATCATTTTTGGGTGAAGTATAGCTTTAAGAACTACTACTCTTTAGATTTTAATCCCTTATCAATAAAATATGATCCAACAATTCTGCAAAGCAAATAAATCCAAGCAATTTTACAAAATCTGATTTAAATGTTTCCACACCCTCAAGTGCTCACAAATCAGTGCTTCAAATTCTCCTAACACTTTTGTCTAAGGGAAATGTCATCGTTTCCTGGTAAAATCAGGGATAATTTATTTGTTTGTTCTGTAATTTATATGTCTGTGTTTTCAAACAAAACCTCATTACTGAGAAAACAATAATTACACTATTTTTTAGAGCGAAAATGTGGATTCAAAGAAGTGAGGTGGCAAAGCCTTTAAATTTATCTTTGCCATGTATGTTGCATATGAGCAAAAGGAAACTGGTTGCAAAGGTCTCCATTTGAGACCACAAATTACAAGCCTGCCTCTCAAAGAAACCAGAGCTCAAAACAAAAAGGCAGGACAGTGGTCTCTTTTGAACATTAAAACCTGTTAAAATAAAACTGGCCGCAGTGGCGGCTGCACAGAAGGTCTAAAAAACCATAGCGGTTAAAAAGAGACACAGGAAACCCCCTGTGAGAGGTGTTCCTCCTAAACACACCAGCTCAGGAACAGGAAGCTATTTTAAAGATTCGCACTGAATATGATCCTAATGATCTGTAAATCCCAACCATCCAAGATGTACAGTAGATGAGTTTGTTTCTTAAACAGATTTGGAGAAATGTAGCATTCCAATGGATCCTCTACAGTGAATGGGTGCCGTCAGAATAAGAGTCCAAACAGCTGATAAAAACATCACAATAATCCACAAGTAATCCACACCACTCCAGTCCGTCTATTAACATCTTGTGAAGCCAAAAGCTGCATGTTTGAAAGAAACAAACCTTTCATTAAGGCGTTTTTAACTTCAAACTATTGTTTCTGACCAAAATACGAATCCTCTCTCCATTGCTTTCTCTAGTGAAAAAGTCATCTGGTCTGAATCAGGAGAGAAATCTGCATAGATCAAGCACCGTTTACAAGCCAAAACAGTCAAAACAGCTCTAAACAAATATGTTGGTGGATTTTGATGTGAGAGACAACAGGAGATGGACTTTTTCACTGGAGGAAGCGTTATTATGGATTATGGATGCATATCTTAGTTAAAAACATCTTAATGATGGATTTGTTTCTTACAAACACGCAGCTTTTTGCTTCACAAGATGTTAATTGATGGACTGGAGTGGTGTGGATTACTTGTGGAATATTGTGATGTTTTTATCAGCTGTTTGGACTCTCATTCTGACGGCACCCATTTACTGCAGAGCATCCATTGGTGAACAAGTGATATAATGCTACATTTCTCCAAGTCTGATGAAGAAACAATCTCATCTACATCTTCGATGGCCTGAAAGTGAGGACACTTTCAACAAAATTTCATTTTTGGGTGAATTATTCCTTTAAAAAAGTCTGAATGTCATTGCATTAACTAAAATGTTATTTTTCATTGACTGTAAAATAAGCATGTCCAAGATGATCTACTGACAATGTACTTTAAAATGCATTTCCCTTCCCATGTATTCTTGTCGGTTTTAGACGTTTCTGAAAAACAGCACAGATCATGTGTGCTCAAGTGCTGCACAAGCTTTTCTCAAAACTAACTGCACTTTTTGAATCATTTTTGCGGTTGATTGTAAGCAAATTCAACCACTAGCAAATCTAAACTCTGGGACATTGATGATTCAGTTTCCTGCAACAGCATGTGATTGTGCCTTAAAACGTCACTAGCTTTTATCAACAACATCACTGCAAAACGCATGGACTGACATACATCTAGACATTTATCATGCATTTCCGTTACAACTGTCTAAAAGTTCAATGTCATCATGAATTATGCACACGTCCTCCATTTCTCTTGACTCAGTCTGAAGATAACAACTGTTTTTCAACAGTTCAAAAAGTGACAATTTTCGTCAACACAAGATCTTTATCATTGCAAACTTTTTAAACATAATGCAACGACATTCAGGCATTTTAAATTGTGCCATAAGTGTTTGAAATACACGTTGGCACACTGGGTAACAAGCATTCAGGCCGTTCACATGTATATATTTGCAGGTGAGATTATCTAAAGAGGTCATCATGCCCTCCGCTCCTCTGGAGGGAGTTTTAGGGGCAGAACCGTGAACCCCAAACCTCTACAGTGAACTGTAAAAGCCGCATGCTTGACCCTGATCAAAGACTGAACATACAAACCGAAAGAGCAAAGCCTCTTCCAGGACCTCATCGTGGGAAATTCCAGCATGAAATACTGCACTGTTATATTTCTCTCATGTGAGTAAATAATTGAGGTTCTACACACCAACCACCTCTCACAACAGGAAACGCACATGTTTACAGGTTCATTCATTTTCCACTGACGTTTTCCTTAATGCAAATAAGAATAGTACAAGTGTTATTTCGGTGTCATTGAGATACTATTACAGTTTGTACTAGTATTTTGAATCAGTTTTTATTTTAGTGGCTTGTTTTTCTTTCATTTTAGTTAAAGTTTTAGTAATTTTGTTATTTTTGTCATTTTTATTAGGTTTATTGGATCCTCTGCAGTGAATGGGTGCCGTCAGAATGAGAGTCCAAACAGCTGATAAAAACATCACAATAATCCACAAGTAATCCACACCACTCCAGTCCATCAATTAATATCTTGTGAAAATGAGTGTGCATTTGTAAGATGTTTTTAACTTTAAACCATTGCCAAAATAAAAGTCCTCTATCCATAACATTGCTTCCTACAGTGAAAAGGTTGTCTTGTCTGAATCAGAAGAGAAATCTACACAGATCAAGCACCGTTTACAAGCCAAAACAGTACAAAACAGCTCTAAACAAGTATGTGGGTGGATTTTTATGTGAGAGACAACAGGAGATGGACTTTTTCACTGGACAAAGTGTTATTATGGATTATGGGCTCGTGTTTTGACCAGAAGTGACAGTTTAAAGTTAAAACACCTTAATGATGGGTTTGTTTATTACAAGCACGCAGCTTTTGGCTTCTCAAGATGTTAACTGATGGACTGGAGTGGTGTGGATTACTTGTGGATTATTGTGATGTTTTTATCAGCTGTTTGGATTCTGACGGCACCCATTCACTGCAGAGGATCCATTGGTGAGCAAGTGATGCAATGCTACATTTCTCCAAATCTGATGAAAAAAAAAAAAAAAAAAAACATCTACATCTGGACTGACCTGAGGGTGAGTAAATTTTCAGCAAATTTTCATTTTTGGCTAAACTATTTCTTTAACAAGCACATACAGGTTTTGCATGTCCGATTGAAATATTTCGGCAGGTTTAAAAGGTGCTATCAAAAAAATTGATCAGCCTCTCCTTCCTCACTGTGGTAAAGCAATCTGATAGTATCATCTTCAGGCTCTGGTCATGTCTGAAGAACCGGCCCATGTTCCTCTCACAGATATAATCTGACCTGGTTGCTGGGCTGACAGTGATGTCTGCTCCAAACGGCCGGTGATGAAGGGTTAGATGTGACTTCCGTCCCCCCGCGGGTCTCTGTAATGACAGCGTTGAGGCTCTTGCAGGGTTGTGTTTTTACCGTCACTATCGCTGGGTTCAAAACAAAGGCTCGGACGACAACCTACATTCATTACAGCGTCTCTGTTTCCCAGCCTTTCATCTCAAATCCTGCACGGAATCAAAAAATGTATCACGTTTTGATTCGAAATACTATCGGTGTCATCACTATGAAAAGAAAAACCCTGAGATCTTAAACTTAAAGATCAAACCAAAAAGGTTTTACAAATGATGCTATTAGAGAATGTTAAAATTCCATAAAGAAAAAAAAAAAAACTAAATAGATTCATTGTTTTTACTCAATCACAAAGTGCAATTAATGCCAAAAAGATCCTGATTTATTAACCTTCATTTATGGTATTAACCTTAAATTACTACTAGTGAATTTCTGAAGTAATTACAAAGAAACGGCAAGTAGCACATTGAATTAAACATGAAATTTTGAAGCAGAAAGACTGGAATAGTATTTTCTTGTAAAACATACTCCAATATTCTTCATTTCATTCGTTTCATTTACAACTTCTTCATTTTTTACAGTGTACTCTGCTAAAAATTATACTTGACAGTGAACACTATATTACTTCAGAATCCAATGTTTGGAAACATTTTGACTTAGATACTGATACAAACAGATACAAACAGCCTGTTTAAACTGAATCCTTATAAATAGACCAATATCTAGCCTTTTTTAAAGGATAGTTCACTAAAAATGAAAATTCTGTCCCATTTACTCACTTCCATGTCCTTCCAAACCTGCATGACTTTTTTTTTGCTTCTATGGAAGACAAAAGATCATCTTTTAAAAAATGTGTCAGTGTTTTTTGTCCATACAATGAAAGTCAATGGATTCCAAAGTTGATTGGACTCCAACATTCTTCAAAACATCATCTTTTGTGTTCTGCATTTTCTGGGTGAACTGTCCCTTTAAGGGTTTCAAATTGTTCTTCTAAGTTGTAGTTTTTTGTTGTAATATAGTGTAATATAATATAATGTAATAAGTTGTAAAATACCTATTTCATTAGCATTCCCATTCATCCCAATGAAAGTTGCATGGCTGTCCTCCGAAGTACTATGGCAAGCCGTTTTAGCTTAAAATATACTAAGTGTTACTCGTCGTAATTGCATTTTTACTAGTAAAAATTCAATTAGAGAGCTCTACAATTAAATTATTACTAGTAACAATGCCAATTAGAGAGCTCTCTAAATCAATATTTACTAGATACAATTACAATTAGAGAGCTCTCTAATTAAATTAGAGAGCTCTGCAATTGCATTCTTACTAGTAAGAACTGAATTAGAGAGCTCTACAATTCGATTCTTACTAGTAATAATTACAATTAGAGAGCTCTTTAATGCAATTCTTACTAGTAACAATTGAATTAGAGAGCTCTCTAACTGAATTAGAGAGCTCTGCAATTGCATTCTTACTAGTAACAATTAAATTAGAGAGCTCTACAATTCAGTTCTTACTAGTAACAATGCCAATTAGAGAGCTCTCTAATTCAGTGCTCACTAGCAAAAATGTAATTACAGAGCTCTCTAATTCAGTTCTTACTAGTAAGAAATCCAGTTACAGAGCTCCACAATTGCATTCTTACTAGTAAAAACCTGTATTAATTAGATGCAAAACGGATTTTCGATTACACCCATTGCCTTACCAAATCCCGCCTGTGGTGATACACTTCAAAATAAAAGCCCCATGAATTAATAGCATTTTCATTGTGTCAGAATGACCTTTAAAGTGAGATGACAGCTTGGATATGTTTTGTTTTTTTAAAAATAATATTTATATTATTTAATAATATTTAATCATTAAATTAATTTACATCTTTATGGTCTACTTACAAGTGAAGAAGACACACAAATGTTTCTTTAAAAAAATGCTAGTCTTTCTCAAAATGTCTGGTAATGATGACATCATCTCATTTTGGTGTTTATTATGCACTGTAACATGCAGGAAGAATTTACATCTATTGGCTAATTGGCCAGTGGTCACTCCTGACAAAATGTGTTTTAGAATTTCTTGCTTTCTTTTTATTTATTTATTTATTTGGTCATACAGTTATGATATTAATATGGAAACCACAACAATTATAAAACAAACAAAAAGATGTCCCCGTTTTTTAAATTTGTAGATAGGCCTAATCACAATTGAGATTTCAATAATATTTTGACCACTGAACTAGGAAGTGTCCCCGGTTTTTTGTTTCATAAATCTGGTCACCATTTTTGACTGGATAGATTTTGCGCCCTCGACTTTACAGGAAATAGCCTACTATAGACTGCGTGCCGAGTTTTTAACTAAACCGTCCAATCCAGTGGAAGGCGGAATATCCTCTTTAACGTTGAATAGCATACTATAGAACATTTCCGAAATGGAAGCGACCTGCTTCCCTAGGGGTTTTTACACAGAGAAAAGGCAAAAAAAAATAATGCACTGTCCAGTTTTCTCTGGACGAGTACTGGAGTTACTTTTGCAATTTTCGTTGCAGCATGAATGACATAATATGGTGACATTTTCCACAATCACGACAGAAAATCAAATACTGCCCTGAGCTCAATAGTGGAGAGGTGTTTTCGCGATTTTCCCAGTAAGGCGAAAAAAACAAAACAGCTTCCCAGAACTCAACACGGCGTGACGTCAGCTTCACATTCTCAGCCAGATGAATATGCAAGAGGCTAATTATCATAATGAGGTCACTTTAAATAGAGAGTTCTACAATGCAATTCTTACTAGTAAGAATCGCTATTGTAGAGCTCTACAATTACATTTTTACTAGTAAGAATGCAATTACACAGCTCTACAACTGCATTCTTACTAGTAAGAATTACAGTTAGAGAGCTCTCTAATACAATTCTTACTAGTAACAATTCGATTAGAGAGCTCTGTAACTGAATTAGAGAGCTCTGCAATTGCATTCTTACAAGTAACAATTCAGTTAAAGAGCTCTCTAATTCAGATTTTACTAGTAAAAATGAAAGTTTGAGAGCTCTTTAATGCAATTTGTACTAGTAACAATTGTATTAGAGAGCTCTCTAACTGAATTAGAGAGCTCTGCAATTGCATTCTTACTAGTAACAATTGAATTAGAGAGCTCTACAATTCAATTCTTAGTAGTAAGAATTACAATTAGAGAGCTCTTCAATGCAATTCTTACTAGTAAAAACTGAATTAGAGAGCTCTTTAATTCAATTAGAGAGCTCTCTAATTCAGTTTTTACTAATAAGAATTCCAGTTAGAGAGCTCTCTAATTCAGCTGTTACTAGTAAGAATTCCATTTAGAGAGCTCTCTAATTCAGTTGTTACTAGTAAGAACTGAATTAGAGAGCTCTTTAATTCAATTACAGAGCTCTGCAATTAAACATATCTCTAATGTGTTTTTTTACTAGTAAAAATTTTATTATAGAGCTCTATAATTGAATTTTTATTTGTAATAATTAAATAAGAGAGCTCTCTAATCAGAATTGTTACTAGTAAAAACTGAATAAGAGAGCTCTTTAATTAGAATTCTTACTAGCAAAAATGTATTTAGAGAGCTCTCTAATTGGAATTGTACTAGTAAAAATTTAATTAGAGAGCTCTTTAATTAGAACTGTTACTAGTAAAAATGTATTTAGAGAGCTCTCTAACTGGTATTGTTACTAGTAAGAATTCAATTGTAGAGCTCTCTAATTGGAATTCTTACTAGTAAAAATTCAGTTGTAGAGCTCTGTAATGAAAAATGAATGGAAGTCAATGGAGACATATGACTAGTAAAAATTAATTTGTAGAGCTCTCTAACTGGAATTGTTACTAGTAAGAATTGAATTAGAGAACTCTGTAATTGGCATTGTTACTAGTAATAATTGAATTACAGTGTTCTCTAATTATAATTGTTACTAGTAAGAATACGATTAGAGAGCTCTCTAATTGGCATTGTTACTAGTAAGAATTTAATTGTAGAGCTCTCTAATTATAATTGTTACTAGTAAGAATATGATTAGAGAGCTCTCTAATTGGCATTGTTACTAATAATAATTTTAATTGTAGAGCTCTCTAATTGAATCGTTACTAGTAAAACTGCAATTATGACAAGTAACACTTAGTATATTTTAGGCTAAAACGGCTTGCCATAAAGTATGCAGTGTGGATGCATCTTTGCTTCATGGCAACTCAAGCTGATCTAAGGGCAAACACAAATCTATTGGTTAAGTGGCCTGAAAGATAAAAACAAACACATGCAAAAACACTTTACTATAATATACTGAGGTTTTTGTGTTTTATATGGTGTTTTAAAAAAAGTGCAATATTCTGTCAGAATGCACAGCTTCATTTCAGTGGCTGTCAATGGAGAAAAATGCTTTTTGTCCCTTTAATATTGTAGTTACAGCATCTACCAGCAGGGGCTAACTGATGCATGCTAACCACACTAACTATGAACCCCTAAATATTCAATACTAGTACATATACAGCAGAACCCAGAAAGCAATAAACAGATTGAACCATACTGCAGCTCTATAAAAAAAGATCGCTCTATATGAACAACATGCACTGATGAATCATGCACACACTTGTGAAAAAAGCGTGCTTAACAGTATTCAATGTGCACTTGTAGTGTACTTCAAATCTTGAGTGCATTTTCAATAAGCTATACTTGTAAATAATATAATATTAGTAAAAATAGAGTACACGTTCACGACTGTTTCTTAGCACACTTTAGTACACTTTTAAAAAGTGCACATTTGAATAATGTAAAATTAAGCATTTTACTTTAATGTACATTTTAAATGATTGTTTTAATAATCTTTTTGTCATGCTTTAAAGAAGTACACTTATTAAAGCACATGTAAAGTAGTTGATTGTAACTACTGTGTAAATCTACTGTGTATATTATATAGTACTGTGTAATATATTTTAAATGCACTAAATAACAACTTCATTATTACAAATGTGAAATCACATGCATTTAGATATATAACATACAACAGAAATGGCACTAAAGTATACTTTAGTTTCCCATAAATGCTTGTCAGTGGATTCAGCAGTGCACTTTAACATTTCATAGACAACAGAAGTAATTATGAAATTATACATAAAGTGGGTCAAAAAAGCACTCTTAAGTTCAACTAACTGCATTTAATATAAATTTAAACTATAATGCATTTTCATTAAATTGCAAATAACATGCAATTAAGTGTCAGTAAACATTACATTCAGTATATTCTTTTAAAGTATATGATTTCCATAATAAGTACTCTTTTTAAAAGCATGCTAAAGTTCTTTTTCAGAAGTGCAATAATACCAGAAACGCATTAAGAAGTTAAACAGGGCCAATTCTGACTTTAGGAGTACAAGAGAAAGCAGCACTAGTTGTGATGACATGAGTGCAGTTTTATATTGGTTCACGGCCTGCGTGTTCCTCAGTGACCGCAGGTAAACAAGCTCATGCCATTGGTCATTATTGGCTTAGTAACAACAGAGACAGAGACTGAGAGAGAGCCAGCCGGAGACAGAAAGAGAAATGAAATGATATTGGTGGTCCCAGAGCATACAGTTTGCCTTTGGGCAGAGCAGACATGCCCTCAAACCCCAGCTGATTAGAGACCGTCACCGCAGCAGGACACACTAAACACACCTCTCTCTTCATCACTTACAACACACACGCCAGTCTGCGAGAGTTATGAGGAGCGGCCGTCGCCTACGCCGAGAAACACTGCGGAGGATTTCATGAAATATACCGATTTTAAACACAATGGGCCTCGTTCACGGAAGACGAATAGAATGAATTTCCAACAAATCACTCAGAAATCCATTCACACACAGATCGTGGCAGTGAATTAAATGCAACGTTTATGTAAGAATGATTTTTTGCATGTATGATTTACACAGAAATTATTTCAGTTACGTTTCATTTAAATCTATAGGGAAATAAAGAATTTAAAACATTTAAACATGCATGTACATTTTTTGAAAATACTCTATAATCACTGTGTATTCATAACGCCACAGGTAATGTTATTGCTCGGATGTTGCTCTTTTATAGCTCACAAGATCTGACTTTTCATTTATGTTTCATTTAAGTGTCAAATTTGTCTCATACTCTGTTTTAGAGGAGAACAGGCCCCCCGACTGAGCCTGGTTTCTCCCAAGGTTTTTTTTCTCCATTCTGTCACAGAGGGAGTTTTGGTTCCTTGCCGCTGTCGCCTCTGGCTTGCTCAGTTGGGGACACTTAATTTCTAGCGATTATTGTCAATTTGATTTCACAGATACTATTTAAACTAAACTGAGCTAAACAATGACATCTCTGAATTCAATAATGAAATGCCTTTAACTGAAAATTGAGTGTTTAATCTTATCATTATACATTACTGACACTCTATCCTCCAATTTGATACTGTTAAGTGCTTTGACACAATCTGTATTGTTAAAAGCGCTATATAAATAAAGATGACTTGACTTGACTTGTTTCTCCCATCAGTCTTTAGGAAATAAAATAAAAAAAAGACTCAAATGAGTCTCTAGTTGTCATCCAGTAAGAGAACTTTAAAATAAATCATCAGATCATTTCAGATCAGGAGTATAGAGTTATAAAGAAAAATAGTTAGATGAGATGTGTTTGAGTTTATATTGAGATCTCTGAATTACATTGAGATCTCTGAATTACATAAAAACATTCATTTAAAATTCTTGAAAATACTTAAACGTGTATTTTATAATGCTACAGGTAATTTTATTGCTCTGTTGTTCTTTTGTAGCTCACAAGACATAAATGACTTCTCATTTATTCTTAATTTGAGAATCAACTTCATCTCAGATGCTTTTTTTAAAACTCCGTAGTAATAAAACAAAAAACAGACACAAACAAGTCAATAATAAAGAATAAAAATAAAAAATTTGAAGAGAAATGCTTGAGTTCATATTGAGTTCTCTGACCTCTGATTGCAGACTTTGCTAAAATTACAATCAAAAAACCATTTAATATTCTTGAAAATACTTACATGTGTATTTATAATGCCACAGGTAACATTATTGCTCAAATGTTGCTCTCTTGTAGCTCACAAGACATAACTGACTTCTCATCTCAGACGCTTCTCCTAAAACTCCTTCAGAGTAATAAAAAGAAAAACAGACACAAATGAGTCAATAGTTGTCATACAGTAATAGTACAGAGACATAAAATTAAGAATTTGATGAGAAATGATTGAGTTCATATTGAGATCTCTGACTTCTGATTGCAAACTTTGGAAAAATTACAATCAAAAATTAATTGAATGTTCTTAAAAATACTTACATGTGTATTTATAATGTTTCAGGCAACATTTATGGTCAGATGTTGCTCTTTTGTTGCTCACAAGACATAACTGACTTCTCTTTTATACTTTGAGTATCAACTTCATCTCCAACGCTTCACCTAAAACTCTTTGAGAAATAAAACAAAAACAGACAAATGAGTCAACAGTTGTCAGAGTATAAAATATAAAAATATATAAAACTGAGAATTTGATGAGAAATGTTTGAGTTCATATTGAGACCTTTGAGTTTTGATTACAGATTTTGGTATCTTGCCAAATCTGAACACTGGAGAAGACATATATGAGATTATGTGGGTCTTTTTCTCAAGAGAAACATCTCAGGAGCAGGAGACTTCTGCAAAAACTAGGACAATCAACTGATATGTTAAAGAGATCTGATTGTTCTTTCTTACAGGTGTGTTTGTGCCTGTGAGATCAGTATCAGTGCGTGAGGCTAGTCATATTGAATGTGCATGTATTAATTACAGCCGCTGAGATTTAATAAAGCTGTTATGATTTGTAGAGTCGGATGCATGTGCATTATCTGCTCATTACTGACTGAAGACCATCAGGCATCTCACCTCCACAAGTTAATCAGAGAAGACCTCAGAAACCTCCACAGTCTGTCCTCACTGAAACCCTTGAGCAGTACAAGGCTCGATGTATATGCAGATGTGCAGCTCAATTCACATGAAGATTTCATGGAAAGATGCATGCAAATGATGCCCCGAATACACAGAGGTCACAAACCATCCTACTCCTCACACACACACACCGAAATAATATTCACTCAGTATATAGAAATTGATCTGAAGTAGACTGGAGTCAGGAGGATGTTTTGGAAAGAGTCTCTTCTGCTCACCAAGGCTGCATTTATTTAATCAAAAATGCAGTAAAAATTGTGAAATATTCTTACCATTTCAAATAAATGTTTTCTATTTGAATATATTGTAAACTGTAATTTATTGCTGTGATCAAAGCTTACTTTTCAGCATAATTACTCCTTCAGTGTCACATGATCCTTCAAAAATCATTCTAATATGTTGATTTGCTGCTCAAGAAACATTTCTGATTATTATCAATGTTGAAAACAGTTGTGCTGTCCAATATTTCTGTGGAAACTGATAAATTTTATTTTCCAGGATTTTTTGATGAATAGTAAGTTCAAAAAAGAGCAGCATTTATTTGAAGTAGAAATCTGCAACATTATAAATGTCTTTACTGTCACTTGTGATCAATTTAATGCATACTTGATGAATAAAAGCATTAATTTCCCTTTCTTTTTTCCTTTTTATTAATATTTTGAACCAATTTTTATTTTTATATATTTTATATTTATATTATAGTTTTAAGTTTAGTTAAAGTTTTAGTAATTTTGTTGGTTTTTTAATAAATTTTTTTACATGTCAATATAGTTTTTTTACTCATTTTTATTTCAGTTTTTGTTCTAGCTATTTTAGTACATCAAGTTAAAGTAAACATAAATGAGAAGCATTGCCTTGGCAACTAGCTGAGATAAAAATAAGTATGAGTTTTTTATATTTTGTTTTATTTCAATTAATGGTTATTTTATTTCAGGTAACAAAAATTGTTTTAATTTAATGGTTTTAATTTAAACTATAATTAACCCTACACTGTATATGATACATGCAGCCTTCAGGTAATGTTATCAACATCATATCTACCAGTGTGAAACGCTGAATTCTCAACAACATGAGCTGGATGTTGCGTGTCCAGATGAAAGATGGTGGAAAGCAGGTCTTTAGTGAATACTGTGAATGTCCATGCTGTAAAGTTTCCATTTCAGTGCTGTGTGTAAATAATATAAATGCAAAAACCTCTCAGGGTGCAACTGAAGGCAGCAACATTTTCACGAGGTCTGGAAAGCCTGGGAAAGACAGTAAGAGAAAGAGAATTAGAATCAAAATAATTTATTTCAATCAATACAGGAAAGCTGTAAGCAAACATGAGGGACAGGAGAGGTAGAGAGCGAGGTGTGAGGGCATCAGTGGGTGGACGTGTGCTGGTCAACAGCCGTTACACTAATCAAACGCTCACTAATGCTCCATTAAAAACACTAATCGACATCAGAAAACCCACAGCTCACCCAAGATCTCAGCAGAAGTGTGAAAACACTTCATCCAGCCAATATATCAACAGATGAATCCAAAGGTAACCCCAGACCGGCTTCCTTATGTGATGTGACGATCAGCTCTGCACAAAAACAGATTTCATTTTACAGGACTCCAGTAAAGCAAATGAAATTCCTGCAAAATTACATTGACAAGACATCATTTACATTTCATTTGAATCCAAGATGCTTCAGATGCTTCTTCTAAACCTCCTTCTGGGAAATAAAACAGAAACAGACACAAATGAGTCAAAAACTGTCATACAGTAAAAGTATAGACAAACACAATAGAGAATTTGATAGAAATGGTTCATTTTGAAATCTCTGACTTTGGTCTCTTGACAAACATGAGCACAGTTTGAGACGTGGTTGAGATCTTTTCTGAAACTCTAGAGGAGACACATGAGATTACTGGGATCTTTTTCAGAGAAGAAAGATTTGCAAAAGTCTCTCTGATTATATTATGTTCAGGTCATTAGTGTTTGGTAAAGAGTTTTTGGCTCAAGATCTGCATTTAAAGTCACACCAGAGGTGTTCAGCTTGGATTAGGACTTGGCTTTCTGCAGACCAGTCAAGTTCTTCCACACTGACTGAATCAATCATTTCTTTTTGAACCTTGCCTTATACACAGAGGCATTGTCATGTTAGAATAGAAAAGGGTCCTGTCCAAACGGATGCTTTAAAATTTAGAAACACACAATTCCCTAGAATATCATTATATGCTTAAACATTAAGATTTGTACTCATGGAAATTACTAAAGTAGTCAAACCTGTTCATTAGAAGGGGGTGACTCAATACTTTTGGCAATATAGTGTACATACACATTCAGTCAAACCAAAATTTATTCAGACACCTTCAACATTTCTCACATTATCACAGTTTATTCGCTATAGTTTAAAAAATGGTAATAAAATATGACAAATTCATCTTGATAATGTCAGATAACTTTGATAGAAAGGTATGTAACAAAACATGGTCAGGTCAAAGTGTCAAATCAAATTTTTGGTCTCAAATTTTTATCAGTTTTACTGGTAGTCCACTGTATGAAGAATTTTTGGGTATAATATGTCACAGTTTACTTTATTTTGCTATCCTCACTTCCATAAATGAACTGTAGTGTCCTGCACCCACTAGTAAAAAAAAAAAAAAAAAAAAAAAATCAAAAATTATATCTGGTGTCTGAATAATTTTTGGTTTGACTATACACAAACAATAAAAAATTATGTTATAAATAAATATATTATATAAATATTAATATTAAATACATAACATTTGATTTAATGGTAATACAATTAGTGATCTGGCCGTGGGGCGGCTGGTGTGGGAGGGTCAGTTGTGCGTGTTGTATATTTAGGTGAATTGTGCCATGGGTTGGCGTGTTGTGGGAGGGTCTGATGGAGTAGCCCATCTGCAGCGCTGAATTGTAGGTTGCGTCTGAGCGTGAGGACTCGAACGAAGATAAATAATGAGAGTGAAGCCGACTGAAATAGCCTCCCCCGTCGCCTCTGCGGTTCCGTCCTGCTCAGAGCCCGTCCAGGCCCGACTGCCTCTGCCTCCTCCTCTCTGGTTAGCATCCTGGCTAAATTTGCTCGCTGCGCTCCTGTAATTAAGCGTGTGTGTGTGTGTGTGTGTGTGTGTGCCAGAGTCTCTGATACACGCTGGCAGCTGGCTTCACTTCACTACTTGCTTCTTCCCTCAGGAGATTCACATCCGTCACGTCTGATCACTGACAAGCGTGTGCTTTCATGTGGGTGTGTGTTTTATTAGCCAAATAAATCATTTGTTTTACAATTAACTTTTTTTTGTCATTCAGACAGACAGACAGACAGACAGACATCTGTACAATAAGTACAATAACACAAAGATGTTTGAAAATCTAGGGAACTTCCCAAATGAAACAGATCATCATATGAGATTTGGAGCTCTAGTTGTATGTATGTGCATAATTTATATATATTAATGAGCAAAATGAGCTGTAAAATAGTTTTAGATAAAGTATAACATCACATCACTGGACGTGTCAACTTCTCAAAAGTAGATTTTTTTAAATAATAAAAAAAAAATGCAAGATTATAATCTTTATTTATTTTTATTATATGTATACGCTTCATTTATTTTTATTTTTATATTCTATTTAATTTATTCATGCTATTCATTTTATGTGCAGTTTATTTATAACACTTATTCTACACACATTTATTCTCAATTTATTCAGACTATTTTTTTTAAATTGCTATTTATTTTATATGCATATTTGTGAATACTCTTTATTTATCTATTTATGAGACTTATTTTACATGCATATTTATACTCTATTTATATGATATTTTATGCTATTTATTTTATATGCATATTTATTTATTCTCTCTTTATTTATAAAACTTATTTTACATACATATTTACACTATATTTATATTTTATTAATGCTATTTATTTTAAATGCATACTTGTTTATACTATTTATTTATTTTTTACATGCATATACTCAATTTATATTATATTTTATATTTGCTATTTATTTTACATGCATATTTATACTCTTTATTTACTTAATTTTTTTATACTATTTATTGCATGCATATTTCTTTATACAAGATTAATCGAAACCAAAATCACGCAAAGGCTGTGATTTAATTAAATAAATAATCGCGATGCTTGTTTCAGAGTTAAGAGAGGCACTGCGTTAATTTACACCCGAGCATCTCATGATCATGTGAAGTTCATGAAATTGTGAAGCCTTACAAACAAGAACGGCTTAAAAAAAATAATAAATAAATAAATAAATAAATAAAAATTGCAATTTTATCAGAAGAAGAAAAACGCAATTAAATTTTTCCAAAATCGCGCTGCCCCTGGTTTATAGTCATTATAATTATCTTATATAAACGAATAGAAGTCTATGGTTGTCCTGTTATATAGCTAAGTAAATGTGTGTGTGGGCGGCTTTTAAAGATGCACTAAGAGAGAGAGAGAGAGATATGAACAGACTCTGAGCGAGCGAGCGATCACCACTCCCCTCCGTCCGCCCTAGAGAGGGGCAAATCATAGCAACCACCCAAACTCCAGCGGCCTGCTCACACTTCTGATTCATGCATTACATAAGGCAACATAACACACACACACACACACACGCTCACCCATGACACAGAGATCAGACGTGCATCTTCAGACCTCCACTAACGCTCCTCCTCATCTGAAGATCAGAGGACGCTCTGTCACCTGTTTGAGCTTCACAGGACACAAAGCTCAGTCGCTCACTCGTAAAACAAAGGTTCTTCAATGGTCCTTGGGTTCAGCACAGAAACCTCTTGTGGTTGTAAAGCCCCTATGAAGAACATTCATGTAAAATGACCTCAAGAAATGGTGTGACAAAGGCAATTTTTTTTCAAAACAAAAATTCTTTCCTGCTACTTGCTAGTCAGTGCTATTAAAGGGGTATTTTGCCCAAAAATGAACATTTTGTCATCATTTACTCACCGTTATATCCATGCATTTCTTCACACTCTTATGACTCATGTTTCTTTTTCTCTGGAAAACAAAAAAGAAGAAATGTTGAATAACATTTTTTCCCATATTTTGTCAGTCAGTGATTTCAAGTTCGAAAAAGGACATCCTGTTCCTTTAAGGGGAGGGACATTCTCATAGACAGCATGTCATTGGACAAAAAACTGCATATTTCCTTGTAAACAAGATGAGTCACAAATAATTTGAGTCCCTTTTCCTGGAAGACAATGACTGTACACTTTAAATGCATTTATCTGAACTTTCAGTACCCCTGAATTAGGATTATCAGACATTCAGACATAAGCTAAACCTCACAAAACTCCAATTTTGACCTAATAGGGCCTTTAAAAGCTAAAAATCGAAAAGATTACAGTATATATACACTACACTGTATACAAAATATGTGCAAATTGTATTGTTTGTATGGTGTGGCGCATATTATCTCAGAAAGGGACAGACTTTCTTTCTTCTGTTGAACATAAAAGCAGATATTTTGAAAAATGTTTTTTTCTTGTCCATACAATAGAAGTTTGGTTCCCATCAAAATATCTTCTTTTGAGAGTAAATAAAGACAGAAATTTCATTTTTGGGTGAACTGTGCTTTAAATTTCAGATCATTCAAAATATAAATTTCACAAATGGTATTTTCCTGGAATACCATGACTGTACACCTTAAATGTGTTTATCTCAATTTTTAGCACTCTTGAATTATGATTATCAGACACAAACCAAACCTCAATTTTGTTTTAATAGGGCCTTTAAAAGTGAAAAACTAAAGAGATTATATATATAACACACTGAACAGACAATATTTGTAGTGTATATTATCTCTTAAATGGACAGGTTACCCAAAATATTTTGTCATTATTTATCATCATCATGTCATTCCAAACTTTCTTTCTTCTTTTGATCATAAAAGCAGATACTTTAAGAAATGTCTCAATGTTTATTTGGTCTATACAGTGCAAGTCAATGGGTTCCAATGTTGTCTGGTTCCCATCATTCCTCAAAATATCTTCTTTTGTGAGTAAATAACGACAAATTTCAGTTTTGGGTGGACTATCCCTTTAAATTTCAGACCATTCAAAATACACATTGGATAGATGGTATGTTCCTGGAAGACAACGACACTTTAAATGCATTTATTTTTCTTCACTTGAATTAAGATTATCGCTTCAATGCTATCAGACATGAACTAAACCTTACAAAACTCCAATTTCATCTTAATATGGCCTTTAAAACCTAAAAATTGAAGAGACACTCAGAAAAAGGTACAAAAGCTGTCACTGGGGTGGTACCTATTCACCTCTAAAGGTGGACATTGGTACCTAAAAGGCACATATTAGTATCTAAAGTGTACCTGTTAGTGCCAAAATGGTACATATTAGTACCTTTTTAAACAGTAACGTCCCAGTGACAGCTTTTGTACCTTTTTTTGAGCTTGTAGTACACTGTATACACAATACATCTGTGTGAATTGGATTGTTTATCCAGTGTAATGTGTATTATCTCTTAAAGGGATAGGTTACCCAGATATTCCCTCATTATTTACTCATCGTCATGTCATTTCAAATCTGAATGATTTTCCTTCTTCTGCATATATGATATTTTGAAAAATGTTGTTTGGTTTTTTAATTTATAGGTGGACTATTGCTTTAAATTTCAGCACGGCATTCAAAATATACATTGCACGGATGCTATATTCCAGGAAGACAATGATTGTATGTTTTAAATGCATTTATCGAAACTTTTAGTACACTTGAATTAGGATTATCAGACTTGAACAAAAACTCCACATTTGACCTAATAGGGCTGTTAAAAGCTAAAAACATTAGTATGAGGTTCCCATCAAAATATCTTCTTTTGTAAGTAAATAAAAACAGATTTTTCATTTTTGGACAGACTATTCCTTTACATTTTCAGCACAGTATTGGTATTTGGATGGTAATTTTAATTGCTTTGATAGCAGCAGACTATAACATGCTCAGAAATCTTGTAAACCAGAGGAGAAATGTGGATTATGAACATGCAATTTCCCTCCAGACAGACAGACAGACAGACAGACATTCACACACACACACACACACACACACACACACGCGGGGTCTCTCGTCACACTGTGACCCGATCGTTCATTGTGCTGCTCAGATGAAAGAGAGCTTCTGCAGGACGGCGGTCGGTTAAACGAGCGCTGCCAATGGCGAGTCCAGCGAACAGCCACCCTGCCTCGCACCACACTGAAACAGGCTATTTTAGCATCTCACCGCCAAAAACGGCCTTACCCATAATCCCTCAGCGAGCAGCCACGCCCTCCCGGCCCGCCAGGGTTCTGATAGCTAGCCGGAGTGATTACTAGTTTAAATTCCTCTGAACAGCATGTGGTCACCCGTGGACTGGTGTCAGACGGCACGCCCACAGTCCACTCGCTGACCGTCTGATGCTGAACCGGACCGCACCTGCGACAATCGGACTCGACCTGCAGGAGTCAGAGGCACAGCTTTAATTAGCTGTTTGCTAGTTTACTTGTATTCTCTAATTCTATATTTGCTTTTGTTTTTTTATTCTTTTACTACTACAGTAATGCCACTTCTGTACATAATCACAGCCTATCTGTTTGTATGGCTTGGCTTAACTTTAAAAAAATAAAATAAAAGCGGAGAAAATCATTTTTAAAAAGTAGGGACACTAGGTGAATAGGGTAAAAATTAATATAATTAATAATAATTATCAACATGCTTTTCCCAGTTGATTATGCACACAATTGTTTTGTATTGCATGTTTTATGAAATATTATGTTTATGCAAATAAGGCATTATTTAATTAAATATGGACAGATACGTGTACCTAAACAGAAATCTGAACAGTGAATAAAGCCTATAATATCAAATATATATTACTTCCAATAATATCCAATATATAATATCCAATATATATTATACACACATACATATAAAATCTTAACCAGGTTCAAAATTAATTTTTGAAATTCAGTATGTTTCATTTTGTTGACATTTGTTAGTTAAAGGTTTTTACAGAGGGGATTTTGGATTTTCATATACATTTCAAGAATAAAATGTTAATATAAACCAGGCAAATGAACAAACCCCTCCATAATTGGAGAAAAACTCTAAAAAATCTAAAGAAACAAATAGATGAAGTATAATAATAATAATAATAATAATAATAATAATAATAATAATAATAATAAAATAAACACTTAAATGTGTATTCTGTTTTTTTTTTCTACTTGTCTGGAAGAAGTCATGTTATGGAAGCAAAACTGACCAAAAATCTCAAAATGATAATAAATGTGATAAAACAAAACTCCTCCTCTGTATGACAGGAGGATGATGTTATGGATGAACTCCAGAGTCAGTCCGGGTACACAACAGTCTGAACTTCCTGCTGAACAGACCACATCAAGAGAAAAAGGGTATAAAGAAGATGGTAACCTTTATAAAACGACATCACACTTCCTGTCGCATAAATAACAGAAGCTCAGATGCTTCTCGAAATGACAGGAGGAAACGGTTTTATGTTCACAGAAGGAATAAAAGCTCTTTGCATTCAACTTTTTTTTTTGGTCAGAATCAGGTGTGGATTTGATTCCAACGAGTAGCTCCAAAACTGAATTGGAAAATAAATAAAACTTGGCAAACCAAATGAATGCTATAAAAGCCATCTACTACAGAACAGATCAGTCACGTCTTCTAACAACATTTCCTCAATGAATTTTTCTTTCTTCATGTGGCAGCTGTTCCAAAACTGTTTATTTGTGGCAAACTTAACAGTTTGCCACAAATGTTTACCAGTGTTTGAGGCTCTTCATTGGGAAAAATCTGCTGCAATGACAACGAACGATGTGTGACAGCAAACCCACGGAGACAACAGGCTGTCAGTTGCTTTTCATTATTCATTTTAAATATTTCAATCTATATTTTGAATGCAGGGGAAAAAAAAAAACATTTGAACTAAGTTGATGCAAATAAAAACCTAACTTGACCCAAAAATTCTTCTTTAATACCTGCCACATTTTTCATTTAATAACACTGACTCCAGCAACACACATCTGGAATATTCTTTGCATTAAGCCACCAAAATCTTCATCAAAATCATGTGTGTCAAAGTTTTTGTGAGCAGATACAGTTTTTCTGAGGGTTGGACATTGATCTTTTATATATGATGCTGCAAGTGAGATCAACACAATAACCTGTGCTATATATATATATATATATATATATATATATATATATATATATATATATATATATATATATATATATATTCTCCACCTTCCGCTTGAGGATGCCTCACATGTAGTTAATAGGGTTCTGGTCTGGAGACATACTTGGCCACTCCATCACCTTCACCTTCAGCTTCATCAGCAAGGCAGTTGTCATCTTGGCCGTGTGTTTGGGGTCATTATCATGTTGGAAAACCCAGTTTCTGAAGGGAGGGCATCATGTTCTGCTTCAGAATGTCACAGTACATGTTGGAATCCATGTTTCCCTCAATGAACCGCAGCTCCCCAGTACCAGCAGCACTCATGCAGCCCCAGACCATGATGCTACCACCACCATTCTTGACATTTTCTTGGTACTCCTCACCAGGTCGTCACCACACATGCAGGACACCATCTGAGCCAAACAAGTTTATCTTAATCTCATCAGACCACAGACATGGTTCCAGTAATTCATGCTCTTGGACAGGTTGTCTTCAGCAAACTGTTTGCAGGCTTTCTTGTGAGCCAGCTTCAGAAGAGGCTTCCTTCTGGGACGACGGCCATGCAAACCGACTTGTTGCAGTGTGTGTTGTATGGTCTGAGCACTGACAAGCTGACCTTTCACTTCTGCAACCTCTAAAGCAATGCTGGCAGCACTCATGCGTATGTTTTTTGAAGCCAGCTTCTGCACCTGACGCACACCACGAGGACTCAACTTCTTTGACTGACCCTTGTGAGGCCTGTTCCGAGTGAAACCCGTCTTGGAAAACCTCTGTGTGACACTGACCACTGTACTGTAACTCAGTTTCAGGGTGTTACTGATCTTCTTATAGCCTAGGCCATCTTTGTGGAGAGCAACAATTCTAATTCTCAAATCCTCAGAGTTTTTTGCCATGAGGTGCCATGTTGAACATCCAGTGGTCAGCATGAGAGAATTGCTCAAAGCACCAAAATTTAACTGCTCTAATACAAGATACACAAATTTGTATAGTCCTGTTAAGCAGACAAAAACATGAACATGATGAATAGGACATTGCATGGTTAAACGACGTATAGGTGTTATCACTTAGGGTGTACTCACTTTTGTTGCCAGCTATTTTGACAATAATGGCTGTATGTTGAGTTATTTTCAGAGGACAGTAAATCTACACTGCTATACATGTTGCATATTGACTACTCTAAAATATATCCAAGTTTCATTTTTATAGTATTGTCCCTTGAGAAGATATAATAAAATAGTTGCTGAAATGTGAGGGGTGTACTCACTTTTGTGAGATACTGTATATATATAAAATCTATACTAGAAAAATCTTTTAATAATACTCATTCAAGATTTTTTGATGAATAGAATATTAAAACAGCATTTATTTACATATTTTATATTTCTAACATTATAAATGTCTTTACTGTCACTTTTGATCAATTTTAATGCATCCTTGCTGAATAAAAGTATTCATTTATTTAAAAAAAAAAAACAATCATTCCACCCCCAAACTTACCAGTTTCTACTAAAATATTCAGCAGCTGTTCAGCTATAATATTCAACTGTTTTCAACACTGAAAATAATCAGAAATGTTTCTTGAGCAGCAAATCAGCATATTAGAATGATTTCTGAAGGATCATAAGACACTGAAGACTTAAATAATAGCTTTAATTTAAAAAATCTGATCAAAATATACATTTCAGGGCTTGCAACAAATACTTTTGCCCTGAAAGTTTCACCCACCAGTGGGAGGTGTGGCAAAAATGTAATTTTTGTACTGTACCCAAACACACGAGTAAGAACAGCAGCAGCTCCAGCGAGCAGGTTTAGACATGAGAGAGTGTGAGATCACAGTGAGGGGGATTTAACTCAGTACAGCTCTACTAGACCAGACCTACCCACCCCGACAGAGAGAGACAGAGATGGGACAGGATCGGGGGTAGAATGGAGAGGAGAGGGCCGTGTGTGTGAAAGTGTGTAGGAGAGGCTAAGAAAAACATTCCAACCTGGCAGCAATATCACGGGAGAAGGCGAGAGAGAGAGAGAGAGAGAGAGAGAAATAGAGGACTGGAGGAGGGTGAGGTAATCTATGAGTGTGTGGTTGTATTACATTCCTTGCCTTGTCCTCTCATGCAGTGGGTTGTGGGACCAGAGAGAGAGAGAGAGAGATAGAGAGAGAGATAGAGAGGGAGAGAGAGAGAGAGAGAGAGAGAGAGGGATGGCTGGTGTGAACCAGTCGGATCACTCTAGGGGTGTAGTCGGCACTGACAACCACTAACAGTACAGTTTATTCCTCTAGTGCACACACATTTCTCTCAATTACTAGCACTACTATGGTAAACTATGTATGGCCATATATTGCACAAAACATTATGAAAGAATATAAATGCACAATAATTACATAATAATACATTGTATTATTGTATGCGTGTATGTATGTATATATATACACACACACACACATACACACACACACACACACACACACATATATTGTTCTTATTAATAAAAATAGTATTATTTTAAAATGTTTTACTAAATTTAATATAAATTTTAGTCATATTGAATGTTTTGAATGAAAAATTCCTTACATAATAATGCACATATACATATATATATATATATATATATATATATAAAATGCATATATTTGTGTGTATATACACACACACATTATTATTTATAGAATTTATTATTTATAGGATTTTTCAAAACATTCCATAGGATTTGAAAATGTATATGAAAACACTCACACACTTACAGTAAATAATAAATATATATACAAAATATCTCTCTATACACACACACACACACACACATATTCACACACAAATGTGTGTGTGTGTGTGTGTGTGTATATATATATATATGAAAATGTGAATTTTTAACTGATTAATATCAAACAAATTATGATAGCACCTATATCTGTATATTTATACACACACACACACACACACACACAGTATATGTTTTTGTGCACACGATTTCATAACCATATTTACTAATATTAGATAAGTAATCTCCAATTTATAGATTAAAACCACAATATGTGAATTTCATAAATTGATTTAATAGTTTTAACCTGAAAATTAAAATCCATCTGTAACATCTGCATATTTAATTCAATACATTTCCACCAACAACTTTGCATTCAATAAAGCTTTTTTCACAGGTTAATGTACCTGAGACTACAATGTGAGCGAAGAGCATGCTTGAGATGGCTTTTTACTGTGTATCATTTCCAGTCATCTGTAATTTTGTCATATTATAGAAAAATAATGAAAATATTTTATTATTAAATGGTATTAAAATCATGTGTTTCCACCACAGAACGGGATGAAACCCAATACATCATTCAAGATGTGTTAGAAAAGATGAGTTTAGTTCAGAAAAAAGGATAAAAATGAGTTTCAAGTAAGTCCACAGGGTCAAAACGGCCCAAAGTTGAAGAAACACTCCTGTGTGTGTTACTGTTTGTTGCTGCACAGGGAAACACACACACACACACATACACAGGCACTGCAGGAAAGGAAGTGGTTGATTTTTTGCAGTTTCAGCTGAAAGAGTGAGTCCTCATTTATAGGTTTGTCTCATCTCAAAAAATCAGTGATCACAAAATAGAAAGAGAAAGAGGCAGAAAAAAACAAGACTGTGCCATTCATCTTTCTGAAACACAATCAATGAAAGAGAGATTCAGAAGATGCACAAAAGTAAAACTTACACCTAATCCTACATCTAATCATATGAATAGTATTTTTGGTAACTGTTTACATTGAGATGAAGACTTTTGTCATACTAAAGGTCTAGAACTGGAAATCAAGCATTTCTACAATGGCATCATGTTTCTGCGTGATGCTGCATCCACACTGATATGTGTCAGACAACAGTTTCATCAGACAACAAAACAAACAGCTTGTTTCTATGCTTCTGATGATCCAATAGGTGATGTTGATGTGAATGTGGGCAGTCAGGCATTAACGTATTCATCTGACGAGTTGCGGAAGTTCATGACGAGTCATTTTAGTATCTTTGTTTTAATGAAGCTTTGACTTCTGAAAGTTACAGTATGTTTTCATAGTCAAACATCAAGCTCTTTCATCTCGAAAGATCAAGGAAATTTTGAATCCTCATCATATGAGTCCTTTAAGAGAAAAAGAAAGCAAAAAAAAAAAAAAAAAAACCTTTGTTTTGTCTTATTTTGGCAATCATGTATGGAAGCTGGTCTCCACCACGGAATAAAAAAAAAATAAAAGGTTAAAAAAAGAGGTAATTGTGACTTTTCATCTCACAATTCTAAAGGTCACTGCACACCGAGTCCGAAATTTTCGTCTGAAATATTCGCACGTTGAAAAATAAATACGACCTCACGCGATGTCAATCACGTTTACATACTGCCTCTGAAATTTTCGTCCGTCTTAAAAAAAATTCAGATCGGGTTCGATTTTTTCCGTTTTTCACATCTGTAGTAAGCATTTTGAGAGGTGTTGACAGTTCAGAGCCACCGTACAAGCGAACACCAAAATCCAGAATGGCCATTGTCAAGTTCATCCACTTCATCTCGCAGCACAAAGCACTGTATGGATCCTTGCACACTGAGTTCACAGAAATTGGTGGTCTTCTTTTTAATATGTGGCTATCGCTAGCAAAGCATCAAACTAAGCCACTGATATCCTGAAGTAAACTTTGAATCGCCCATGATAATCCCGCTGTTCCTTAATAAGGAGGGGGAACTCTCCATCCTCTCTACATCTCAAGATTGGATGGACCCAATATTTCCTTTTTCTTTTTTTAAGAAGCGAGAGGACAGCAAAATCCTCCTCAATGCTTGAAGACTCCATTTAGAAGGCTAGTTTTGCGATTATTTTCGCAATGGATTAATTAGTACGCATCAGACTCAGTGTGCTAGGTTTCTGTGCGTGACGAATTTTTAGGATTACGAATACGAAAAAACGCATGCGAAAATTTCGGACTCAGTATGCAATGACCTTAACAATTACCTTTTTTTATTCCTTGGCAGAAACAAAAAAAGGGAGCATTGCGAGATATAAAATTGGAATTACGAGAAAGTCCGAATTCTGAGGAAAAAAGTTTGAATCGCAAGATATAAACTCAGAATTGTGAGATAAAAAGCCGCAATTACATTATTTTTTATTCTATCTGAAATTAAAAAAAAAACAAATGCAAGAAGCAAACTCAGAATTTTGAGAAAAAAGGATTGCGAGACAATCTCAGAATTACTAGATATAAACTCTGAATTGCAAAAAAGAAAGTCTGAATTCTGAGAAAAAGGTGGGAATACAAGATATAAACTTCTGAGATCTAAACTCACGAACTCAATGCAAAACTCAAAATTGAGAAAAAGAGAGTCAGAATTCTGAGTTTGTATCTCGCAATTCTGACTTTTTCCCCAAAATTGCGAAAAAAGTCAGAATTGTGATATAAAAAGTCACAATTAATGTTTTGTGTTTTTATCTTGCAATTCAGATTTTTTTTAATAAGAATTGTGAATTTACCTCACAATTTTGAGATTTCTGAGATAAAAAGTCGCAATTGCCTTTTTTACTTTTTTATTACGCAGCTGAAACAGGCTTCCATAATCATGTGACGTCCAATGACCATGCTTTTTTTCTGAGACCACGTGACTGCGGCGATAGGAATCACACCGCATACTCATCAGATCATGACATTAGATGATTAATGATACGCCGCTGAATTAAAGTCCTCCTCCAGGTATCAAAGTGCTCGCGAGTGATTTGAGCCGGGTAAACATGAATTAATCTTGATCTTTAAATGATGCCGTTTGCACAGCGTGAATGACACAGTAATGCGTTTAGCGCCATGCGGATGATGCATTGTGTAATTATGTGTGCGGCGCACACCTGCATTCACAAACGCCTTACTCATGAGCCTCACAGAAACATGCCTGCTCCCTACTTTAGGTGGGTATTAATGGAGCTGCCCACAGATCTCCAACCCCTCCCTGACTTTAATACGATAACAGCGCAGACACTGAATGCTGGGAACGCAGCCATGAGAAGAATCAACACATATTTACACATCACACCCATATACACATCTTCCACGGGGGCTGTAATCAATATATTCACAATAAATATGTAGCCTACTTAACTAGACGAGTATTCACTGACAAAATAAGTACTATGGTATTATTCTTTACCTTTACCTTTTCAATTAACATTGAATAAATATTCAAATGAATAACACTCAATAAATATTATTCAATATAAGCATACATTTATCCAGTAAATATACATAAATTATGCAATTAAATTATATATATTAATAAATGAATGAATATTACTTAAATATTAAACTACATAAATTATACATTTAAAACAATTTATATTTACTGTATTGACAAACAAACAAGCATGTAAATAAATAAATAAAAAATTCTGGATATGTCTGCTTGACTTGTGAGAAGTCCTGATTAATATTTAGGAAACCTTTTTTTTCTTCTAAATATTACATTTACATCAATATATTTCTAAACTATCCTCACTAACTACATATGAAATTCTCAAAATTTGACAGCATGTATGATATAAAACTCCCTCACATGTGTTTCTTTGACTTAAGCACAATAAAATTCATGTATAATTCATCTGCAATGCCATTAACAAAGTGTGGTGAATACGGTGTGTATTTTCTGCATTTATTCAGAATGTAAATGTGTAAAATGTGTTGCGGCAACTTACAAACAGGGTGAATTCAGGTAAATTGGGCCTAGTTTTGCCATTGAGATGACTGAGCAAAAAATGGCCCAGTTATCCTGAATTAACCCTACATTTGAACCTGAATTCACTGGTTTTATTCCAATCACAAATATCATTTAATATGACTAAATAACGTGATTACATTGGATTGCACAAACAAAAGTCATTTCTAAGTGTCAGAACAGGTACAAACAGATTTTTACGTCAACTTTTATATTCGTAAAAATAAAACAATATGCTATATCAAAACAGTATCTGCTACCATCATTTGACCAACAGTATGTAGGGGTTATATTACATTTACTTATAATATACACACATATTGATGGAACCTTGTTTTCATTACAGGATTAAAAAAAAAAATAAGGTAATTGCAGCTTTTTATCTCACAATTCTGAATTTATTTCTCACAATTCTGAGTATATATATCTCACAATAAATGTGAGATACAAACTCAGAATTGCGAGATATAAACATGTAATTCTAGAAAAAAAAAAAAAAAAAAAACATTTGTCAGAATTGTGAAATAAAAAGTTGCAATTAATTAAAAAAAAATTTCCATGGTGGGGGAAAAAAAAAAATATTTGTGAGATCTAAACTCAGAATTCAGAGAAAAAAGTCAGAATTGTGATAAAATGTCTGATTTATGAGATTATATATTGAAATTCATGAGTTTATATCCCACAATTCTGATTTTTACTTCTCAAAATTGCAAGTTTATATCTCACAATTCTGAGATAAAAAATGTATTAATTGTATTGATTGAATAAACTTGGAAATGCAAGAAAAAAGTCATAATTTTGAGTTTATATCTTGGAATTTAAGAGAAAAAAAATTTAAAAGGCATTTGAGAAAAAAAAGTCCTAATTATGAGAATAAAAAAAATGATCTCACAATTCGGCCTTTTTTCCCTCTCGCAATTACATTTTTGTTCCCAGAATTGCGAAAAAAAGTCCAAATTATGAGATAAAAAGTTATCACAAGTTCTCTCACAATTACCTTTTTATTTATTTTTTTTAAATCCTGTGACAGAAACAGGCTTCCATACAAACCATATTTTTCATTAATAAAACTTTAAATCTGTCATTTTATCTTAAAGAAAAATCCAATAAACTTCATTATATTTGTAAAAAAAAACCCTTCAACAACAATGAACACTTTCCAAATCAATGCAGAGAACACATGACACTCTGTGTGTGTGCATTTATTCCGAATATAAACGTGTTGATGATCATGTTGCTATCAATGCATGACAGGCTGCCAGTGTCTGCAGGTAAACCGGGAGGGAGGGTTTGTGTGTGTGTGTGTGTGTGTGTGTGTGTGTTTCTCTCCTCCCATAGCGAGGTGCATGTCAGGTGGACACGTGCGGCCGGCTGCCAACATACTTTTGCTTTGGAGGAAGGGCTGGGTGGGTGTGAACTTTTGTTCAGTGTCTCTCTCTCTCTCTCTCTCTCACTGTCTCTCTCTCTTTCTCTCTCCCTGATTCACGACACACCTTCTGTGCAAAATGCAACTCCTCTGCTTATCTCTCTCCCCGTCGCTCTCTCTCTCTCTCATCTGCGTTTACTTTCACATGTTTGAGTCGGAGGATAGCAGTCTGTTTCCTGACACGCAGAGACTTCTCTCCAAGACGCAACTCCGCCAGCAACACCTAAAGGTCAGCAACCATTACTCTCTCTCTCTCTCACTAAGTTTGTTTCTATCACTGCCTGTCTGACTGCTCCATCACTCTTTGTGGTGAAATGTAAAGGGTTGGCATTTGATGGCATTTGTTCACTCGTCTTGTGCATCTGTCACTTTTCAGAGTGCATGTAAAGTGCACTAGATAGCTCGGGACCCCCCCACCACCTCGTTCTCACCGTCGCTTTAATTAGAAAGTCTAATCCAGTAAAATGAGCTGACAGGTCAGGGACAGGGGTTTGATGCTATCGCAGCATCACTCAGTGCTGCCCTGCAAGAGAACTCGTGTTTTAGGAGAATTGGGTTTTGGCGAATCCTGCGACAAACATTAACGATTATGCCATCACAGCTAAAAATGCATGAGAACAAAAATAAAACTGAAAGGGAAAGTTTATATAAAATGTCAAAAAAAAAAAAAAAAAAAAAAAAAAAAAAAATCACACTTGTTTTCAGTTTCAAGAGTGTTTACTTTCAAATTTAATGTTTAAAAATTAAGAGTCTGATCAGAGTCTAAGAGTTAATAAAATTATAAGTAAAAAAAAAAAATTGTAAAAAATTAATGGTACTACCCCAGTACTGTTTTGTAAGGGATATATTATTATATATTTATAGGGAAAAATATAAACATTCATCAAAAACTGAAGTCTATTATTATTAACTATCAAGTCAGTTTTAGATTTCAGAATGATTTCTGACATTTTCAAACTGTAACGATCCAAATTTGGCTCAAATATGAATCAATATAAATTTACACCTATTTCTATTTACTAGATAGATATATAGAAAATAAATACATACATAAATGTATGTTTCTGCTTGACCTGCAAATGAATCATTTAAATATAATAATCTATTATTATTTACATAATTTACATCATAAATACTTTAATAAATATAAAGTTTACATATTTTAATGTTTAACTTCAAACACTGTATTTTCTAACTAAAATCAATCACTTAAGCAATTGGTTTATATTTTACTATAATCTGATTCAGAAACATAATTTGTGATGCTTAATAGGCTACTAGAATGTCTTTCACAGTTTCAAAAATCTGATACATTTCAAATGGATTTGAAAACTCAAAATTCCAAAAATTCAAATTTAAAGTGAACATTCTACTGAAAAAAAATTTCGATTTTTTTAACCGCTTTGATTCCTGATCGGCATGTTTTCACTATCTGCTGTGACTTTTATTTTGCGTAAACTTCACATACAGTGAAACTGTGAGCAGTGCTGGTCATGTTTAAGACAGAATACAGGAAACATCCTTCATCTGCTGTCTTTGTGAACATAAGCTGAGACTCTATCACTTCAGCTAAACGCAGAATGAATCTGAGGGCTTAAAGACTGAAATATTCAGATGTGTACATTCAATGCACTCGGGTAAACCGTGTGAATACAGTATAGACTTCTCATTAAAACAACACAAAGGGGGAGCTTTGTTCGGTGTGGTCAGGGACACCGTATATCAGGTGAATGGGCAGATGACCGCCGGTCTCAATTATTCATTTTAATTGTGGCTGTGACGGGTACCAGAGCTGCTTTCAGATCCATCATGGCGTGTTGGAGCAGCACTGATTAACCTCACACCAACAGGCCTTGATTACATAAAAACTCCCGCGTCCAAAACTCACCGTCACTCTTGCACACTTAATAGAGCGAGAGAGAGGGAAGGAGCGGAGAGCAGAGCGAGGGAGTGAGGTTATGCCGGGATACGCACCACGCCTTTGTCTGTCGAGTCACTAGGACAAGGTTTATCAAAGTTGAACCTGATCCGAAGCGCTCTTTTGTTACACGCCGGATACTTTTACACTGGCGTGTTCTCAAACATTGGAGAGTGCGCTGCGCTCCCTGTGCTCTCACCGCAGGAGGGTGTGGGAACGAGGGAACCAGAACAATGATCGCGATCTCAGCGCGGTTCTAGATCACTGCTAGGTATGGTACCATATGTCCTACTCAAAACACACACACACACACACACAGAGACTCCTCCTACAGGCACACGCACAAACACAGCTCAGGACAACATTTAGTGTTTAAAGTAGTTTAACTACACATTTCCATAACAGTAGAATATTTAAAAGGTCAAAATTCACACAAAGTGGTGAGAATGTATATACACTACTGTTCAAAGAGTAAGATTTTTTAATATTTTTGAAAGAAGTCTCTTCTGCTCACTGAGGCTGCATTTATTTGATTAAAAATATGGTAAAATCAGCAATATTATGAAATATTATTTAAAATAACTCTTTTCTATTAGAATATATTTTAAAATATAATTTATTCATATTATGCAAAGCTGAATTTTCAGCATCATTACTCCAGTCTTCAGTGTCACATGATCCTTCAGAAATCATTCTAATATGCTGATTTGCACTATTATTAATGTTTCTGCTTAATTTTTTTGTGAAAACCATGAACATAATACAGGATTCTTTGATGACTAAAAAATCAAAAAAAATCAAAAGAGCTGCATTTATTTGAAATAAAAATCTTTTGAAATATTATAAATTACTTACTGACACTTTTAATCAATTTAATGTACTCAATAAAATATACATTTAATTTATAATATTTAAGATGACATGACATCTTTTCATCTTTAACAGATAAAGTAATCTTTTTCTTATTTCATTATTGTACAAAAGTAACTAAAAGTACTAATACTGATCAGAATGATCAAGCAAAGAGAAAAATTGTTCAGAATAAACAATGACTATGTGAGGTTAAAAAAAAGAAAGAAATACCAGAGAATTTATCAGGTTTGCAACGTTTTCGAGATCAGAACTAAAATGTAAAAAAGAACAAATCAAAAAAAGTTAAAAAAAAAAAATAAAAAATACATATTTAAAAAAATAAAAAATATATATTAAAAAATAAAAAAAAATATTTAAAAAATATTTTGTAAAAATGTGTAAAAATCTAGATCAATTAATCGCAACCTAACAATTCACTTCTGCTTTTTATATGCATTTCATGTATTTAATTGTAGCTCTCTGGAGTACCTGATCATGACTGGTCATACATGACATTCTGTATTCAAATATGTTTGCACCACAACGCTACACTGTATAATTTATCGCTGACCGAGGCAATTAATGTCCTACATATATGTGCTAGTTTCATTATTGCAAAAAAGACCCCCCAAAAGTGAAATTATTTAGTCACATCTTTGCAACATCTCTATCGGTGCTAGTTTTATCACCACAAAATAAATCCTTGCAGGCTGATACAAACCCTCACATCAGGGTCTGGGTTAATTTTGTGATAATGACCAGCTCATTACCACTTACAAAAGAGAATTATTTTAGTTCTGACGAACAAACCAGTTCATTTAATTCAGTTAGTGAGAGAAAAACAAATGTGTGGTTTGTTACTAAATAATTTAACTTTCAGAAGTGTAACTCAGAGACACGCAAACCCAGCCTCTTTTAAGAATGTGCGCATGTTAGTGTGTTTATAAGCAGTGAAGCAACCTAATAAGAAGAGTTTGACCAATTCACAACCCAAAGAGAAAGTTAGGGGATTCACATCCGCTCACACAAATTTGTTTCTGATGACACAGCTGCCCGACACACTCAAACAGAGAGTCAAATACTGCCTGTCTATATGTCATTTTCCTTCCTCTCTCTTCATCTTCAAAAAAGCCTGTGTGGTGATTTGGGGTAAAGCTCATCTTTCAAAGTGTGACGACTGTCCTGACCTCACCTTTACACACACAGAGACAGTTAACACTCACTCTAATGATGTTCTGACATGAAAAACCAGCTATTAAACACCTCACATCTGATGAATTCAGCAGCTAAACGGTTAACAATGGACATTCACAGCCATCTGCTCCATTACCTGACACTGATGTCACAGCATGCTAATTTTAATAGCAATTCAGCAGGTCACATGGTCATGTCATTTCTAAAGTCCATCACTATGGTCACGGCAATTGAGCCGAGCCGCTATTTATAAACTCTAAGCGCTGTGATTATATGAACTTTCTTTAAGAATTCAACAGGTGTTTTTCTTTAGCTGCTCCTACACATCACATGACTAATCACCCATCACAAACAAGAAATTAACCACAAATTGGGTCAAATTAAAACCATATAAACTACATTGATGATCAGGTTATCAGAATCAGAATCTGAACTAGACTTTCTACAATTACTATGTTTAAGTGTTCTATAACTAGACTTTACTTCACAACAATATAACCTGAGTTTATTAGACTTATTACAACTATATTTTACTGTTCTATCTTTAGACTATATTTAAATTACACTTTACTGTAACCAATATGACTATAACCAAATTTTATTAGACTTACTATAACTAAACTTTGTTTTATCACTAGACTACACTAGATCTATAACCAAACATGATTAGACTTTACTCTACTATAATCGGTTCTATATATAGACTAATCTATAACTAGACTACCATAACCAAAATTTACTAAACTTACTATAAATAAATTTACTGTTTTAATCACTAGACTAAACTAGAACTATACTATACTTTAATCTGTTCTAATAATCTATAATTGGACTATACTATAACCAGATTTTTTTACTAATTACAGATAATTACTGTTCTATCTTTAGACCAGTGGTTCCCAACCACATTCCTGGAGGCCCCCCAACACTGCATGTTTTCCATGTCTCAATCAAACACACCTGATTCAGATCTTCAGCTCATTAGTAGAGACTCTAAGACAGTGGTTCTCAACCACATTCCTGGAGGACCCCCAACACTGCACATTTTGCATGTCTCCTTTGTCTGACACACCCATTTTAAGTCTGTGAGTCTCTACTAATGAGCAGGTGACCTGAATCAGGTGTGTTTGATTGAGGAGACATGCAAAATGTGCAGTGATGGGGGTCCTCCAGGAACGTGGTTGGGAACCACTGCTTTAGACTATACTTTACTATAACCAAACCTGATTAAAATTGAACATAATCTGATTGATATCTAATAACTAGACCAATAACTACAGTACCATATTTTATTAGATTATTACTAAACATTACTCTATTTAATTCTATCTCTAGATTAAACCAGAACCATACTGTGCAATAATCAAACTTGATTATTTAATATACTATAATCTTTTATCTAATCAATAACTAGACTATAGCCATTTTTGTTAGACTTACTATAACTAAATTTACTGTTCTATCACTAGATTAGACAGTAACTATATTTTAATATAACCATATTTGATTACACTTCAAGTTCACACTATAAACTTAACTGTGCAATAACTACACTATACATTATGTAGACATACTATAACTACACTTCCTATTCAACACTAGACTATATTTTACTATAACCAAAATTGATTAGACTTTATTATACTATAAATGTTACGGTTCCATAACTAGATGACACCATCCTATAACCAAACTGATTGGGGAGCATCTAAACTCCAGTAGGTTTTTCTTGTGTGAGAAGAGTCACTGTAACCAGTGGCAACTCCCAGACTCTCTCCTCTCTCTGTTGTTCTGGGTAAATTACAGAAACACACACACACACACGTTTGACATGATCACACACACAGTATTGAGGACGACGCACCAAAACACACGTTTACATAGAGAAACCGAGCTCAGTCAACCACACACACAGAGGGAAAGCAGGCCGTTTTGTAATGTTGCTTTAAGATTTTGGTTTTGAAACTGGGTCCACCCACTGGTGTGAGAAAAGAGGAGAGGCACAGAGGAGGGGTGTAGGGAGAGAAAGACAGAGAGAGAAATGAGTGTGTGGGCTATCACTCACTCACTCTCTCAGTTTAAAATAAGGACGCATTGATCCACCCACCCCAACATCACACACACACACACACAGACACACACAGACACACACACAGAGACACTCAGCAGAAGATTTTAGGTATCAAAGCGGCCTGATGGACTGACAGTCGGGTTGTAATGTGTGACAACAGGAAGTACACATGATTGAGGAATCATCTCAGTTTTTGGTAGCTGCTGGTTACAGTGTTGTGTCTGGATATCGTTCACGAAAAATTACTTTCAGTGGCTGTTACGATATCTTCAGAGCAGAATTAAATTTAATTGAATTTAAATAAGCACATTTTACACAATATTTATTCCAAAATACAAGGAAATGTCTTGACCTGATGGATTGTACACATGCCAAGCAACCCAAATTAGTTCCAGCTTGGGCAATTTCTCAATACAGTTCCCCCATTTTTGTCAATTCCTCTCTAGTTTCACACTGTCAGCAATCAATTGAAATCTATTAATACATTTATAAATTATAAAATACATAAAATATTAAATTGATAAATTTATTATTGATAATATGTAAATTCAATATATTATATACATTTATTTTTTGAAAAACAAAAATAATTCTATAAATTTATAATATAATAATGAAATTCAATAATGATATATTCCTAATATAGGAGAGAAAATATTATTTTTAATGTATGTGTGTGTGTGTGTGTGTGTATATATATATATATATATATATATATATATATATATATATATATATATATACACAGGTGCATCTCAATAAATTAGAATGTCGTGGAAAAGTTCATTAATTTCAGTAATTCAACTCAAATTGTGAAACTCGTGTATTAAATAAATTCAATGCACACAGACTGAAGTAGTTTAAGTCTTTGGTTCTTTTAATTGTGATGATTTTGGCTCACATTTAACAAAACGCCACCAATTTAATATTCACTATTCACTATTTTAGTGAATTGTTGGCCTTCTGGAAAGTATGTTCATTTACTGTATATGTACTCAATACTTGGTAGGGGCTCCTTTTGCTTTAATTACTGCCTCAATTCAGCGTGGCATGGAGGTGATCAGTTTGTGGCACTGCTGAGGTGGTATAGAAGCCCAGGTTTCTTTGACAGTGGCCTTTTTTGGTCTCTTGTTTCTCATTTTCCTCTTGACAATACCCCATAGATTCTCTATGGGGTTCAGGTCTGGTGAGTTTGCTGGCCAGTCAAGCACACAAACACCATGGTCATTTAACCAACTTTTGGTGCTTTTGGCAGTGTGGGCAGGTGCCAAATCCTGCTGGAAAATGAAATCAGCATCTTTAAAAAGCTGGTCAGCAGAAGGAAGCATGAAGTGCTCCAAAATTTCTTGGTAAACGGGTGCAGTGACTTTGGTTTTCAAAAAACACAATGGACCAACACCAGAAGATGACATTGCACCCCAAATCATCACAGACTGTGGAAACTTAACACTGGACTTCAAGCAACTTGGGCTATGAGCTTCTCCACCCTTCCTCCAGACTCTAGGACCTTGGTTTCCAAATGAAATACAAAACTTGCTCTCATCTGAAAAGAGGACTTTGGACCACTGGGCAACAATCCAGTTCTTCTTCTCCTTAGCCCAGGTAAGACGCCTCTGACGTTGTCTGTGGTTCAGGAGGGGCTTAACAAGAGGAACACGACAACTGTAGCCAAATTCCTTGACACGTCTGTGTGTGGTGGCTCTTGATGCCTTGACCCCAGCCTCAGTCCATTCCTTGTGAAGTTCACCCAAATTCTTGAATCGATTTTACTTGACAATCCTCATAAGGCTGCGGTTCTCTCGGTTGGTTGTGCATCTTTTTCTTCCACACTTTTTCCTTCCACTCAACTTTCTGTTAACATGCTTGGATACAGCACTCTGTGAACAGTCAGCTTCTTTGGCAATGAATGTTTGTGGCTTACCCTCCTTGTGAAGGGTGTCAATGATTGTCTTCTGGACAACTGTCAGATCAGCAGTCTTCCCCATGATTGTGTAGCCTAGTGAACCAAACGAGAGACCATTTTGAAGGCTCAGGAAACCTTTGCAGGTGTTTTGAGTTGATTAGCTGATTGGCATGTCACCATATTCTAATTTGTTGAGAGTGAATTGGTGGGTTTTTGTTAAATGTGAGCCAAAATCATCACAATTAAAAGAACCAAAGACTTAAACTACTTCAGTCTGTGTGCACTGAATTTATTTAATACACGAGTTTCACAATTTGATTTGAATTACTGAAATAAATGAACTTTTCCATGACATTCTAATTTATTGAGATGCACCTGTTAAAACAATATAAAAGACAACAATGTACGTGATTTCAGAACAGACCTATGGGGAAAATATATTACCAAATCAATTATAAGTAAAATAAATAAATAATAATAATAATAATAATAAATAAATATTTATATTAAATAAATATTGTTTGTCCTATTAATTGTTCAGCCAGTCACTATCAGGTGTAATTTATAAATGATAAACTGTTAGAAATTAAAATTTCTTACTATATATAAGTTAAATCTATAATAAATACATTATATATTTTTTTCTTTTAAAATTAAATAAATGTATTTGTAAAAAATAAAAAAGACAACAATGTATGTGATCATTCACAACAATGTACCAAATAAAATAATATGTAAGAATATAAAAATACTGTTTGTCCTGTTAAATATTTTGACTGTCCTGTTAATTGTCAAGGAAAAGGAATTAATTCTGATATTTTTTGATTTTACGTGATTTAGTAACAGCTTTCCTCCTTAAGTCTGTTCCAATATCACCTACATTGCTGTCTTTTTAGTTTTTTATACAAATATGTATATAACCACACATAACATGCTTCTGTGAGTCACACAAAAAGCTAAATATCCCATGCCGTTATCAATATAGACTTCTATGAACCATGTGTGAGAACATATCTGTGATATGTGCTTGAATTTTTTGCATGAAGCGACATATGTGCATACAGTGTGTGACTGATCACTACGAAAGCTTGCATCTTGTGTGTGTCTGTGTGTGTGTGTGAGTGCGCTTTGACAGACATCTGTCTCCTGTGCCCTGCAGCCTGGTTGGTTTTAATTAGGTAGAGCCAGAGGGCCCGAGGGCAGACAGGGGCTAGTCATAATCACTCACACACACACACACACACACACACACACGGGCCAGCCTCCCCCTCACAATCCTCCACAAAAAATGTCCTTTCAGAAGGAGCATCTCAAAAAACACAAAACACACACACTCCATCTGTCTCAAACACACGTGTGAGATGTGTGTTTTACGTGCATGATTAGTTTGATTAATGACATGTATATTTCGGTCAATTTAAGCACTTAACTGCCTTCAATGCCTGTATTCACACATGAACGCCAGCACATAACCACGAGTCCTGACTGTCAGGGTTGAAGGTGTGTCAATTACTGAATCACTGTGGAAGTTAATTGGTTTCGATGATCATAATTTGTAATTCCTGCAGCTCAGACAGCAGAGCATGGGTTTGATTTCCAGGAAATGCATGAACTCATAAAATGTTTACCTTGAATGCAATGGATAAATGCATCTGCCATCTGCATGAATGTAATTGTTAATTGTATAATTTAAGTTTTATGCATTTTGACAGGCTTGCAGAATTAAACTATATTTCCTTTATATCATGTTCTGAGGAATGATAAAGCATGTTTGTTTCATACTAATTACGTAATTACGAATATGAATAAAATAGTTTAATTTGGAAATCTGTAAACTTTTAAACATCAACTGAACTAATGTGCTTCTTTTCATCGCACTAGCACAAAAAACACAAATCTTGGATGAGATATGAAAAAGAGAAAAAAAAAAAAAAAAAACTTTTCTTTTTTGTAATTATGACTTCAACTTGTAAATATGAACAAAGTAGTTAAACTTTTAAATATGTATTGTAAGTACATAATTACGAAAGAGAAATAAATTGTGCGTTTGCTTTATTTTAATTACATAATTATGACTTCAATTCAGAAATATCCACAAATATATGCACTTCAACTTCACTTATGCACATTATTTGCGCTTTATTTTGTTGAACTAGCACAAAAATCTCAAATCTTTGCTGAGATATGAAAAAGAGCAAGATATTGTATTTGTTTTATTCTAATTACGTAATTACAACTCGTAAATATTAACAAAATAATTAAACTTTTGAATATGTAAACTTAAACATCAGCTGCACAAATGCACATTATTTGTGCTTCCTTTTGTTGCACAAAAATGTAAAATATTTGAGATATGAAATAGAGAATTAAATTGCATGCTTGTTTTAATTTATGTAATACTCTTAAATATGAACAAAATAGTTAAAGTTTTGAATATGTAAACTTAAACATCAGTTGCACTAATGCACTTTATGCGTTTCCTTTTGTTGCACAAAAATGTCAAATATTTGAGCTGTGAAATAGAGAAATAAATTGTGTGCTCGTTTTATTTGAATTATGTAATTAATACTGGTAAATATAAACAAAATAGTTCAACTTTTAAATATGTAAACTTTTAAACATGTATTTTTTTTAACCCAATAAAGCATGTGTATGCATGTGTACATCCCACAATTCCCTCTTTAAGCTGCAGCTGCAACAAACTGAAAGTGCTCAGCCCCATAACCAACTGCACCACAAGTCAACGCCTAAAAAGCTATGCTAACAAATCACACAAATAAAAATAAGGTGGCATTTTGACACATTAGTGCTGTTGTTTTTGGACTTTGATTGGCATGAAATGGTAAAAAAAAGTCTCAAAATTAAGTCATTATTGATATGCAGTCCACACTCACACAGACTCACCGAACCAAAATCACAGATAAAAGCACCTTTTTCAAAAATGTTCACTATATGTGTGTGTGTGTAGAAGATAACAGATAACGCAGATGAAACTATCCAAAAGACTCAACACTTCCAGTAAAAACAGCAGTTGGGAGTGTGGAGGGGTTCACTGATGACCTTGTCGCATATTTTGGGCTCTATATGTGTGTGTGTCGTCCTTGGACGACTGTTTCCCACCCTAGTTGGTGGGTTTGTCTGTAAGTGGGCAGAGATGACAAATGTTTCCCACAAGCCCACACCCTGGAGCGCCAGAGCCCCCACTCCCAGAATACATCTGTGCACAGCGTCCCACACTACAAATCCTTAGGCTAAGAAAACAGAGAACACGAAACTGACAGATTTATGCATCGGATTTGATCACAGTATCAAGATTTTAAAGGGATGAAAGTTTTTGGTGCTTGACTATGCAAAACATTATGGAGTTGTGAGTGCTTGCCAGGGTGTTTCTATGCAGTTGCAATGATGTTAGGTGTGGCTGCTAGGTGAAAAATCACGTAGTTGATTATTTAGTACCAGCACGTCTCTCCTCAACAAGATGCATGATTTGAGGAATCACTCATGTCTGGAGCACAAACGGTGTAGCACTTTGTGATAGAGGTTTGAATTCATCTATACATCTATGAGCAACAGTATTGGAGATGCTTGACGTAACAAACTAGAAAGGAAGAAAAAAGAATGAAAGAAATATTTGACCTCACCTGAAATGAGACAAGGTCACCAAACAGACAAGAGAATATCAGTCGCGGTTCTGAATGCGTCTCGTCTTCATCTGAATGCTACTGTAAATAAATAAATAAATCTCAATGCATTTTAACTGCAAAAGATGTCTGAGAAATGTGATCTTCATGCTAAACAGGGTTATTATAGGTAACCAAAACTATAAAAATCATTTTGGTTACCTAAAATAAAATCAACGTTAACTGAAGTAAAGAACTTAAACTTATTTTAGCAAACTAAACTGAAATAAAAATTAATGAAAACTATATAGACATATTAAAAACAAACAAAAATGACAAAAACTACAATTAAATGAAAGCAGAAGGTATAAAAATAAAAATTCAATAAAACTATAATCTCAAAATAACATTAATGTTTAAAAAAATCATTTAAAATAATTATTTAAAAAATGTTTTATGTATTAAAATTACAAATATACTAAATCATTTTTATTTTGCAGTTCTTTAGAAAATGATCAGTTTACTAATGCTTTAAAGATCCTACATAACAAAACACTGATCTGAAGAACCAACGACAAATCAAGAACTTTATTAATGTTCAAAGCCAAAAATGGTTCTTTAACCCTATAAATCCTACTGAATCATATTTGATATGCATGTTTCTAAATTATCAACATGATCAAAACTTTGCTTCTGTTGTCTGATTAATAGTTTAGACTTTCAAAAAAAGTAAAAGGTCTTTTAGTATAATTGCACAAATGTGCTTCATGTGTGTTTCGCTGTCAAATCTTTACTGATTTTTATAAAGTAAATGTAAGAATGGCTTTAATATTGTTATTAATATTTCAAGATGAACACTTACTGGTCTAATGTCGAGTATCCATACATCATTTTCAGAAAAGTCATGTTCAAATGTGACTATCAAATATGATCATCAGGCTTTTGAGGAACGTTTATTTGTGCATCTCTCAATCATCATTGGATTGCATTGCATTATGTTTTTATTATTTAAATATCATCTTACTAAGACACATTATTGGAGATATAGAGCGATGACTGATATTTATATCATTTTATCTGCAATACTGTTATAAATTTACCTTACGATCAGAATTGCATCACTTTTTGGCCAAACTGCATATTTTTGCTCGAGTATGAGCTTCATATTCTCACTATATCATACTATATGAGCCATAAAAGCCTGATGTTTCAAATATGATACTCTGCATAAAACACACATGCTAACTTTTTGTCTAAAGGTTCAGTAAACTGTTCAATTTGAACAAATACTACTATTATTTCATATGTCAGGCTTTACAGGATTAAAAGAAGGTTCTTTGCTGAAGCACTGAAGAACATTTATTAGGAATATTTTGGCTCAGTCTGAAAACACTTTAAGTGTGTCTAATACAGGAATCTGTTTTAGGTACACGGAAAATCACCTGTCTGAGGTTTCTATGACAACTAACTGAGAATACCAACAAATAATGTTGCATGTGTGCGTTTTTAACTTAATAACAGACACGCGTCTCCATAATTCTCCATCTCTTAAATTTTCACACTTTACATGTGCCACATTCACAGGAGAACAAAGTCCGTCGAAATCACATTTTACCCAGAATCCCCCAGTAAAACGCTGGCGTTGGTATTAAGTTACTGTGCTGAAAAAGCAGGTCATTATGAATTTGTCATAAATTACATAACTAGGTGGATTCTTGATGTCATTTAGGAAATCCTGTCCATGTTAAAGCGTCGAGTCATGATTTAAAGAGACAGACATGGCGGGAAAATGTCACGGTGCCAAAAAACACAAATGAGACAGAGAGAAAGAGAGAGACTGTTATAGTTTTATGGATTCTGAAACAATAAATTAAGGAAACACACTCCCTCTTTCTTTTTTCACACAAAGACAAGATGTATTTGCAAAAATGTACAGCGGTCTGCCATTTCTGAGAGTAAAATCTCTCTGTCTGCTTACAGAAATGCAGACAACATTTGCAGTGAATTGATTGGCTGATTCAAATTTTTTATTTTGATTGTGACATGATTTGAAAAATCTTTGAATATCGGAATTCAAACAAATGTTACATTTCACATCAATTTGAATTTTTAGTTCATTTTTGACTGAACACAGGTAGCAAATCTTTTACTTTTACTGTTATTATTAAAATAAAATTGTCTCATTTAAAGAAATCTGAAAGATGTTACATTAAAATTCACATATAAACAATGTATGAGAAGTGCAAGACAGACCATTAATCAGCTGTAAGTATATTATAGGATGAGACTGTCCATCTTCTCGATGTCCAGTGTTCAGCTTTAAAACAGAAATATAATAAACATTTATTAATAGGATAAATGCATGAGAAATACCAACTTTGATTCACAGAATCAGCTAAAAGGTGGGAAAATGTTTAATGTCAAACTACGACACTGTTTTAAAATAAAAAGTGTTGTTTTTTTTTTAATTAAAAAAAAAAATTATTATATACTCTTTTCATCCTTCTGGCTTTTTTAATAGTATACAAATATTTTGTTTCACCTAGACATAATTGTCATAATTGAGCTTTAATTATTAGCTTTTATGACACTGACGACAAGTTAAAAACATTTTTTTAATTTTATATTGTAATATAAATAATATAATTAATAAATTAATATAATTTCAATATAATGTTTTTATAATATATATAAAACATGATTTCATACATAATTATTTATATAAAAAAATGCAAATTAAAAAAATTATATTCAGGATATTTTTCCCCCAGTCATTGGAAATGGAAGTGTCTCAAATGGAAAAAAAAAATTCCCAATTTACCTGTATTCACTCTATACATTGTTTAGTTAAGTCTTCTACATATCCATCTGTATCAGGTGCATTTAACACATATATAACCTTTTTAATGCATCTGATTTTAATGTATCAGATGAATATGTAGCAAGCCACATTAATCCGTAATCTTTCATCTTTCCCTTTTACCACATTAAATAAGTAAATAAAAGGTGGGAGTTGGATGAACGAATGTACTTGTCACACATGTGAGTATAAGTTTACATGTTAACTAACTGATTAGCCGTCAACCTCTGGTTTCAGTTTCAACGAAGGGAAATTGAACAGCCCTGTTGAGGAACACGCTGTCTGAGATGCAATATGGGTCAAACCGCACATATAAAACAACCAACTTCTAATTAACTAGAAAGTTATAACGTCTCAATTCTGGCATTATATAACATGTCGTTTAATTAAACTGACACGCACGCAAAATATAAGCAGCAAATTTCGACTGTGTGCCACATGGGAAACAATGCAAAATAGTATATACATACTACAGTATATACTGCATACTACTCTTTCTATTACTGCATTATATCGCATATATGCTTGTGCACTACAATGTTATTTTAGTATCACTGATGCACTATTATAGTTTTTGTTCATATTTTGAATTAGATTTTATTTTTAGATTTTCTGTTTCCATTTTAATTTTAGTGAAATTTTCAGTAATTTTGTTATTTTACATATAGTTTTAGTTAATGATAATAATTAACATATTACACATTCAGTATAATTCTTAATATCTATTTCTTGACCTATTATATGATCAGAATGCCAAATGTTTACATGAATATAAAAGAAGTTATTGTGATTTTTTTAAATTCAGTTTAAGATGCCAACTGGATTGCACAAACTGAATTAAATGCATTGAAATCATGTGAAAATGTTTTTTTTTTTATTGTACACCATATACTGTATGCCATGCAGTATTTAGTGTGTGTGTGTGTGTGTGTGTATGTATGTGTATATATATATATATATATATATATATATATATATATATATATATATATATATATATATATATATATACACAACTATATTTTTTATATACACAATATTTTTTTTCTTTTTTTATTTAATTTTAAAAAAATTCTAAGTTATAAATTAATGGAGATTATTATAGAACATTTTACAAAAAATACTATTTTAGTCTTTCTACTTCAATATTTCATGTTTAATTCAATGTGCTACTTGCAGTCACTGTGTAACTAAATGTGAAACTTACTGGTTTCTATACTAAATTCTGAACTTCAGGTCTTCCACCTTGTGCCTTGGTCTAATTCATCTTCTGAAGTCACAGCACACACATATATAGAACTGGTACTTTTCTCTCTTCCTTCATTTGTGCCCAAGTTTGAGTTGCAAATCCTTCACGAATAAAACTAAAAATTCATTTTGTCTGACCCCAAATCAGAGGGTTTGTGCACCATGGGCTTTATTACATACTGAGCTTAAACTGTGTTGTGGAGGAGGATGGGTATTATTATCTTGAGCTTCCCACCCAGCTATAAAAACTACATCGCTGCTCTAGAGTAGATCCACCTCCTCTCTCTCTCGCTCTCTCTCTCTCTCTCTCTCTCACACTCTCTCTCCTCCTTCCTGTCAGCGTCCACACAAACCTCTCTGTCTGTCCGCATGTGCCGTTGTTTTGGGCTTGTAGTTGGATGCTCGGCTGTGTTTTTTGTGAATGGAAAGGCGACGCTCGGGCAGACGGGATGGACAGATGTCTTTGCGCCCCTCAGAGACAGAGATGAGACAGGCTCGGATCTGAAACGACACTTAGACCTGGAATAAATCACACGTACAGTAACACACACCTGAGGATCTGGACGGGTGAGTGTGCATTACAGCCCAATTCTCCTGTTTTCAAGAGTTGTGCATGCGGGAAAGTGCGCATTTGAGTGGGAAAACGCAAGACTTTTGCATCTGAGGTCTGTTTATGTTTGTTTGTGTGCATCTCAGGTATAGAGCAGCACGTCTGTGGGCAGTAATTTGATGACTCACGTAATTATTCGGGCCATTCTTTAGATGTCGTCTCCAGAAAATGAGTGTGGAGTTTTAGCCCGCTGTAAACGCAAACTAACACAAACAAGTAATGACACAGCAAATCGACAATTACACCAGACGCCGCTGGCTCTGATGTGTGTGAAAGCAAAGCGCTATCGAAAGAGTTTCTAAAAACCAATTCGACGCTCACACACTGCAAGAAAGTGCCAATTCATTTTTTGCGAGGTTGTTCTCATGACCTTTTTAATGCAGGCCCACTGATCTAAACAGGCGATTGACCCACATACTCATCTTAACAAACAGTTTTCATAATACCATTAAATAAAGAAGTAGTTTGGGTTTCCATCTACTGACTTACAGCTATATTTTAAGCTAAACAATTTAACAGCTACTGTGATTACTTAAAACAAGTGTCATAAATGTTATATATATATATATATGATTTAAAAAAAAATGTATATATATTAAGATTTAATATAGCGTTATGCAATGAGTAAATCGATTACGATCGCTCTTGGGTTGGAAGTTAAAAAAAATCCACATTGATGTCATGTCTCAAAAATCAGATACGTATCGGATTTATTTCCACACAAAAGTGGCCCAGATCAGATATGAAAATGTCAGACTGTGATTTTTGCAGTTCATATTATCAAAAACAGATCTGTGTCAAAACTGTGATGGGAATGTCACCTTACTTTATCAAAAATCTACTGAAAACACAATAGCAAATGCAATTAAATTCATTAGAACTGCAAAAGTTTAGACAGTCGTTAGATTATACTTATGCTTTAAAAGGTTTTAAACGGTGTCATAAGGTGACAGGTGAATGTGCGTGTGTGTTTGAAGAAGGCTAAATGCAGATTAAAAACAGTGTAAATTACTGTTTGTAGCAGCTGAAGCGCGTGATGCAGGTGTCTGTAGCATCTTGCTTCATATATTTACCAAACAGATGAATTACAGCAGACATTACACAACGGCTGTGTGTAATCCTAATGAGGCTCTTTAAGTGTCATTTATGTTGGTTCTGATTTGTCACTGGGTGAATCGGTCTACGGCTGAAAAGCAGCTCAAATATACTGCAGCACTCAGGCCAAGACATGAGGCCAAACCTACATGCCGCACTTTATTATGTTTTCTTTAACTTTGTTGAACAAGGTCCCGGTTTAAGTCTGTGGTCTGTCTTCAATTTGTATTAGAGTGCTTGACAACTAACTCGGACGTAAAGTTTTTTTCATAAATACACACACAGAGACACACACACAGACACACAGACACAGACACACACACACAATACGTACATATATAAAAAATTTAAAACAGATAGATAATTAGATATAATAGATAAAAACACTAAAAAAAAAAAAAAAAAAAAAAAAAATATATATATATATATATATATATATATATATATTTTTTTTTTTTTTTTATATATATATATATACACAGAAAATAAAATTTTATGATATTATTATAAATTAATAATAAAAATAAATATTAAATAATTAAAAATTACTTTTATATAAAAATTATATATATACACACATAAAAAATGATAAATTATACATTATATATATAAAATAAATAATATATAATAAATAGTATACAATTCATACTAATATAGATATAAATATATTTTATATAAATACAAAATAATGTTTTATATTATAATAAAATAATAATAAAATTAAATAATTCTAAATTATATATATATACACACACACACACACACACACACATACATACATATATTACAATAACAATAAAATAGGAAACAATTCTAAATTATGTTTTATATATGTATATATTTATGCATGTTATTTGTGTGTGTATCTTTATGTCTATATAATATATGCTGAAACATTTAGAAACACAAAAAAAACAAATTCACCCAAAAAATCTGAAAAATCTAATTGTTAAAAATGTTCACATGACAAACTGCTTGCTGTGTCACTTCAGCCACCAATTAGCAAAATCAACAACAAAATTTCTAATATTTCAACTCAAAACTTGTCACTATTTAATACAAATGTTTAAACCTGATGCCAGAATGTCAAAATGTATCACTCAGACTGTCAAAACAACATGCGCATGTCTGAAAAATTCTAAACTGAAACGAAAATCAGCAGTAACCAAAAACCACCATTAAACGGTTTGCTGTGTTATATGCAAATCAGGCCTTCAGCTGTTCACATGCAGAGCGTTCATCATCTACAGCACCGAGGCGAACCGTATTCAGATCCGCAGCCTCCTATTGGCCGATCGCTAAAGCGCACGGGCGGGAGGCACTTCTGTCTGTAAACAGGGCCGTGAGTCTCAGCGAAGCACTAATAGACTAAAACCTACAGGTAACCCTGCAGGTGAGGCCCCTAAATGATCTCCCTCAGGACCCACGAACCCACGGTTGGATTTAGCCAATTTACCAGCAGTCTGAGTCGCCGTGAGTCTGAGCAGCGTGACACACGCTCGCTCCTGTCTGAGACTCCAGCCCTGCCTCCCTGAAGAGGCCATGATGAAATATCTCTCACAAATGTGAACTGTTTTAACTTTTGGAGAAGATGTTGTAACTTTACCCTATCAAGAGTTGGTCATCTTTGCATCACAAAGTCAGACGAGGCATCCGGCGTGCACCAAATGCATGCATTTAACCTGCAAAACACAGAGTCAGCATGCTTCCATTTTACGTTAACGAACAATCGCTATTAATTGTTGAGCCTTCACGTCTTTGTCCCAGTTAAGAAGATCATCAAAGTTGGCGTGTGTGTACGCATTTAGTTCAAACATCAAACACAGGTGTGTTATTTTGAACCATCAAAGGACTGAGGGGGTAGTTTGGGTTTTTACTCACAGTGTCATTTATGTTTTGAGTTATGACACATTACGATTGAGGTTTACTCAGAATTAGTAATGCAAAGAAGAAAATAGGAAAAAAGGTTATTATTCATGACACTTAAATCACACCGCATGCATTCATTTCTGAAAGCTGCTCAATTCAGTTCAGTTCGCAAATAGGTTCAACTGATTCATTTTAAATAAATCAAGTCGAGCGATTTTGTGAATCAAAACGTGTGAATTTTTGCATGCTGGCAATGAGGATGACACAATATCAAAGCAACACATTTAGCTAACATTTTTTTTTTTTTTTGCAGTGCTGCTCCTGAATAGCGGAAACACTGATACGCACACGCATGCATCTTTTTCAAATGACAAACCCGTCTCTGTGCTGAAATGAGTGTGTGGCATTTTGTGGGGCTAAAGAGGGTATTTTCTTCACCTCTTTGCACAAACTGTAGATTAAGAACAAACGCTGAGCATCGTTTTCAGATCCTCAGATTATCTCTAAACATCCTTTACAACCAAACATGACATCTGATTCAGCCGACAATGATCTGGCATGAAACAAAATGCAAACTGATAAGCATCTGAAAATGCAAATTTTTGTTAACCATTTTTACTACGCAACTTTTTTTAATTTTATAAATTATATTCATTAAATGCTTTATTTTTATATATAATTTATTTGATCTAAAATAATAATTAGTTTATTTTAAATTGTTCAGGGGCTCCTAAAATGCTTTAAAGGAATCTTCAGGACATTTACTGAACAAAATAAAATGTAAATATTCATTTTCATTATATATTTTAAAAATATATAATCAGATAATACAACAACAACAACATGCAACATTTTTTATGCACACAAAGTTTTTTAAAAGAAAATTTAACAACCTTTCTTTGGTTACATGAATATGTGCTTGTAAAAAAAAATATGGATTTGAGTCTTCATGTCATTAACAGTCAAACAAATTGGATTTACTGAAACAACAATGAATGTCTGACCGCCAAAAATTGTTGTCAGCAGCATGTGAACATTACAATTAAATATTTCTCAGTGAAAAATGCCATCTTCCTATCATTAGAAACAACAAGCAGATCACAAAAGCAACCTAATACACATTAGGTTTACATTACAAAAAATCATCAAATCATTTCACAATGAAAGGCACAAACACGGATGTTCCGTCTAGAGATGGACAAACTGAGCTGCGGTCCAGTCGATGATACTGATCTGAAGCGCTACTGCTTTACTAGCAGAGCCACATCAACAGTTTAGACAGGATTTCAGATAGCATCTATCGCTGAGGTGTGTGTGGGTCAGTTTTTGCCTACATGCTGGGAACAATGGCTCAATAATGTCAATGAAAATGTCAAAATGCACAAAAAAAAAGAAGAAAAAAAAAAAAAAACTGCATGAGAGTTTCACTGCAAAAACTTATTTTCTTTCTCAGTCTTGTTTTCCAAGACAAGTATCTAAAAATTCTTAAATCAAGATACATTTACTTGACTTAAGATATTAAGTCATTTTCTAAAAAATTATCAAAATTAAGTGCGTTTTTGCGTAAAACAAGAATGCATTTACTTAAGAATGAAAATTAAGATATTAAGTCTTGTTTTTTGAAAAGCTATCAAATTGAAATGAGTTTATGCTTAAAATAAGTTTATGCTTAATTCAAAGGGAAACAAGATTTTTTTTCCCCATAAAATAACACTTAATATCTCACGTCATTTTCCCTCTCAAGTAAATGTATCTTGATTTAAGAACTTTTAGATATTTGAACTGGAAAATAAGACAAAAATTCTAAGAAAGTCAAAATTACTTCAGATATTAACTCTTGTTTTCTGAAAAATCATCAAAATTAAGTGAGTTTATGCTAAAAACAAGAAAAAATATCTGGATAAAAAAAAAAAAAAAAATACACTTTTTTTTTTTTTTTTTTTACTTCATTTTGATTTTATTGTTATTTTTTTCTAAAAAAGAAAAAAAAAAAAAAAAAAAAAGCACTTAATATCTTAAGTCATTTTGCTTCAAGTAAATGTATCTTGATCTAAGAATTTTTGTTTTATATTTGCAATGGAAAACAAGACCGAAAAAAGTAAGAAAAACATTTTTTGCAGTATGTTAAGGGTACGGTCAATATAAAAAATAAAAAAAAAACAACAGAAATCAAAGAAAACCTGCAGGTAAAGTTATAAAAAAATAAATAAATAAATAAAAATCTGACAATCAAAAAATGCAAAAGGATTTCTTATAGATTTACAGGTAGCCTAATCAGAAGTATTAGTAATTAGCTTATACATAAGCAGCAGAAGTCTGTGGTGTGGTAGATTGCGTCATATGGAGGGAGTAAATTGTGAAGGTCTGAAGGAGTTATTCAGTGTTAAGCGAGTGCGGAGGGGCCAATTGGCCCTCAAACATGCACACTGTAATTATGGCAGTGAGTGAGGAGGTGTGGGGGCCGGCCGGAGAAACGAATGTGCTCCCAGGGTGGGTGGGAGACCTCACTGTGTCTCTCTTCCTTCTTTTTCACTCCCTCCCTAGTGTTGTTTTTAGCTCCGAATGCCTATTTAACTTGGCTGGATTTTCCAGGGTGGGGCACCAATTTTTTTTGCCCAACCTGTCAGGGAACTTCTGGGGACATGAGATCTCATCCTTCCCTCTTCCTCTGTCTTTCTCTTTTTTCCGCAAAAAGTTTGCAATGAAAATTAAAGGTTTATGTTATTTATCCAAAAAAAAAAAAAAAGTCTCACATACCAGCGTTTAGTATTATTGAGATACTATTATAGTTTTGAATCTGATTTTTGGATTTTTATATTTTCCGTTATCATTTTAAATTTAAATAAACGTGTGTGTTTTCGTCATTTTTAGTAGCTTTTGATTTTCTCTCTCTCTCTATAGTTTTATATGTCTATACATGTATTTTTATTAATAATATAATATTTTATATATATATATATATATATATATAATAGTTTTTATTAATTTTTGTTTTAGTTATTTTAATACATCAAAGTTATTCTAATTTAAAATGAGTTCCTTTGGCAACTAGCTGAAATAAAGGTTTTTTATATTTTATTTAATTTCAGTTTATATTTATTTCAAGTAATGAAAAGTTTTTTAATGGTTTTAATTTTATTTTCCATTTTAATTAACTGCAATAACCCTGACACATACAAGGTTTAATGTTAGTAAAGAACAAACTAATCATGCGTTGTTATATATATATATATATATATATTATTTATTATAAAATATAAAATATATATAATTTATCATCTACAATAATAACTTAATATTTCAAGTTTCCATTTCCAATTTCATATTTATTCATACAGGCCAAATATAATCCATTATTTTTGTCGCATCTATATATGTATTTTTTTACCTGAAGGGTCACATTGTTTGATAAACAAGGTTCTTAATTTAAAAGATACGTTCCTTGTTAGTGGACTATATGTTCAAACTGTAATTATAGCAACCGTCTCCTAGCAACAGTGGAAGGGACATTAAAATGTTGACTGGTAAGCGCTGAGCTCAATATTATAGAGAGAATAAAGACAGACAATGGACAAGAAGTAAAACCCGAAAACACCAGTAGCTCATTTACTTTGGCGCACAGGCCGTTTTTGGACCATTGAACGCCAGTCGACAGCTCCGGTGGCGACGGGACGTATGAAAGCATCCATCCACATGCCTGCAGTGACCACGAGGATGAGACACACTGAGATTAAACTCTATTCATAGCCATGAATGAAGGACAATGCTGCCAAAACGCCTCTTAAAAAGTCACTGTAAACATTTCGGGGAATCCGCAGGTACAATTCAGGCTCCATTCATGTAGGCCTGTAGTTTAAGAGCATCTGAAGATCTGGAAAATACAGCTTTTCCAATTCTTTATTATTTTTGGACAGTGTTCTGTAGAAGTGCACTTCTAAACTAAATTATAAGAATAAAAAAATCATTTTGCATTTCATGCACGTCAATTAAAGTAACTGCAATTAAACAGCATCGGCCTCTCATGAAATGTGAGAAAATCTGGTGGTGATGGGTGATGTTTACTCATGCCCTGATGCTTTTTTCCCGTGGAAAGCAGAAACTAGCGCCTGACCCCTTTTGCCTTCCTGTGCTGTCTTTTTTTTCAGAACGTGACAAAGATAAGTGTCAGCTTTTCTCACAATGCAAGCCATCAGATTTAATTCGCTATCTTTTGAGGCCTTCACAACAAAATAGCCTCTGCTATCAATGTATAGGGCGTGGAAAGCAGAAGCCAGTGGAGTTGTTGTTTGATCGCAATCAGAGAGAACCAGAAACAGAGATTTGCTCCTCAGACGCTCAATGGGAGCTAATTAATTATCTGATTGTGCAATGCATCCTCTTTAACCGCAAAGTGCACAGAATAACATACTTTTGCAGAAACAGGCATCTTTAACTCAAATCTCACTTTCAGTTAATTATTGTGGGGCTAGGCGGTGTGGTCAAGAAAAAGTTCTTGTTTCCATATCACCTGCTATCAATATTTTTCATGATATTCATTTTATGGGAAAGGAAATGCATTGCACGTGTCTGTTAGATGTTGAAAATGAATGAATACATAATTTGTTTGTTTATAATGAAACTTCACAGAATGAAATCAATCCTCTATTCTGTGTTTACCATTTTATTTTTCTGGATTTTGTGTTCTATGATTTAATACAAATTCATCATCAAAACAGTGTCTAATTAAATTAATTTACTCAATCTTTTAACCTGCAATCAAATTAAAACATAACTAAACTTCAGAGAGTGAAATCGGTTTTATTTTTCCTCATATTCTGTTTTTTTTTTTGGATTCTGTCTTTTATGCTTTAATGCAAATTTATCATCAAAAATAGTGTCTAATGAAATTAATTTAATCAATTTTTTAACGTGTAAAAATGAAAATATAATTAATTTACAAAAAAACATTGAATTTTAATTTTTTTGCAGCACAATAGAACTTTTAAATAATGGCTAAAAAATATCTAGGTTGCATGATATTCCCTAAATAATAATAATAATAATAATAATAATAATAATTGGAGAAGTACACTGTAAAAAATATTTTTCAAAGTTGTAAATAAAACAAATATTATTGGAGTATGTTTTACAAGAATATATTATTTCAGCCTTTCTACTTCAAAATATCACATTTAATTTAATGCATTACTTGCTGTTTTTTTGTAAATATGTGAAATGTACTAGCAATTTCTGAGTGAAAAATGTTTTAAACCAATTTTTTATTTTTTTTTATTTTTACAATACAACAGTAATATTTCTATTATTTCTTAAAGTTAAACTGAATTTTTATTTTGCCAGTTTGTAGCGCTAGATGATCATCTAGATTATTTATTTTTTTAATTATTTATTTTTTTAATTATTTTTTTCATTTACAATTACATTTATTCAGTTAACATACACTTTAGAATTTAACAGACGCTTTTATCCAAAGCGACTTCATCTATGTTTTCAACAAATATCGATTTATCGCCCAAGCTTATTTTAATGCATGACAGCTCTGACCGATTTCACTTTTTTTTTTTTTTACCTGCACACAGATTCCTCTGAGAGGATGGCGCACACAGACGAGGATCTGATCGGAATCCCCTTCCCGAACCACAGCAACGATGTCCTGTGCAGTCTTAACGAGCAGCGGCGGGACGGCCTGCTCTGCGACGTCATCCTAGTGGTCCGAGACCAGGAGTACCGAACCCATCGCTCCGTCTTGGCCGCCTGCAGCCAGTACTTCAAAAAACTCTTCACAGTGGCCACCAGCTCCAACCAGGACTCCAACCCGCACGCCGTCTACGAGCTGGACTTCGTGGCACCGGAATCGCTGACGGCCATTCTGGAGTTCGCTTACACATCAACACTGACGGTCACTGCATCCAACGTCAAGGAGATCCTGAGCGCAGCGAGGCTCCTGGAAATTCCCTGCATTATAAACGTGTGTCTGGAAATCATGGACACAGGAGGAGGAGGAGAACGAGGAGGAGAACCTCCGGAAGGAGAGGAGTTTGAGGGGGATGACGAGGAGGATGAGGATGAAGAGGATGAGGAGGAAATGGAGGAGGAGTTCGACTCCAAAGATGGAGAATTTGAGGACAACAATAGCGAGAAATCCACACAAGGGGCTGAAAACCAAGAGGAAGCCAAAGTTTGGGAAGATGGAGGATCAAACAGCCCACCTTGTAGCTCCCAACAAGGAGCGCCGAACTCGGATGGCCAAGAATCCCAAAGACGCCAATCGGACACTCCGGAAACCCAGAAACCTAGAGCGCCGGAGGGATTGGAGGGCCGAGCGCTGAAGGACTTCTCCATAGAGTCCTTACTTCAAGAGGGACTCTATCCGAAAGTGCCAGGCCTGGAAAGAGGCTCCGGATTCTCGCCCCTTCTCCCAGGATTCTATCCTCCAATGTGGGCAGCGGAATTCCCAGGCTACCCTCAGATTCTGGAGCCCCGACACCCTTCCCACCCTTTCCCCAATGCTTCGCTGGAAAATGGCCCTTTGGACCTCGCGGTCAAGAAAGAAGTCATCAAAGAAGAGTTAAAGGATGAGCCCGCAAACCCTATCCTTCACAGAGACTTCCTCAAAGACTTCATGAGTCCAGGGTTGGGAATAACCTCCGACCCCGGGCTCGGTCCGATCAAAGAGGGAGCAGAGCTGCGGTCCTACCTGAGTTTTCTTTCCGCCTCTCATCTCGGAACGCTGTTTCCTCCGTGGCAGCTGGAGGAGGAGAGGAAGATGAAGCCCAAGGCGTCACAGCAGTGCCCGATCTGCAACAAGGTGATTCAAGGAGCGGGAAAGCTGCCACGGCACATGCGAACACACACCGGAGAGAAGCCCTACATGTGCACCATCTGCGAGGTCCGCTTCACCAGGTGAGACGGGTTAAGGTGACACAAACTTGAGCCCTCAATTCTAGGTAAAGAGCATAAATGAGAGAACATAAAGAAGTTGTACTAGTCGAGTATACTTTTTTTCCCAACATTATTATAGATGTACTTTGAAATTTAAAAAAAAAAAAAAGAAAATTATTATTAAATATAATATTTTTCATTATTTTTAGCATATTAATTTAAAAGTATTATTAAATTACTATTAATACAATTATTGTATTATTATAACAATTAAATTAGTAATTACTTAACATTTAATTGTATTATTTTATTATTTACAATTTAGTTTTAAAATTTATCATTTTATTTCATTTAAATTGTCATTAAATAACTATTAAAACTTTTGCCAGTTTTATTTATAGTGATAGCTGATGGGAATGATGGTGGGTATATTGTATATAGTATATTGTATATTTGGTGGTATATTTTTATACACAACATTTTATATACAAGTATTAAAATTATTATTTACCATTTAATTCTATTATTACAATTTACTATTTTATTTTTACAGTTTTAATTTGAACTTTCTTAAATTTTATTCAAATTATTATTAAATTCCTATTTATTTTTTCCACTTTTAATTATCGTGATAGTTAATGGGAATGATGGTGGCTATATTTTGTATTTTTCTATACACTTCTAATTATTAAAATGATTATTTAAGATTTTATTACTTGCAATGTAATAATTTTATTGTTTATATTTCTATTTTTATTATAATTATTAAATTCCTATTTATTTTTTGCCCCTTTTAATTATAGTGATAGTTGATGGGAATGATGAGACAAAAAGGAGACAAAAGCATCATGAAATACCACTGGAATGGAATGGAATAAAATTGTTTAAAATATTGTCATAAGTTACTCACCCTCATGTCGTTCCAAAGCATTATGACTTTCCTTTATCTGCAGAACACAAAAGAAGATATTTTAAAAACTGTTTTTGTCCATGCAATGAAAGTCAGTGTGGTCCAAAACCACATCAGCGAACCATTCCTTTAACATTTCAGGAGTGGTTTTAACATCAATTCAAGCCGATAGAGTACAAGAATAACACTTTAAAATGAACAGTCACTAAAAAGAAGCAGACGTACTGAAGAAGGCAAAGAATGTTTTACAATGACAGATTTACAAGAAAGAATTCTGACTTGCTGTCATGTAACCCAGCAAACTTTTACTCTCAAACAAATTACACTGACTGTCTACTAGAATAAATAGCCTCTTTGAAGCTGAAGAGCTAAGCTTCAGTATTACAACAATGAAACAGCACATGAAAACTAGAGCAGCATCATAAGGACAAACCTGCTGTGAAGCACTTTATGCATCACTGTGGTCGGAGCCGCATGAGGTTTCCACACTGTAATAAAAGCCAAAGCGTAGTGATGTTAATATAAGACCTACATTTCACTTTTGGGCTCAAACGCTCTGTAGAGGAATGAAATTTCGATGAGTGAGATCTAGACTGAGAAATAGATCAAACGAACACTTTTGAGCTTCTGGATAACTCATCTGGATACCACATAACAGGAACACTAAATCCGGTTTTCGTGTTTTTGGGTTTTTCTGTCGCTGCTACTGTTGAGAAACGTGCAGCTGTCTGCTTTTCAAGTACGAAGGCGTACACCTGTTTGTGTGTTTTTCTGCATGCATCTACGCTTTTCTGTGTGCATGTTTGTGTCTTGAGGTTTTGCAGGGATTCTTACAGGTATGCAAAATAACCTCAAAACCCAAACTTAGACAAATAGTTCGCTCAATTTGCTGAAAATGTAATCACAATCAGGCCATCCAAGATGTAGATGAGTTTGTTTCTCCGTCAGATGTGTAGAAATTTAGAAATGGATCCTCTGCAGTGAATGGGTGCCGTCAGAATGAGAGTCCAAACAGCTGATAAAAACATCACAATAATCCACAAGTAATCCACACCGCTCCAGTCCATCAATTAACATCTGGAGAAGCCAAAAGATGCCTGTTTGTAAGAAACAAACCCATCAAGATGTTTTTAACTTCAAATCGTTGCTTTTGGCTAAAATACGAGTCCATAATCCATAACGTTGCTTTCTCCAGTGAAAAAGTCATCTTGTCTGAATCAGGAGAGAAATATGCACTGATCAAGCACAAGTCAAAACAGTCAGTGCATTTTGATGTGAGAGACAACTGGAGGAAGAGTTATTATGGTTTACGGATGCACATCTTGGCCAGAAGTAAGGGTTTGAAATTAAAAACATCTTAATTATGGATGTTTCTTACAAACACACAGCTTTTTGTTTCACAAGATGTTAATTGATGGACTGGAGTGGTGTGGATTATTGTGATGTTTTTCTCAGCTGTTTGGACTCTCATTCTGACGGCACCCATTCACTGCAGAGGATCCATTGGTGAGCAAAAATTTTCATTTTTGAATTAACTATTACTTTAATCGCTGTTTTTCTCTTTTTCAGGCAAGACAAACTGAAGATTCACATGCGCAAGCACACCGGCGAGAGGCCGTACAGCTGCCTGCACTGCAACTCTAAATTCGTTCACAACTACGACCTGAAGAACCACTTGCGCATCCACACGGGCGTGCGGCCGTACCAATGCGAGCACTGCTACAAGAGCTTCACGCGCTCCGATCACCTGCACAGGCACATCAAGCGGCAGAGCTGCCGCGTCTCGCGCCCGCGACGGGGCCGAAAGCCCTCCGCCTGGAGGTCCAACAACTTCCTCTTCCCTCCAGATCCCAACACCCTCCAAGCGGACAGGACCATGCGGATCCCCGCCTCCGGTGGAGACCCCTTGCTGGCCAAACAGCAGCCTACAGGAAGAAAAATGCTGGAGGACATCGACGGTGACAGCCGAGAGACTGACAGGAAGCTCATCTCAGAGGATGTGAACAGAAAGCGGGGCGTGTTTGCTTTCGCAGTGGCGACGGAGGACGTTCTGCCACACCCGCCTTTCTATTCGGCGACCTCTGACCCCTGGGCCGTGAGACTGGAACGAGCTCCGCCCATTCCCGAGGCCGCAAAGTGACTTTCATTAATTCCTTGAAACAGCTGCTCGCTTCGGACGCCACAAAGTCTTTACGAACCGGGTTCAGACTCTGTAATATTAGCTAAATGAGAATTACATTTTTTTGTTTGTTTGTTTCATAAGTCAGCTTCCAAATGGGATGACAGGGATTTTAAATACTTTTTAAATGACTAGATTTGTTAATATCTTGGATGTGCATTTGTTAAAGCTGTTTTTGATGCTTCAGCGTTTGCTAACAAGGGTGATGCGCTCATAGATTGTTCAGTGCAATGGAGTATGTGAAAATCGAATGCAAAAATTTGACAATCAGGTATGCAAAGAAAAAAAAGTCCTGCTGAATAAGCTAGAAGCTTTGATGTTTGCATTGTATTATCTGACAGGTTTTCTAATTAAACAGTTTTCAATAAAGCTAAATCCTACAAGGAAAAATTACAAATTTACACATTGTAATCCACTATGCAAAATACAAAAGCGGTTAAATTTTTTTAGAATTACCACAGAAACCACAAAGACAAAATGAATCAGAAAAACTCTCAGGATTAGAAATAATTTTTTAACAAAAAAAAAGTTTTTTTTATAGCCAAAATATCACGTGCTACACATAATAAGATGTCAAATCAATCTGCAGTTAATCATGCAATTAGACAAAAGAGAAATTATTCAAGTTATTTTTTTCTCTCTTAATTATTTATATTGTGCATTTCAAATTGACCCTTGATTAATTCCAACGCTGTTTAAAATAATAATTTGTATAGATGGCTTTCAGGTTCTACAGTGGAATTGTTCATTATTGTAAGTGTTTCTATTGTAAAACATCCAAAGATGTGTTGTTAAAGAACAAACTTGAAATCCAATCTGTTTGCAAAGCAGTCTTTTTCCACATATGAAGTGTCTTGGAGGTGCTTGTTGAGTACAGGAAAATAAAACGGGGGGGGAAAACGTCCACAACTTTGATACCGTTCCTCATCTGAATGGCTAGAGTAATTCAGCAATGTTTAAACTTAAACTTAAACAAAACATATTTTCATGCTATTTATGCATATTTAAATAAGTCTTGGCTATATTTTACCAAAATGTTTTATAAAGACACTAACACGTGTTCTGGCTTATCTGTTTCTCAAGAGAGAATGTGTCAATGCAGTGTAAGATATTTGACATCAAACCCTCTGAATTCAAAACAATATAGTAATAAAAAAAGCATTGAACAAATCAAATCCCCCTTCAAGACTTCTAAAACACCCACAAAACAAAATGCACAAGTACTCCAAATGAGAATTAAAGTCATCTGAAAATGTAAGTTTCCGCACTTCACACAAGACACTTAAAATGTTTTTATCTTGGTGTGCAAATGCAAAGATGTTTCAGTGGCCATGTACAATGAAGGTGCTTAAAGATGTGTGTATATATATATATATATATATATATATATATATATATATGAAGCCCTTCTGTGGCGACTGGTGGGAACTTACTTGCACTATTTGTTTGATGATGTTTTAATATTGGTTACGATATATTGATATTTCATAAAGATTTAAAAAACATACAAAAAAAAATAATCACAGAACATGTCTGAGATATGCACTTTACTCCTCTTTAACACAAGAACAATTTCAGTGAAAGTCATTTTTATAAATGTGTGTGGTTTTTGTATATTAGATTAATCCCTGGTAAACGGAATCAAAGAACTGGAATAACAATAAAAAGCTTTTTTCAAGAACCCGTGTCTTTTTATGGCTCATTTCTTTCTTGGAAATCTGACAAAGACGACTCTACAGAAGCGAGTCATTTAATGAGGCTTTTATCTACAGTGATGAGGTCAAGTGCATTAACTGTCTCTTTAGAAGGTCTCTTTTTAATGTTAAATGCCATACTCGAGGGTACAGCGAAGGCAGATTCGTTCTCCCTCCTAAACGTCCAGCTTTCTGGATGATGGAGTAGATCTTTAACGGCTAACTTACCTCAACCTAAAATTACTCTGAAATCATAGCATGTGGTAGTTTGTTATGACACAAGGCGGTGAGGATCCAACAGACAGCCCTCTCTGGCACAATTAACCATCTCTGTGAGTAATCTAAACCCACACGCTATAACTACGCTTTAGCAGGAGCCAGTTTCCCAAACACATACTCACGCTGTTTTGAATTGTGAAGAATTTTTAAAGTAAGATTGCTATTAGATTCATTTAACTCAGTTAAACCGATATTAATCTAATAGCAAGTTGATTTTTCTGACAATTACTTTTAAATGACTACAATTATGTATATTGCATGTTTACTGCTAGTTTTTGGATCAGCAACTCTCATTTAAATCAAATGAAACCAAAAATAAATAATTTGTATTTTCAGAATCATGTGCTGTTTGAGAACAAACTTATTTTAAATGACAAATTCCCTGAATGTCTTGAAAAGATTTTAAAGTAGGATTATTTTGTATTAGATTACTTCAATACAACTTGTCTTAATTTGGGTCAGTGTTCAAAGTTAAAAAGTTAAAAATAAAAAATGGGGGCATTCACAATCACATAAAATACAGCCCTAAAATTAAAGCCAATTAAAGTTTAATTTTCGGTTCATAAAATAAAAATAAATACAGTATTCATGCATTTTATATCACTTTTATATATGCCACCTCTTTTATTGCTATCTAGCGCCCTCTATTGGAAATCAAGGTAAAATACAAAAATGATAAGGTTTAAACACATTTCCCCCCACACTATATATACAATATATATATATATAGAATTGAAATGATTTACTTAATGAAAATACAACAAAAAATTTCTCACTACACAAATAAAAACTATTTACCTGTAAACACCGTAAACACGGCGTCCTTGTTGAGCTTCGTTCAGGTGAACAACCTTATATAAATCAATCCCAAGCTGGTTGATTGACTCTTTAATGAATATCGCAATTACTTTATTTTGTTAAACAAGTGTTCTGTGATTCTGGACTATTTTTTCCATCATCTGTGCATCATTTTACCTCACCTGCTAAGAGTTCGTTAATCTCACCTCTCGTTGACGAAATTGAGTCATACACATCCTTAACTTCCTTTGGCCTCACTCCATAAGCTTTCTGCTTATTTTGTGTTTATTTGTATTATTTCTTGTCTTGCAACTCAACCGCGTTTGCTTTTCCCACGAGTGAATCCAATGCCAAACTGAATCATTATTTGAACCGGTTCTTTAGATGATTCGAGCGAACTGATTCACACTTCACCTGCACGAGCTGTTTAGGAGTAAAACTGTGATGTGCGTGGTGTACAGCGCAACATTGACTTAACCGAAAGCATAATCATAAACAGCAGTATTTAAATATTTCTTTAACAAAGTACGTGAATAAATAACACGTAAAATGTAGACTTCTGGCAACTCTATTAAGCGATAACTCAAATGAATCGATTCGCTCAAACGATTCTGAGTGTGTACAGAATGGAAACTTACTACATACAAAATACCGCAGTGTACACTACTAAAAATAGTAAGTTGAATATTTTTCATCATTACACAACTATTCTAACTCAAACTTTCAAGAAAGTTGTATTTTAAATAGAGTTAATGGTGGTGTACTTTGTTTATAGCCTAACTTTAGTTTTTTGCTCCATGAAGGTTGTTTATTTGTGAAGATTATCATGATAATCAATATGTGTTAGAATCATAAACTTTTTTTCTTTGTCCCAGAGCTTATTTTCTGCAATAATCAAAACACCAATGAGGGTAATGCTAACTTAGGGGTTGGCCTACATTTTGTTGGTTTGATTTTACCAAATGCCAAAGGAAGAGATTATACAAAGTTGAAATCTAGATGCTAAATTTACATTTCTACAACAATCGTAACAGCTGATTATTTTAAAAAGCATTTTGTGACTGTGTTGGGTTTTCAGCCACATGAGAATGCACTGCACACGTCAGGTGTTTTGGAATTTGCCCATTACTCCTGTCTCATCCATCACGCTGGAAATGATCAAAAGTGAATTGCACTGTAGGCCTTGTTACATAAAGCACATTTGGCAAATTTAGTAGACTACTCAAGTATCCTAAGCATACAGAAATTGTGCATACTGTGCATGGTAAATATAGTGTATAACAGCAACAGTAAGGCTAGCATGGAAGAACACAATACCAAATATAACCTCAAGACTTTGAGAACCAAAACATGGATAGAAATAATTAAAACGTCACAAAACACTTGCTCGAGACCTAGTTGCTTTATCCACCTTATTTTTAACTAGATTGGGCATGAACATTTTTAAACTGAATGTGCGATTCAAACATTCCGGTTATTTTTTACAAGTTTTCTGCAGGTTTTTAAAGGTAAATTTAAGACCCTTTTAAGTACAAGTAAAGAATATGTAAGGAATATGTTCTCTAAATGTCTAGGAAGCACACAATATAGCTGACAAAAAGAGTTATATTAGCAACACTTCAGAGTTTGATAATACAAGAGCTAGTTCATTACTTTTTTAATAGTAACTTTTACGTTAACACTGCAAAAAAAAAGAAAAAAAAAAGTGCTGTCCTTTTTTCCCCCAGTGCAAATGTCAAAGCAAAAGACTGTTAAATTCAAGATGTTTGAATAAAAATAAGACAAAAAGTCTGGCTTTTTGAGAAAACGACCAAAATAAAGCGAGTTTAGGATTAAAATAAAAACAAATATCAGCCAACGGGGTCAAAAATATCAACTTAATTCAAAAGAAAGTTTTTATACTCCATTGACATATTTGCTCTTTGTCTCAAGTGCAAACTTACTAAACTTCTTGGAAAACAAGACTTCTTTTCATTTTCCATCTCAGGTAGAAGTATTTTGACTTTAGATATTTGAACTGGAAAACAAAGACAAAAATATTAAGTTTTTGCAGTTCACGCAACGTGCCAGGACTTTATGAATTTAAGACTTTCAGCTCAGATTTAAGAATTTTTCAGGCCTTAAATTATGGAAGGGTGAATTAAGACATTTAAATACCTGCAGAATTCCTGTAGCAGTACAAAATCCTGTTTACAAACTGATTTTTTTGTTTGTTTTTTTTATAAATACCATTTTTAAAATCATAAACTAGTTTGTTGCACAAAGTTGAAATTCACAGAAAATAACTTGCACTTACTTTTGGAAAAAATAAGGTGGATATTGGTTTAGTCCACAATTGTAAAATTAAGACCTTCAGACAATGTAAGAACCGGTCATTTACCATAACGTAGCTGTTAATGCAGATATCAGTGTTTTGAAATCAAAGGTGTTTTGGCAAAGCCACCATTATAACTCAAATGAAATAAAATAAAATAAAATAAGTCACAGCAAAAGTCACCACTTAAACCATTAAGATTGACAAATTAACATTAATGTTAGCCAGTAAACAAGAACACTTCCAAAAACTTACAAATCATTTATTTCTACCAAAAACACTATAGGAATGAGATTTCAATGAGCAACATTGCTGGTTGCTAGCAAATATCCTAATTGACAAAGATTCAACTTAAGCATTATAACTGACAAAGCAAGTCAAAAAAATAAAAATTAAAAAAAAAAACCAACAGTTTAAAATCAAAGCTAACAAAAGTGGAAATTTTCAGTCACTATTATGCATTACCCAAAACGCTGACATTCACGAGACTCTGGGGTTTTAAATGGCTTTCCTATGCTAGGCAACAACAGGAAGCAGAACAAGCATCTGGAAACATTGAGAAAAATTTACTCAAAATTGTTTTATTTCAAAAGCTCTGGCAGCTCCCGAACCTCATGTGGTAAATCCAGTAGACATGTAAAATACAACCATACAATACATTATTCAAAAAAGGTACCAAAAAGTACAGTAAAAATAACACTTCCATCTCTGGAAATGTGGACAAAAGGAAAAAATAAAAATAAAAATAAAAATGTGGAAGTGTGACATTGCTTCCCCTATTCATCTGTTCTGTACAAATGGGTCATGATCTCATCCGGTAAAAGGAAAGAGCCCGCAGGTGTGTGAACTGCTGTCATTGTCACGGTCAGACTCCTGGTTTTTGGGAATACTTTAGTCCTGATGAGAAACAGAGAGACGCGGTCAGTGGAAGGTTGGAAAACGTAGAGAAAGACAAATGCAAAGCAATGTTTTGCATGCATTTTGAGCAGATTAAAAGTACAGCAAAATATTCGTCAAACATTCATTTAAACCTATTACAAGGATTTGTAAACCAATTCAATATAAACGTTACAAAATGCAGCCTTCCTTCAAAAATTTTCCATTTAATTCAATGTTACTTGACATTTCTTTGTAATTGTAAAATTTACTAGCAACTTCTGAGTGAAAATTTGTGTTTCTACACTAATATCTCTGAACAGAAGACAATGTCATTATTCAGCTCAAGTCAGTTCAATGCCGATTCAATTCGTTAGGAGCGTCAATGTTGCAAAATTCAATTATGAAAAATTCAATTCTGCTATAAACAGGATTTCCTGAAGGTTTTATGAAGGTAAACTTAATTTAAGACCAAGTTAAAAAAAAAAAAAAAAAAAAAAAAAATTTTATTAATTAAAAATAAATAACGAATTCTTCAGTGAACTGAATTCTCCAAATGTAAATGTCTTGTATTAGCAACACTTGAAATTGGGAAAAAATAAATAAATAAAACCTTCCAATCATTTCTATTTAATCTTTATTTTTTATTTATTTATTTATTTTTTTATTGTTCCAATCGAAATATCCATAGATTCTTAAAATCAATATACATTTACTTAATATTTACATAAACTATAGTAGTCAACATTTGAAGTGGATCAAAAAAAAGTTCAAAGTTCTCCTAAGACAAGAACGGGTATTGTTTTGGTTTTAGGACAACTTTGATGACTACTGTAAATAAAACTTAACCGTTTCAGAAAACAAGACTTCATATCTTCAATTTGCACCTCAAGTAAATCTTAAGGATGTTCAGATATTTGTTTTGGAAAAATTCAGACGAAGATACTTTTTTTTTTTTTTTTTTTTTAGGGCTGCTTTCTGAAGAACTGCAGCCTTTTTCTTTTTTAAACTTTCACAGATTAAAGCCTTGGAGTCTTATATCGGAGTAAAATCTTAAATTCATAGTCCCTTAATTAAATGTGGCATGCATTGGCAAAAAAAATAAAATAAATAAATAATAATTGTCATCCAGCTCAATTCAAATTCTGTTCTCATTTGATAGTGTCAGAGCAGTTAAATCAGTAATATTTCTAAATAGTGTCTCTTAAACTCCAAATAAGTAGGGGTGTGAATCGGCACTGGTTTCACGATTCAATTCGATTACGATTATCATGTCAACGATTCAATTCGATATCACGATGCATCACGATTATATCAAATTTATTTTGTGCATTATTAAATTAAGCAGGCTACTTTTTAAAATAATTGTTAATATTTTAATATATAATATATAATTAATTAATTAATTAATTAATAAGAATTAAAAGTAAATCTAGCTTCAAAACATACAAGCAAATATAAAGTAATAAAGGGGGAAAAGACCATTACAAGTGATGAACAAAAAACACTTTCAGTAGCCTATCTGGGAGTGCTTTAAGTATCGCAAGTTTACAGATTCCTCAGCATTATTGCCATTTGATTATTACCAATGAGATCATAGACACTGGCAGCTTTAATAGACTGCATTCACACTAATGCACAGATCTATTTCCACATATCAGATGTTTTGTCCTGTTCTGAAAACAGAGTCTACATCAATTTCGTATCATAATAGTAATGCAGTGCATTTAACCGATTGACAAAAACACAAAGCGCACATGAAAGTCTTTCAGTAAGTAGTACGTGAGTTTAGTGCATCTAATATGTACTGCATTCCAAATGGCAGAAATTAAAGCATACCTAAAGTAAACGACTAAAATAACAGCGAGCTGGAAGCACAAGCAATCCGCATGTGTCTCACAGCGCATATATTCTGTGCAATGAAGCCTGCTGCGATTGTCTCTAGCGCACACGTGCCATTTGCGGGAAAAAGCCAAGCTCAGATTTTAAAATAGAGAGTGCATTTTTAATACTCGCATGACAAGCGCATATGTGAATGACATCATAGGCTATAATCGATTATGGTCCATTATTGCATCGATGCAGAATCGTTCACGTCTGCATCGCGATGCATCGATGCAATGATTAATTTTGACACCCCTACAAATAAGCAAGAATAAGGAAACAAACACTTTTGATAGTCATACACTACCTGTTCTGCATGATCAGTATGGCTTGTAGCCACTCTGGTGGCCTCCACGTCTTGGTGTTTTCCCATAGCTTGTATTGCCCTGGTCTGGAGGAGAAAAACAAAAACAAAAACAAAAAAAAAAAGTGAATGAGTGAACATGGAAGTGAAACCAGGATGATCATGAGAGCATTTGGAAGATGTCGACTTACTGTAGTCATAACCACCACCATATCCGTAGTAGCCAGAGGAATAGTCGTAGTTGCCATAGCCTCCGTAACCACCATAACCCTGCTGGCCGCCGTAGCCGTAGCCTTGGTTCCCATAGCCCTGGTTCCAGTAGTTGTTATAGCCCTGGTTCCAGTTCTGGCCTGGGCCTGAAGAAACAGACACCGTTAGTTCAAGGACTGAGACTGAAGTTTATAATAATTCATATTATTTAGCAACTAAAGCATGCGGCTTACCCCCACGCCCCCTGCCGCGACCTCCGAAGCCTCCGCGGGCGCCGTACTGCTGCTGCTGGTAGATTTCCTTGGGCTGGGCGATTTTGATCTCGCACTGAAATCAGAGACACAAAACAGATGAGAGCAAAGCCAAACTCTAACAGGTTAAATAAAGAAAACACTTATGCACCAAATGAATAAATTAAAATAAATATTAAATTGTAAATAAAGCTCATTTTCACCCCAAAAATTTGAAGGGAAATTTAAAAGTGATTATGGTAATTGCAACTCACAAGTGCAAGGGGAGGAAAAACAAATTGAGTTTAAAAATTTTATTCTCCCCACACACACACAAAATCAAAACAACACTCAGTTGTGAAGGTCAGAACCGTGAGATCCTGCTAACACCTTCAGGTTTCTATAATATATACACACACTTCACATTGTAATTTCAACCCACAAATCGACTTGCCCACCATAACTATACATCTATTGCAAAAACATAAGAAAACACAAATGCATACATGGTCTTTCTTTCCGTTCGTTACCTTGCTTCCGCAAACATTATGGTATTTCTTCTCCAGGATCTTTTTGACCGCAGATTCCTCCTTGAATGTGATGAAGACGAAGCCCCTCCTTTTGTTCGTCTTTGGATCCATTGGAAGTTCAATCGTTTCGATCTGCAGGCATCATAATTGATGTAGATTTAATTAACGTCAGAAGACAAAAACAAGCGTTTTCATGCTCAAGAGTCAAAACTCACCTCTCCGAAGGCCCCAAAGTATTCGCGAATCTTCTCTTCTGTGGTTTCAGGGTTCAGGCCACCGACGAAGATCTTCTTGACGGGCTCTTTCTTTATGGCCATGGCTCTCTTGGGATCGATCTGTCGGCCATCTAGCCTGTGTTCCTTTTGCTCTAGCACCTATCAAAACAAGAGATGTGAACATCTGCCACCATGCAAGCGTTTGGATTGAAGGGAAGGGAAAGCATCGATACCTTGTCCACACTTTCTGCATCTTTGAACAAGATGAACCCAAACCCTCGTGACCGGCCGGTGTTTGAATCCATCTTTATGGTGCAGTCCGTCACCTCGCCGAACTTTGAGAAGTAGTCCTTTAGGTCTTTCTTACTGGTGTCCCAGCTGAGTCCTCCAACAAACATTTTACTGCACAGAAGAACAAATTGATGAGAGCCTGTATTAAACCACAAACAAGAAGCAAATCTTATAACACTGACAAAAAGACTGCAACAGTTGAATTTCAAATCAGAATTCATTTATAAAGCACCTTAAACAGTGTACCAAAGTGCTGTACAATTACATAAAACAAAATAGAGAGATAAAAAAAACATGAAAATCATTAAATAAATTATAAATCACTTTCTCCATAATGGAATAAATCACTTATAAACTGTTAAAAACAGACCTGCAAGGTTGGTAATCAATGATAAATGCTTTCATTAAAGCCATCAGCACACATTTCAACTTATTTCATAAAGTAGTCAAAGAAATGCTTTGTTTCTTTAGAAATGCAAAAACATCTTTAAATCAAGTTTTATATTTTCCCACTCCTCCTCACCTCAATTGTCATTCATAATGCGTTACCAGATTGTAGTTCTTCCTCTCATTAAAGCCAAGTATTCTGTCAGATTTCATTTAAATTTATGGCTGGCTTCAAATCTGTTTATAACGTGATTCACAATTCAAAGCTGGTTGATATGACTTACTGCTTGTAATAAGACTTTTCAAAAATCCCTATGGAAGAATGAATGGGGGAGAAAACAGCCTTGCTGAAAAGTGGGCGGGGACTGTTGCGTGCTATAGGTCCAGTACTAAAACCTGATTGGACGAGACCGCGTCCACTTAAACTATATTAAGACCCAGTTGCTCGGCAACCATAAACACTCTACAATTCGGCTAATGAAGTAAAATACCATGCGAATGAACAGGGTTTCTATTGTTGGGTTTAATAAAGCGACTTTAGACAGCGTGTTTGCGATTTTACCGCTGTAAAGGGAGTTAGCTGATGTGCTCGCTTCGTGTATCGGCAGATCAAACACCAGCTGCCACCCGCCAGCGCGCGATTCAACCCCAAACAACCCTCACTTCCAACAATGAGCACAATAACCGGACAGAAGAACAGAACCACAAACCCACCCCAACCCCCCTCTATTAACAAAGACACACGGCGCCAACAGAGATGGCTTAAAACAACACGTCTACATTAAGTATGAAAACGCAATAAAGCGCTAATTATTCATTCTCACCCGGCATCTTCCTCGCCCTTGCTGGCGTCGATCTGTCCTCCGTTCTCCTCATCTGCGGCCTCCTCCGCGAGCTCTGCTCCGTTCAGACTCTCCTCATTCCCGTTCTCCGAGGTTTCCATGAACTGATGCTCTGCGTCGGCCATTTTAGTAGCTTTAGATTACCTTTGGATTAGAAACGATTTGATTTAGTTTCACAATGCGAGATTAATAGAATAATAGAAGCTAGAATAATAGAGCAGCAGCACGGTTACGCTATCGGATTCAACGCAAACGCTCAATTTCAGTCTTAGCTTGCTAAAAGCACAAAAAACAAACGAAACCAGGCGTAAAGATGAGTTAGGGATGTATAGAGTGCTAGTGGCTCAAAACAAATAAATAAAAAGATCCATTCATGCCGCGTTACGAAAGCTAAAGCAGCATTCAATGCTAAACTAGCTACACGATCGCGTTCACGTTCTTTTTCAACTAACGTAAGCCGAACGCGTAAAACAGGCTTTTTCGTCTAAAATGCCGCCTTACCGGTTTTCTCCTAAAACATAAATTAGCGCAACACAAATAACCACGCGAATTAAATTCAAATTAACCGGCTTACTGTAAAATATTGCCGCTGAAAAAGCCGCTTTCCAAGATGGACTCTCGCTTACAGTACCAACTCGTGGCCACCTTTATAGTACACGATGAGTCCGGTGGAATAAAACTAGCTGTGATTGGACGGCAGTGTTTGACTAGGCAATGATAGCGTTCTTTGATTGGTCAGAGACGGTGAAGCACCGCCCATTATGGTTTCCTCCTGCGCAGTTCTTTTCTGCTGTGCGTTCAAACAGTTTAGCACGAAATGTTCCAGAGAGCGTGCGCTATAAAACACGGTGGAGGTTGTGCAATCAAACACAATGAATATCAGCGTGTATGAAACGATATAATATCCAGTACTGCTTTAAAAAATAACACTTGCTAGGCTTCCCAATCGATTTAGATGATTTCCACCAGTCGTCGATGAAGGACCGCAGTCACAAAGAGGACATTGTAGTAGAGCTGAGCATAAAGAGAACTAATTTTAACCACTTTAGAAATTTTTAACGACTTTTAAACCATCTTTATGACCATTTCAGGCTTGGAAAAAAAAAATCACAATTTTAAAATTTCCTGGTTTTCCGTGACTATAAGAGGCATGTACTTACACTATCCATGTATGAATTAGATGTTTTTTTTTTTTTTTAATCATAGAGGGGTTTTTTTCACAAATGTTTTTTGTTTTTTTTCATTGACAATAAAACTAATTCAATTTTGAATGGCTTGCAGAGACCAAAACCACTCATTGCTTAATTGTGGACACATATTAACAGATATTTTTTTTTATATACAGACTAATCATATTTGTTTCTTCTTCTGCCAGTTTGCCAAATGGTTACATGTAGCATTAAGTATTTTATGGTTGCTTTAAATTGATCAAACTTCAAACTGATCAAGCTACATATCTTCAAAGCTATATTTCACCTTCCCAGGTTAAAGGTAAATTATTTTAATATAATAAAACACTCAAAATTGAGGGTAAAAGAGACATTCCTGGACCTTAGGTTGTGGAAATAGTAATATTAATGTGACAAAGGATTTGCTACTGTAGTATATAAAAACACATCATATATTTAACCCAAAAATCAATCAATTTATGTAAGAAACATAATCAAACAGCAAGTATATAAATGTGTCAAAGCTTTGCTCATTCATACATAACTGCTACAGAATTCACAGAATCCAGCCTCTCTTTTCAACCTAACTGACCCAAACTGATGCAAAGCCTCATATACTGTATATACATAGATCATAATATAAAATCATAAGTATTGTAACATAAGATCAATTTCATTAGATAAAGAATCATCAAAAGAATAACTGTATAGTGCATTGGTGTAATACAAATTGGAATCAACATAAGAGAAAAACACTAACAAGGACAAGATTACTTTAATTATCATTTTTTTATTCAATTTTCCATATTTTGCATTCTGTTCTTGGAAATATACATCTTTATCGGGTTCCAATGGTCACCTGCCAAACTCTGATCAGGTTGTCTGTGTATCCAGCAAAGAGAGTCTGAGAAAAAAATATAGTGTAATTAATGCAACCCTTTTTATTTGTCCAGTTGGTTTATATTTAAGATTATCCTTAGCATACAATGTCACCGATCACCCAAAAATCAGATCCAGCACCCAAACTGATGCTGATTATCTGCAGAATAAGCTCATCTCACACACACACACACACACACACACACAGGTGACTGTGGCCCGCGGGAAGCTCTCACCTGTCCGTCAGCAGACCAGGCCAGAGATGTGCACTGGGGCGGCTCAGCCTTGCTGTTAGTGGTGATGACTTCCTGTCTGAGCTCATCAACGATGATCTTTCCCTCCAGATCCTGTGGAGACACAGAGAGACATGACAGTAATGAGAGAGAAGAGTGACTGGGGTGCAGATGAACACCAAATCAAACCCTCCAAAAGCCAAATATTCAAATTCATTCAAGTAGATTCAAAATGCAAATAAATATCTACTTCACAATCAGTCTTTCCACAAAGTTCAGTCAATTGATAGTTTGAACTGATTCACCTAAATGAACTGAACTCACTAGCTCTAATGCCATTTTTGTTCATTTTAAATTGAAAATAATTGCAATGCATGTTAAAATGAACAAAGATTAGAGCATTAGAGCTGGTGAGTTCAGTTCATTTAGGTGAATCAGTTCAGACTGGTCAACAGACTGATTTAATGATTCATTTGTGTCACCACTGAGATAAATGTTTTTTTATCTGGTGATTTCAATTAACCATCACTGAAAATCATTGCAATACATGTTCAGAATTGACAATATTGACTAATATTGACAAAAGCAACATTTCTAACTAGAGACAAATGAATAATTAAAATGTGTCGATTTTTTGAAATGGACAGTTTGAACTGATTCACTAAAGTGATTTGAACTTACCAAATTTAATGCCATTTTTGTCAATTTTAAGTTTAACATTTTTCATGACTTCCAATTGTCAATTTAACATGTATTGAAATAATTTTCAATACCGATTCATTGAAATCACCATTTTAAAACATTAACCGACTTTACTGACGAGATGCGCATGACTATCGCATGCAATATATCGTGCAGCCCTAGTTTCAATGCTGATTAAATGAAATCATGAGTTGGCAAATATGAGTTTTTCGATGAATTATGCAGATATAAAAAATCCAAATACTAGCTGACCATCTAGCATGACAAAGTTCACAAAATAAACATAAATAGCTGAAAGTGAGTTATGATATGTGAGGTAAAAAGGGTGAAACTACAATAAATTAAAGCATCAACAAATGGACACCATCCTGTTGTTAAACATGCTTTGATGTGAAAATCCAGTCGTAAATGATGTGTTTAGGACAGAAAGCTGATGGTACCCAGATCTTGATGCTCGGTCCTGTGGCGGCACACAGCCAGTATCTGTTGGGACTGAAGCTGAGCGCGTTGATGACATCACCGCTGTCCAGTGTGTACAGATGCTTGCCTTCGTTCAGATCCCAGAGCATGGCCTGTCCATCCTGAAGACAGAGACACAGAGAACATCAATCCACCATCTAAATGATAAAGTCAGGACACAGAACTGCAGGAAATACTGCATGAAAAGTCAATATCAGTCATTAGCCTTTAAGATGAAGTTGAAATGTTTCTGTCCTTTAACACCATTCAAACTTTTAGAGGCCACAGACCAGTATTATATTACTATCGCTGACATACTATTATAGTTTTCGTTACTATTTTGAATTAGATTGTTTATATTTTCATAAATGTTAAATCTAAAAGAAATGCATCCTAGGTTCAGATTATGACCCTAAAACAGGACCATGCACAGTGAAACCGACCTTTCCACCAGAGGCACAGAGGGATCCATCAGGGGAAACCGTGACGGTGTTCAGAAACCCGGTGTGTCCAATGTGATTGGTCTTCAGCTTACAGTTGGCCAGATTCCACACCTGAAAGAGACAAAACACTACGAGTGAAGAGACTGTCCACACTTCTGTTCCTTAAGAACCTAAAAAAACCCATTGATTTAAATACTGATGCTTAATTGCTTGAGTTTAATGTTAAAAATAAACTGTATTAGTATGTATGTGTGCCTAATGACAGCTAGTCCACAGAGCTGACCTGATCCTGATTTCAGATCAGAAATATTAGGACCATTCTGACCAATGAGAGGACAGTTTACTCATGTGACTTGCATAAATGCATTTTGGAACGCTTTGAAATGTGAGAAAACGCAACATTGTAACAATTTAAGTCATTGTTTCAGAACAAAGCAAATGATCAACACGTAACATGAAAATGCCCTTAAACTCCACTCAGCTCTCACCTTGACCATCTTGTCCCAGCCGCAGGAGACGATGATGGGGTTACTGCTGTTTGGAGAGAAACGCACACAGGAAACCCACTCAGTGTGACTCTCGTCCTGAGGAACAACACAAACATCGCAGCTCAGACAACAACTTTAACCCTGTAAAGCCCTACATATCAAACAATAGTCAATTATTTAAATCATTTATTGAACCTTTATACAACAACAACAAAAACTTTTACATGCGTTTTTGTTGAGGATCAAATTTAAAACATCTGACTTTTATGGCTCATAATCACATAGCAGGATTTAATGAGAATGTGGAGGTAGAAACAGCTCAGATTTATTCAGAGGCCCAAACTGAGCAAATGTATGCAATTTGGTGCAGATGCTGATATTTACATGAACAAAAAGTGATGAAACTTTGATGCTTGTAATGTAAATCAATGAAATCTTTATAACAGTATAACAGACTACTTACAAAAAAAATCATATAAACATCAGTCGTCGCTCTATATCTCCAATAATATGTCTTAGTAAGGTGAGATTTTAATGCTTAGTTTGATGATCCAAACATATAATGCAATGCAATACAAGGATTGAGAAATGAACAAATAAATGCTCCTCAAAAGCCTGATGATCAGATTTTTCTGGATGTCTGGACAATCAAGTAAAGCCAAGCAGCTTCAGTCCAGTTCATCTGGAAATATTACTAAGTCACCAACTGTAGGTGGACATTCACTTGTTAAAAAGTCTAAACGATCAATCAGACAACAGAAGGCATGGAGTAGATTGTATGTGACAGGTTTATCAGCGAAGCTTTGATCATCTCGATCATTTAGAAACAGCGTATCAAATGTGATTCAATAGAATTTATGTTTAATCACTTTAAAACGAGACCAGGCCTAGATATCACTGCTAAAACAGCCTCATTTTCAACAAACCCCAGCTCTCACCTGAATGGTGTACTTGCAGACGCCCAGCGTGTTCCACAGCTTGATGGTTTTGTCCCGAGAGCCGGACACGATCTGCCGGTTATCAGCGGAGAAAGCGACGCTCAGCACGTCTTTGGTGTGGCCCACAAAGCGACGGGTCGTGGTTCCGCTACAAACAACGTTTGAAGAGCAAAGTGAGTTTGAGGTCAGTGTTGCCAACTTACAGACTTCTGTCACTAGATTTAGCGACTTTTCAGACCCCCTCAGTGACTTTTTTCCAAAAAAGCGACTAGCGACAAATCTAGTGGCTTCTTGGAGAAACCTTATTTAGTTTCTGAGACCCGCCGGTCCGGCCGCACAAGCGCAAGGTCTTGCTTTGCCAGCGCACACACACACCTCTCTCTCTGCGTCTGCTGAGAGGAGCAGCACTTTCAGTTATAAAGAGATATTCTGTTGCATCTAACTCTATTCTACATAAAAGTATATAGCTGAAATCACAGCACAGCCATTGTCTTAATCGTATGTGTATTTGATTTCATTAGACAATGTCATGATTAGGATTTTAGTGCAAATTAATATCTTCGAGAACTGGTTATGTAGTCTTAATGAGCCGCGTTTCAGTCACTATAATAATCCTCCCGTTGTCTGACAACAGAAACAGTAAAATATATAAACAAAAACAGTTTTATTGAGAATTTGGCTGCATTAAAAGGCAGTATGTGAGCACAGAGAAGCAAGACAATATGACGCGCTGACGTCATGAATATGCTAATTAGCTTATGACATCATTTAGCGACTTTTCAGGTGGGGTTTAGCTACTTTCCATTGAAAGAAGTTGGCAACACTGTTTGAGGTCATAAATCGACAGCATTTAAAGCACAGCATCCGTCCCGTACTCACGTGGTGAGGTCCCACAGACGCAGAGTCCCATCCCACGAGCCCGACAGAGCGAACTGACCGTCCGATGAGATGACCACGTCACTCACGAAGTGTGAGTGTCCACGCAGGGCTCGCTGAGGAATGCCGTAGTTGGTCTCGTCGCGGGTGAGTTTCCACATGATGATGGTCTTATCTACAGAAACAAGAGCACAGATAGGACAGCAAGTGACAAACTACTAGTTACTAGCTGTTCAATCACTGTTAGTGCAAATATCCACCAAAACATCCCTCAAAATCAAAAAAGCATCATTAAAAGCCATTTCATAACCAATTAATGCCAGAAAACATGCATTTAAAAGTGACACCTGGCTAGGTTAATTGTTAACATGAAATAGTTAAAGCAGAATTGAATATAAGTAGAATTTTTTGATTTCTGAGTAAAATAAAGCGGTTAAAATTATGTATAATACTGACCAGTGTTGGGCTCGTTACTTAAAAAAAATGTAATTTACTACTCGTTACCAATTACTTCTTTCAAAAGTAATATTATTACTTTCTGGTAACAGTAATTAGTTACACTACTAGTAACATTACTTTTCCTTCACGCCCCTCAGAAGGTGTAACTGAGTATCTTACCCAAAAAAATTCTTCTGAAATTCTTCTGATTACTGCAAGTAGATACTAGTAACTAGTTACTGCCCAAAACTGACTGACTTATATATATATATATATATATAATTATATAAACACACACACATATACATATACATATATATATAGTTTTTTGTTAAGTTGTAAAATATATCTAATTAAAATAAGTGTATATATACATATATTTTTATTAAAATGTAAAATTATTTGACTTATTTTTATTTTACAACGTAAAACATTTAACATGAATTTTGAAGCTGCCATTTTTAAAATAATAATTACAAACATATATGAATGAGAGTAAGACTTCAATATAAAGACTTCTTAAAATAATAAAGTTTAATTGATTGCCGTCAAAATCATCTGAAAACATTGTACATTTAGTAAGAAAGGGAACGTCATTCTTTATTACTTTAAAAACTTTTAACTTTTTCCTTTCATAAAAGTACATGAACATGGTATCTCAGTATTACCATGGTACTTCTTAAAAGTGCCTTAGACTAGCACGGAAATACCACGGTAAATGATCTTTCTGCACCATGGTATTATCATCGATACATCACTTTACCACGGTACCAGCACAGCACTTGTTGAGTCAGAGAGCTGCAGTAGCTGAGCGGGATAAACAGTATCATGTCACCTCTGGACGCGGACAGAATCATGTCCGGAAACTGCGGGGTCGTGGCGATCTGGGTCACCCAGCCGTTGTGGCCCTTCAGGGTCCCTCTCACGGTCATCTGTTCGGTCATTTCGGCGGTCGGTTCCGGTCGATGGCTATAGATTGAGTTGGACTGGCAGATGAGCCGCTTACTCAAGTTTACAGCGCAGGAAAAGGACAGGTTCCACGCCGGAAGTATATATTCATGCCTGAACGAAGGTGCGGTGCATTGTGGGAGTTGTAGTGCGAACGCAGCTACTTGACGTCGTGTTTTTTTTGTTTTTTTTTTGTTTGTTTTTTTAAATAAGTTTTGGATTGTGTATTTTAAAATAATAATGATAAAAATAACAATAATATTTCAATAAAACATAATATAAAATTATAATAATCATTATCACAATGACAAGTTTCGTTTTTGTTGACCGCAGTCAAAAGTCAAAATCATCAGAAAACAAAGTACATGCATTTCCACTATTATTTGTGACCCTGGAGCACAAAACCAGTCTTAAGTTGCTGGGGTATATTTGTAGCAATAGCCAAAAATACATTGTATGGGTCAAAATTATCGATTTTTCTTTTATGCCAAAAATCATTAGGATATTAAGTAAAGATCATGTTCCATGAAGATATTTAGTAAATTTCCTACCAAAAATATATCAGAACCATATTTTTGATTAGTAATATGCATTGCTAAGAACTTCATTTGGACAACTTTAAAGGCGATTTTCTCAGTATTTTTATTTATTTATTTTTTATTTTTTGCACCCTGATTCCAGATTTTCAAATAGTTGTATCTCGGCCAAATATTGTCCTATCCTAACAAACCATACATCAGTGGAAAGCCTTTTTGTTCAGAAAATTGAAATCTTCAAAAAAATTATCCTTATGACTAGTTTTGTGGTCCAGGGTCACATATGACAAACAGAACACTTTGGTAATGTTTCGTGTGTGTCCACATTGTATCGACTCTATTTCCGTGTCTTCCGCTTAAGTGGGTTGTGGCTAGAAGGGATACAGCTCCGACCGGAAACTAACAATGAAATTTAATTTTCTACCTATTAGATTGTGTTTTATTAACGTCTACACCTACCCCAACACTAAACCTACCCCTTACAATAATGAAAAAATAGTAATTATTGTTGCACAGAGTGACAAAAAATACGCTATATTGATGTGCGCATGTGTGTGTCCCTTCTAGCCTTAACCGATTAAATGAGAAAGACGGGTAGAAAAAAATAGACATTGTTTCCGCCCGGTTTCGAACCGGGGACCTTTCGCGTGTGAGGCGAACGTGATAACCACTACACTACGGAAACTTGCGTGCACACATATATTGACTGCTGAGATCTGAACAGTATTTGTGGTGAAATTGTGCCTTCACGTGGTGGTTAATATACCGTACTCGTCAAATAAGTACTGGATGACGTGTCTGAGAATGATAAAAAATCATTTTTTTATTTGTTCTATTTGTTTATTTATTAATGTATTAAATTTTAAACAATTTTAAAAAATCATATTTATAGTTTTTTTTTATTTATTTTATTAATTTGTTTACTTTGCCCATTTTTACCTGTGTGTAGGCCTTTGTTTCCCCTCTTGTGTGATATATGTGAAAACATCTGTAGATGCTCTTTAATGTTGCCCTGACATTATATACATACAGTAGCATTTCTGTTTCTTTCATAAAAAGAAAAAAAATCCATATTGAAATTCACAACGTTTGTAACAAAAGGCCACAAGGAGTCGCTCAAGATCAACAGCGACTCGAAAGAGTAGCTATCTGGATGCTCCATTCACATTAAAATGTCTGAATGTCATTGTATTAGGTACAAAATGTCAAACGTAGCAAAGCACACTTTTCAAGCAAAACATTTCCTAAAAAGTGTTGAAAATGAAGACTATATATATATATATAGTGGTAGTTAATTTTACTTTTATCCTTAAGATGAAATCCGTCGTAATCCTTCCAGCGCTTTTTATATCCAGTCAGCCCTAATATAATTATAAGTGTTTCTGGTGGGGCGCTTTTGTCTTTGCCCGAGAAACAAAGCAGTCAGCAGTCGTGAGCGCCTGCACATCTGCGTTCAGAGGGAGAGTTTGGGTCTCGTGGAAACCGCATCGCTTTCATGTGCTGCTCTCTGCCTCGGTAACCGACCGCGTTTCTAATATACTGAGGCCGCAGGCTTTCTCTAACGCTCAAAGAGATGTTCTCCTCCTCTTCCTGGCTTTCTATTTTGATTCATACCAGAAAAACTCAAAGGCAGGCTGGGCTTTACCTCAAACTCTCAGTGACTGAGCCATCTGGGAGCTTGCTGAGTTCTTAACAAACGTTAGGCCTGCATGCAGAGGCGTCATGCCCATTGAAAGTGAGGGGGCACGTGCCCCCTCAGATTTCTGAGCCAAGTGGATTTTGAATCCAGCTTCCAAAAGACAAAAAATAGCCGAATAATATTTTTTATATTTGATGCAATAACACCGGTGTGATTAGATCGTTCAGTGCGGCACAGCATCAGCTGCTAAATTCAAATCTGCGTTCGCTGGCTGGCGCTGAGCCAGAGACAGACGCGTTTGTTCAGCGCTACATTATAACCAATCACACACGTTTCTGTTGAGCTTATGAATGCAATAGCCAATCAGAGACGTTCTGATGAGTCATCGCTGAAACACGGTGTTTTGTTCACTTGCTCGCTGACTGAATTGTCAGGCGAATTCTCTCATCAGAAACAAGAAAGTGCAGATGTGCGTACGAATGTAAGCAAGACATTCATTTCACAATGTAAACAGCTTCAGTGATTTTAATGCGAGTTTTTGAGAGTGCCTGAACTCGAGACTGAATGAAAATGTTCTTTGAAAATGTAAATGTTCTTTGCTCTCTGTAAAATGAAAGTGTTATAATTAGTAACTTACAATATTGTTATTAAATTCACATTAAATACCAAGTCAGTCGTATTAAAAATATTTTATGGCATGACACCCATATCAGAATCAGAATTAGCTTTATTGCCAGGTATGTTTGCACATACGAGGAATTTGTTTTAGTGACAGTAGCTCCACAGTGCGACAGAATGACAGTGACAAGACAGGACACAGATAAAAAATAATAATAATAATAAAAATAATAATAATAAATAAATAAAAATAATAATAATGTACAAATATACAAAATGGACGATATGCAAAAAAGCACAAACACAATATACAAAATAGACAATTCAGCATGTACAGGTATGTTAGGTGCAAATTTGAAATGTAATAAGTATGTGTGTTAAATTAAAAAATAAAAAGTATTATAGTGTTGTGTGTTTCATGTTTATTGTTAAGAGTTCAAATGTTCATGAGATGGATTGCCTGAGGGAAGAAACTGTTCCTGTGTCTGGTCGTTCTGGTGCTCAAGGTCTTTTCATAATCTAGAGAAATGTGTGAGTATGTCAGTGGGGTACGCTTGAGACACAGTGTATCAACTGAACCCGGATTGGTGTCCTATTGCTTCACATGCTGTTTAGTTGTACAGTGTTATGATAATAGGATAAAAGTCACATTTACACATATGCTATGCAAATTCTGTTAAAACTTATATTTGTGATATTCCAACTGTCTATGATTAATGGACATATTTTCTAACATGAATGTTAAAAGGATTACATAGCATTTTAAGAAATATACAAGGTGGTAAAGTGGGTACAGTTGAGACACCCTTTATAGGTTGCTATGTATACAGTAACAGTTCAATCATAGAAAATAAAATGCATACAGAGGCAGTGTGTGTTTGTGTACTGGTATTACCTACGTTATGGGAACCAAATGTCCCCACAAGTATAGTAATACCAGTAAATTCTAACCTTATGGGAATATTTTTTAGGTCCCCATGTTGAAACAAGCTTATAATTCATACAGAATGATTGAAAATGTAAAAATGCAGAAAGATTCGAGTGATGCGTAGGTTTAGGGGTAGGGTTATAGAATATACAGGTATGTATATTGTTATTTTAACTGCTGTGTTTACATTTGTACTGTTTGCCATATATTTTTGTAGTGTTAAATATTTGTTCCTGTTTTGTTTAACTGAATATGAATTAAAGCAAATAAATAAATTTATTTTTAAACTGTAATTATTTCAAACTGTAATTTTATAATTTATTACATTTGCTATAAATGGTTAGCCAGCTTTACAGCATTAAGAACGGGAGTCTCAACTGTACCATGCTACTGTTTCAACTTTACACCATATGGGTACAGTTGAGACAAAAATGCACCTCATGTTTATGAGCTAATTGTGGAAAATATGAACTACTTATGGCTATTACCAATTTATGGTATTTTAGTACACAAGCAAAAGAAATATCACGTGAAAAATCACTTAATTTCAGCATCTAGTTTTTGTGTAGTGATGAAAAAGCAGAAAGTGTCTCTGCTGTACTCAGTCTACCCTAGGTAATAGATTACACTATTAGTCTACTTTGCCCATCACCATTTATTGATCAAATAACATAATCTATGAAGGTGCAAAACGCATTTACTTACAGATATCGTGTGCTATTGTGGCTGCTGTGTCACATGAGTTTGTTCATAACTTTGAGAGAAATTGCCAGACCGTCACGTTTCCTGTTAGTTGGGATGATGCTGAGATCAAAACAATCAATAAAAACTTTCCATCATGTATAGTTTTTCCACCTCACAAAATAGTGAAGATTTTTCAAATGATCACTTTTAATGCATTTATCAAAATAAAAGTTGTCAGATGTCAAAAGTTTTGTTTTTAATGACACAAAGTAGCCAATTCAAAATGCATAATTTAACTTAAAATCTGCAAAGGAGTGGAAAAAGTGTAAATCAAGGCATTAACAGGCATTAATGTCATACATGGGAAAACAGACTGAGAATCGAAGGAATCATTGGCTCAGATGAGGACAGGAATCATGTTTTTGCTGTTTTTCTGCTGATTAAGAGAAAGTACAAGACTACTTCACCTTACAAATGGCAAAAAAAAAAAATGCCACGAAATGCATCATTTTGTGACAAAGCGTGACATGTTTAAGCAAAACAAATAAGATGCACGGAAGTGTTTTGTCCCATGATGCATGTCAGAAAGCATTTCACAGAGTTTTGAAATCTGGTTAGTTTTTGTTTCTGGAACCAAATGCACACAAGCATGGTAACTAGCAACAAAATACATATGGATGTTGATTCAGTGACGTGTTTTGACATAAAATTAACTCTCAAAAGTAAAGCCAATACAGTCACATTCAAAATTCAGAAGTGAAATCTTTTGTAGAGTTCAGGTGAGGTTGTTTCTGGAGTTCTAGCCACTGTGGTCTCCACCTGTTCATCAGACCACACAGACCAGCCCATTGGAAAACTGCACCATTTCTCTCCCAGCTGACTGACCTCCACTTCTGCATGACATGTTTAACACAATATTTGAAGATACTAACTGTAAACCCATTTCATAAGCTCATGTAGTCATTTCCTACAGAGATGCATGAAATCAAACTAGTGGCTTTGTCTGGGTTAGTACTGTAATATATTATATGCATGCTTTGCACAGTATGCAAATTTGTAAGCATAGAACTACCACAAATCATATATCCCAGAATACAATGCACTTGACCTTGCATTTCCAATATGACAGATAGCAATTTTGTTAATGACTCATTATTTGATTGGACTTAAACATTAAAAATGCAAAACATTTTAATATGAAATTTTGTTTTGATTTTATTTATCTTTAGGTATGGTCAAATAATGAGACAAAAAAAAAAGAGACAACAGCTGAATTTACTTCCAGTTTATTCTTCATGCTGGAAATGTTGAGCTTATAATATTTCTTTACATTTTTGAAAGATCTCTTCTGCTCACCCATGCTGCACATATTTGATCAAAAATACAGGAAAATTTTAATATTGTGAAATATTATTACTATTTAAAATAACTGTTTGCTATGTAAATATATTGTAAAATGTAATTTATTTCTGTGATGCAAAGCTGAATTTTCAACATCATTACTCCAGTCTTCAGTGCATATGATCCTTCAGAAATAAGCTATTCTGAACAAAATCTTCTAATTCCTACTCACAAACTTCCAAACGCTCCCTCTGTCCCTCATAACTCATCTCTATTGTGTTAGTCAAACATGCTGAGACAGTGAGTGAAAGTCGAACACGCTCTCTGAAAACAGCAGGTAAAACAGCAGGTATAATTGTTCTTGAGCGAGAGGAAACTAGAGTCTGACTATGAAATCAGCTCACTGATAAAGAGATCAAAGGTCCAAAAAATCCCAAACATTACATCAAACTCAAACCCACATAAAACATGCAACAGAAGGGTGATATTTAATTAGATGGATGGATGGATGGATGGATGGATGCACGGACGGACGGATAAATGAATGGATTAATGGAAAGACAGAAGGATGGAAGGATAGGTGGATGGGAAGATATAAAGTTGGATGGATTGATGGATAGATAGATGGATGGGTGAATGAATGAATGAAAAGACCAAAATATATATGGATGGATTGATGAATGATGTAAAGACAGAAAGGTAGATATATACACTATATTGCCAAAAGTATTCGCTCACCCATCCAAATAAATGAATTCAGGTGTTCCAATCACTTCCATGGCCACAGGTGTTTAAAATGAAGCACCTAGGCATGCAGACTGCTTCTACAAACATTTGTGAAAGAATGGGCCGCTCTCAGGAGCTCAGTGAATTCCAGCATGGTACTGTGATAGGATGCCAGCTGTGCAACAAGTCCAGTAGTGAAATTTTCCACAGTCCACAGTCTAAATATTAAAATATTTCACAGTCAACTGTCAGTGGTATTATAACAAAGTGGAAGCGATTGGGATTGACAGCAACCACGTAAAATGACAGAGCGGGGTCAGCGGATGCTGAGGCGCATAGTGCGCAGAGGTCGCCAACTTTCTGCAGAGTCAATCGCTACAGACCTCCAAAGTTCATGTGGCCTTCAGATTAGCTCAAGAACAGTGCGTAGAGAGCTTCATGGAATGGGTTTCCATGGCCGAGCAGCTGCATCCAAGCCATACATCACCAAGTGCAATGCAAAGCGTCAGATGCAGTGGTGTAAAGCACGCCGCCACTGGTCTCTAGAGCAGTGGAAACGCGTTCTCTTGAGTGACGAATCACGCTTCTCCATCTGGCAAACTGATGGACGAGTCTGGGTTTGGCGGTTACCAGGAGAACGGTACTTGTCTGACTGCATTGTGCCAACTGTGAAGTTTGGTGGAGGGGGAATTATGGTGTGGGGTTGTCTTTCAGGAGCTGGGCTTGGCCCCTTAGTTCCAGTGAAAGGAACTCTGAATGCTTCAGCATACCAAGAGATTTTGGACAATTCCATGCTCCCAACTTTGTGGGAACAGTTTGGGGATGGCCCCTTCCTGTTCCAACATGACTGCGCACCAGTGCACAAAGCAAGGTCCATAAAGACATGTATGAGCGAGTTTGGTGTGGAAGAACTTGACTGGCCTGCACAGAGTCCTGACCTCAACCTGATAGAACACCTTCGGGATGAATTAGAGTGAAGACTGCGAGCCAGGCCTTCTCGTCCAACATCAATGTCTGACCTCACAAATGCGCTTCTGGAAGAATGGTCAAAAATTCCCATAAACACACTCCTAAACTTTGTGGAAAGCCTTCCCAGAAGAGTTGAAGCTGTTATAGCTGCAAAGGGTGGGCCGACATCATATTAAACCCTATGGATTAAGAATGGGATGTCACTTAAGTTCATATGCATCTAAAGGCAGATGAGCGAATACTTTTGGCAATATAGTGTAGATAGATGGAAAGAAATAAAGAAAGGTAGGTGGATGAATGGATGGAAAGACTCAAAGGAAGATATATGGATAGATGGATGGATGGAAAGAAAGACAGAAAGGAAGGTATATAGATGGATGAATGGATGGATGGATGGTTGGCTGCAAGGCCGAAAGATATATGGATGGAAAGACAGAAAGGTGGGTATACAGATGGATGGATGATAGAAAGACAGAAAGGAAGATATACAGGTGCATCTCAATAAATTAGAATGTCGTGGAAAAGTTCATTTATTTCAGTAATTCAACTCAAATTGTGAAACTTGTGTATTAAATAAATTCAGTGCACACAGACTGAAGTAGTTTAAGTCTTTGGTTCTTTTAATTGTGATGATTTTGGCTCACATTTAACAAAAACTCACCAATTCACTATCTCAACAAATTAGAATACTTCATAAGACCAATAAATAAAAAAAAACATTTTTAGTGAATTGTTGGCCTTCTGGAAAGTATGTTCATTTACTGTATATGTACTCAATACTTGGTAGGGGCTCCTTTTGCTTTAATTACTGCTTCAATCCGGCGTGGCATGGAGGTGATCAGTTTGTGGCACTGCTGAGGTGGTATGGAAGCCCAGGTTTCTTTGACAGTGGCCTGCAGCTCATCTGCATTTTTTGGTCTCGTTTCTCATTTTCCTCTTGACAATACCCCATAGATTCTCTATGGGGTTCAGGTCTGGTGAGTTTGCTGGCCAGTCAAGCATACCAACACCATGGTCATTTAACCAACTTTTGGTGCTTTTGGCAGTGTGGGCAGGTGCCAAATCCTGCTGGAAAATGAAATCAGCATCTTTAAAAAGCTGGTCAGCAGAAGGAAGCATGAAGTGCTCCAAAATTTCTTGGTAAACGGGTGCAGTGACTTTGGTTTTCAAAAAACACAATGGACCAAAACCAGCAGATGACATTGCACCCCAAATCATCACAGACTGTGGAAACTTAACACTGGACTTCAAGCAACTTGGCTATGAGCTTCTCCACCCTTCCTCCAGACTCTAGGACCTTGGTTTCCAAATGAAATACAAAACTTGCTCTCATCTGAAAAGAGGACTTTGGACCACTGTGCAACAGTCAAGTTCTTCTTCTCCTTAGCCCAGATAAGACGCCTCTGACGTTGTCTGTGGTTCAGGAGTGGCTTAACAAGAGGAATACGACAACTGTAGCCAAATTCCTTGACACATCTGTGTGTGGTGGCTCTTGATGCCTTGACCCCAACCTCAGTCCATTCCTTGTGAAGTTCACCCAAATTCTTGAATCGATTTTGCTTGACAATCCTCATAAGGCTGCGGTTCTCTCGGTTGGTTGTGCACCTTTTTCTTCCACACTTTTTCCTTCCACTCAACTTTCTGTTAACATGCTTGGATACAGCACTCTGCAAACAGCCAGCTTCTTTGGCAATGAATGTTTGTGGCTTACCCTCCTTGTGAAGGGTGTCAATGATTGTCTTCTGGACAACTGTCAGATCAGCAGTCTTCCCCATGATTGTGTAGCCTAGTGAACCAAACTGAGAGACCATTTTGAAGGCTCAGGAAACCGTTGCAGGTGTTTTGAGTTGATTAGCTGATTGGCATGTCACCATATTCTAATTTGTTGAGATAGTTAATTGGTGGGTTTTTGTTAAATGTGAGCCAAAATCATCACAATTAAAAGAACCAAAGACTTAAACTACTTCAGTCTGTGTGCATTGAATTTATTTAATACACGAGTTTCACAATTTGAGTTGAATTACTGAAATAAATGAACTTTTTCACGACATTCACTTTTCACGACAGATAGATAGATAGATAGATAGATAGATAGATTTTGAAAAGGAAATGGCAGGTCATAAAAGTTTTTATCAAGTCACTTGTGTGTTCTCTCAGATGATCTTTGGCAGTAGAGTCGCTGTGAAGAGCAGCAAGACTTCTGACCAATAAGATTTCCCTAAATAAAAAAAGATTTCCTGAGTTCATCGCTCACATCCTCTGAGGAAACTGAAGAAACAATGTAGCGCTCTGTGGGCTTCGGCCCATTGTGACATCATCAGTCGGGGACATTGTCGTCATGGGGATGCTGGTCTGAAGAACCGCCACACAGGATATTTCCTCACAATGGTCTTTGTAATCTTATCAACTCCACCAAATACACTCAGACCTTGAGTCACAAGTCTTTTTAAAGTCTGATCCAGAGAGCTTTTTCTTTCTGTTGGGCAAGGAAGGGCTGGAAGAGAAGATCCCTGTGGGGTTAATTATTAGTTTGGATCTGACAGCACATTTCCTGTGTCAACTCAGGATAGAAAATATTCAACACCCTCTATTGTTTCACAACATAATGACAACAAATCAAAAACAAGGTCCCTTACTCAAGAGCACAGTCATTCACACACGAGCGTGTCGCTGGCATATGCTGATTATCAGTGTCACAGACTGCGAATATATATCAATAACATCCAAATGAAACAAGACAAATGAGCATCAAATATGCTAAGATTTCAAAACAAGATAAATACTGAAAAAATGCAATCTTTTCACAATGTTTTTGTGGTTGTCTGACATTGCACAGCCAAGAAAATGGTCAAAAACATTTCACCACAATCAAAAGAAAGAAATTATATTTTATAATAATAATAATAAACTTTAAAATAAACTTAAGTGAGAAAAAAGCCTTTCAGTCACAGAAAAAGATGGCATAGGGCAAAGTCTAGCAATACTTCTGAGATGAAAAAAGTAAGTCTTAATAGTATGTTGCACGTGTGGATCAAAAGTCAAATTTGAGTCAAATGTAACTCCTACATTTTTAAGTTTAGTTTGAAACTCCAAAACAGAGCCATCCACATTTAACATTTTGACTCATCCAAATTTTTATCTCACATAGACAGTGTGAGAGAAAAGACACATCCACATTTTGACCAGGCTTAGAATGAATACAAATCTGAGCATCATCTGCATAAAAGTGGGACTATATAAATACTAAAAAGTAAAGGGCCTAAAATTGAACACTGGGGGACACCAGTAGGGACAGAGCCAATCTCAGACCTGCAGTCACTCATAAAAACAAACTGGAGGCGATCAGAGAGATAAGATCTAAACCAGGCTAAAACAGAGCCAGAAACACCAAAAAACATTTTGAGACAATTAAGTAAAAAGTTGAGACTGACTGTATCAAAAGCGTCAATAAGATCAAGAAAAACCAGACTGAAGGGGCTTGAAGAGATTATTAACAGTGAGGTGAAAAAGCCACAACGTGTTCTCAAAGTTTGGTCAGAAAAGGAAGATTTGATATAGGGCAATAATTGTTTACATTTTCCAAATTTTATTCTTCTTTGGAACGGCAGGAATTTTCATTGCTGCTGGTACAACACCAGTGCACAAAGAATCATTTATAATACTGAGAATAGCCGGACACAAAGAGTTAAAACAAGATTTAAATAATCTAGTGTGCAAGTGGTGACTTTAATATGTGATACAGCCTTACTAAGTCAATTTGAGAAAAATTTGAAAAAGATGTGCCAGAAATAGGTGTAGCATGAATACGTTTATGAACACTGTCAATGTCATTTTCATGTTTTCGTAAGTTTCAAGCTTCAACAATGATGCTTAACAAGTTCACATTCCTTAACTTGACGTAGTAGCTTAACATTAGATGTTGACAGCCTCTTAAGGGATTTAAAAGTGCATTAATGTGGGTCTATGTGCAAAAGCACTAAACGAACGGTGCTTTCAATGGTCAGTGTAATTGAACACTCACAGGATCTCATCACTGCTCGTCCATTACATTCAGAGCCTTTACTTCAGGCTGATTCAGACTCTGTGTCTGTTTGTCTGACCCCAGACTGCAGCTGTACTCATGTCCCACACCTAAAAACCACAAGACAGGTAACATGCAGTGAATATGATGGGAAATGTAATGTAATGTTGGTAACATTCCACCATAGGACTACATGCATTACAAAACAATACTTGTATGTTTTATTTATGCCTCTGTGGGTTTTTAATGCCTCTTATATATTCGTCGATATTCTACAGCATAATAGTTTGGTCCAGATTTATGTATGAGCGCTGCTGTCATGTATACAAAAATTGATGACCTGCATCTGATAAGCTTGAGTTGTTTGATTGTTTTTAATGATGCACTCACATAGATCAACAGATATGAAATAATAAATCATAACACATTACAGCATTATGAACATTATAAATGTCACATATAGTCCATTGGAAGAAAATGGATAGAGTTGCATAGAGGATTGAAAAAAAAAACAATACGTCAGTGGAGAAAATAACGTACATTAGGAAAGATCAATATATGGCTTTTGAAGGCATTTGAAATTCATTTATGATCTTTCTGAGAAATGAAGATTGTGCTTGAAGTAACACACGAGTACAGGAGGTACAAAGCAAATGTAAAGTGGAGGTGTGCCTCCTATAAAACATTTTAAATGGTGTTTATGTTGATAATGATTGTCTGTGTCAAGATGGTTCCAAGGCTGTCATTTATTTTTTTTTAAAACCTGTGTTTAAAATCAATAAAACATCATTTATAGTATAAAATTATGAATATAAAATTTATATATATATATATATATATATATATATATATATATATATATATATATATATGTGTGTGTGTTTTCAGAGCAGCTGAATCCTTAGCCATCTTCAAGAAACGGCTAAAAACCCATCTCTTCCATCTTTATTTGACCCTCTAACTCTAGCATTCTCTTTTCTAATTTTATTTTATCTATCTACTTTCTTTTTATTTAAAAACAAAACAAAACACACACACACACTTGACCCTCTATCAATTGCATATTTATTCTCTAACTGCTAGCTTTTCTTAAAAAACTAAAACACTAGCTTTCTTTTCTATATTCTACTTGTTTTAAAAAAAAAAAAAAAAAAAAAAAAAACCTTGCTATGTGTACTGCGTTAGGCTAACCGAGACTTGTCATATCGCTTGCATGTTGTTGCTCTTTTGTTGGTTTTGATTGCTTCTATTGTCCTCATTTGTAAGTTGCTTTGGATAAAAGCGTCTGCTAAATGACTAAATGTAAATATATATATATATATATATATATATATATATATATATTTTTTTTTTTAAACAAAACAAAACAAAACAGACAATCCTGGTTTAAAATATTATATATACTAAAAATATTTTAAATACTATGAGTCAATACAAATATTTATAAAATAATTTTAAATAAACAAATTAATGTTTTGTTTTTAGAATATGCAGTTTAAAATCAGTTAACAATTTATATGAAATTATTTTTGAATATTTTTTTAAAGTTAAAACAAAATAAATGAACAAATCAATATAAAATTATGTATAAAAATAAAATATTTTAAATACAATGAATGAATGAATGAACCAGACTACAATCAATAAAATTATTTACAAAAATACTTTTAAATAAATAAATAAACCTGGTTAAGACAATAAGATATTTATAATAAAATATATATTAAATAAATGAATAAACCTGACTGAAATCAATACATTTATTTAAAAATAAAAATACATATAATAAAAGAATAAATACATCTCTAGGCAGTAGCGGGAAATAACCCGTCAGAGAGAGGGCGGTCTTAACAGGAACACTAGTGTTAACCTCTGAGCTCTTGGTCATATCACGTCATGTCTTGAACAGAGAAAAAGAGAGCGCGAGAGAGAACATCTATATACCTAAAGTTCTTCTTTCAGCATCTCTACAAGGTCATGTCAGCCCGCTTAGTTTGGCTCCAACTCAAGGACATGGACATTACAATTATAGTGTGTCCAGGGAGTTGAGAGACAGAGAGACAGTGAGACAGAGAGAGAGAGAGGTTAATGTGCCCATTAACCAGAGACAAGCATCTGTTATCCAGTGTTACTGTTGGATTTCAACCAGGAACTGTTCTAAATCAGCAAGGTCCAAAGTGAAAAGGCCAAATTCTTTCTTTCTTTCTTTCAAACTCTGCAGTAGTATTTTATACTGACGTAGACCAGCATGCACAAACAGGAAGTTGAGACACGAGAGCACGATCAATATCCATTTAGAGAATATTAAACTCATGCGCACTTACATTGAGCGCCATTATAACCAAACTCCAATAACTAATGACCAGCACAAGAACAAAATGTGAGACACAAACGCCTCTCAGTGATCGCCAGCTCTCTAGGTCTCTCTGTGGGATTTTCTCTCCTGTTTTCTGGTCCAGCATGTGAAAAGTGTGCATCTTAGATCAAGGTTTGAGGAGTCAAGCACAAAGGCTGCAGGAAACACAGAAATAGATGTGATTCATTTTAGCTGATCTCTTGTAAGTCTGGTGTTAGCATGTGTGGTGTGGTGCAATGACATCTGCTCTAGACGTGTCTGTGGACACATTCAAACACCTCTGTGCTACGGAGTTCAATCACCTTTACAAGAAATAACTCAGCATCACAATAATAGCTCAAACTTTCTGTTCCTGTAGTCATCAAATGTCTGATATGGCAAGCCATTTTAGCCTAAAATATACTAAGTGTTACTCGTCGTAACTGCATTTTTACTAGTAACAATTCAATTAGAGAGCTCTACAATTAAATTATTACTAGTAACAATGCAAATTAGAGAGCTCTCTAATCATATTCTTACTAGTAACAATTATAATTATAGAGCTCTACAATTAAATTCTTACTAGTAACAATGCCAATTAGAGAGCTCTCTAATCATATTCTTACTAGTAACAATTATAATTAGACAGCTCTACAATTAAATTCTTACTAGCAACAATGCCAATTAGAGATCTCTCTAATCATATTCTTACTAGTAACAATTATAATTAGAGAACTCTCTAATTCAATTATTACTAGTAACAATGCCAATTACAGAGCTCTCTAATTCAATTCTTACTAGTAACAATTCCAGTTAGAGAGCTCTACAAATTAATTTTTACTAGTCATATGTCTCCATTGACTTCCATTCATTTTTCATTACAGAGCTCTACAACTGAATTTTTACTAGTAAGAATTCCAATTAGAGAGCTCTACAATTGAATTCTTACTAGTAACAATTCCAATTAGAGAGCTCTCTAAGTACATTTTTACTAGTAAAAAGTCTAATTAAAGAGCTCTCTAATTCAATTTTTACTAGTACAATTCCAATTAGAGAGCTCTCTAAATACATTTTTACTAGTAAGAGTTCTAATTAAAGAGCTCTCTAATTCAGTTTTTACTAGTACCAATCCCAATTAAAGAGCTCTCTAAATACATTTTTACTAGTAACAATTGTAATTAAAGAGCTCTCTAATTCAATTTTTACTAGTAACAATTCTGATTAGAGAGCTCTCTTATTTAATCATTACAAGTAAAAATGCAATTATAGAGCTCTATAATTGAATTTTTACTAGCAAAAAACCACATTAGAGATATGTTTAATTGCAGAGCTCTGTAATTGAATTAAAGAGCTCTCTAATTCAGTTCTTACTAGTAACAACTGAATTAGAGAGCTCTCTAATTGAATTAAAGAGCTCTCTTATTCAACTTTTACTAGTAAGAATTGCATTGAAGAGCTCTCTAATTGTAATTCTTAGTAGTAAGAATTGAATCGTAGAGCTCTCTAATTCAATTGTTACTAGTAAGAATGCAATTGCAGAGCTCTCTAATTCAGTTAGAGAGCTCTCTAATACAATTGTTACTAGTACAAATTGCATTAAAGAGCTCTCGAACTTTCATTTTTACTAGTAAAATCTGAATTAGAGAGCTCTTTAACTGAATTGTTACTTGTAAGAATGCAATTGCAGAGCTCTCTAATTCAGTTACAGAGCTCTCTAATCAAATTGTTACTAGTAAGAATTGTATTAGAGAGCTCTCTAACTGTAATTCTTACTAGTTAGAATGCAGTTGTAGAGCTGTGTAATTGCATTCTTACTAGTAAAAATGTAATTGTAGAGCTCTACAATAGCGATTATTACCAGTAAGACAATAGCGATTATTACCTCATTATGATAATTAGCCTCATGCATATTCATCTGGCTGAGAATGTGAAGCTGACGTCACGCCGTGTTGAGTTCTGGGAAGCTGTTTTGTTTTTTTCGCCTTACTGGGAAAATCGCGACACCTCTCCACTATTGAGTTCAGGGCTGTATTTGATTTTCTGTCGTGATTGTGGAAAATGTCACCATATTATGTCATTCATGCTGCAACGAAAATTGCAAAAGTAACTCCAGTACTCGTCCAGAGAAAACTGGACAGTGCAGTATTTTTTTTTGCCTTTTCTCTGTGTAAAAACCCCTAGGGAAGCAGGTCGCTTCCATTTCAGAAATGTTCTATAGTATGCTATTCAACGTTAAAGAGGATATTCCGCCTTCCACTGGACTGGACGGTTTAGTTAAAAACTCAGCACGCAGTCTATAGTAGGCTATTTCCGGTAAAGTCGAGGGCGCAAAATCTATCCGGTCAAAAATGGTGACCAGATTTATGAAACAAAAAACCGGGAACACTTCCTAGTTCAGTGGTCAAAATATTATTGAAATCTCTTTTGTGATTAGGCCTATCTACAAATTTAAAAAACGGGGACATGTTTTTGTTTGTTTTATAATTGTTGTGGTTTCCATATTAATATCAGAACTGTATGACCAACTAAATAAATAAATAAAAAGAAAGCAAGAAATTCTAGAACTCATTTTGTCAGGAGTGACCACTGGCCAATTAGCCAATAGATGTAAATTCTTCCTGCATGTTACAGTGCATAATAAACACCAAAATGAGATGATGTCATCATTACCAGACAGTTTGACAAAGACTAGCATTTTTTTAAAGAAACATTTATGTGTCTTCTTCACTTGTAAGTAGACCATAAAGATGTAAGTTAATTTAATGGTTAAATATTATTAAATAATATACATATTATTTTTTAAAAAACAAAACATTTCCAAGCTGTCATCTCACTTTAAAGGTCATTCTGACACAATGAAAATGCTATTAATTCATGGGGCTTTTTCATTTTGAAATGTATCACCACAGGCGGGATTTGGTAAGGCAATGGGTGTAATCGAAAATCCGTTTTGCATCTAATTAATACAGGTTTTTACTAGTAAGAATGCAATTGTGGAGCTCTGTAACTGGATTTCTTACTAGTAAGAACTGAATTAGAGAGCTCTGTAATTACATTTTTGCTAGTGAGAACTGAATTAGAGAGCTCTCTAATTGGCATTGTTACTAGTAAGAACTGAATTGCAGAGCTCTCTAATTTAATTGTTACTAGTAAGAATGCAATTGCAGAGCTCTCTAATTCAGTTAGAGAGCTCTCTAATTCAATTGTTACTAGTAAGAATTGCATTAAAGAGCTCTCTAATTGTAATTATTACTAGTAAGAAGCAAATTGTAGAGCTCTTTAATTCAGATCTTACTAGTAAGAATGCAATTGCAGAGCTCTCTAATTTAATTAGAGAGCTCTCTAATTGTAATTGTAACTAGTAAATATTAATTTAGAGAGCTCTCTATTTGGCATTGTTACTAGTAATAATTTAATTGTAGAGCTCTCTAATTGAATTGTTACTAGTAAAAATGCAATTACGACGAGTAACACTTAGTATATTTTAGGCTAAAACGGCTTGCCATAGTCTGACCTTGTTTCTGTGAACAGGAACAGGATAAGTGTTAAGTATAAATTGATGCTCAAGACGTTGCTCTTTCGTAGCCCAGCTGGCTTAACTGAGTTTTCAACTAAGTATCAACTTAGTTTCAGATGTTTGGAAAAGCCTCATTCGCTCCAGAATAAACTGATCTTCTGTTCAGAGCCAATGAAACGTTTGAACCAGGAATCATCTGGCTAACAAACACTTCAGCTGGCGCTGTTTGGAGCCAGTGCCCTGATTTGTGGCAACAAAGAATGAACGAATAAATAACCAGTGAATGGAAAAATGCCCCTGTGTGATGTTAGAGGGTCTGAGGAGCAAAGCACGCTGGGATTTCACCAACACAGGGCTGATGTGGAACGGATTCAGATCAGTTCGGTGACTATTTGATACATGCAAATTGTGGGAATGCAGAAATGTTAGCCAAACATTTCTGAAAATGTTCTGAGAACTGCATTTAACATCCCTTTCTGTCAAACACCTGTCATGTTTCAGAATCAATTCAGGAAGAACAAGTCAAGTCCCGCCCTACAATATTTTCTCATTGAATATCATTTCATTCAGAAATATGTCAAATTTAAGAAGTACAATTCATTGTGAACAGTGATTTTATGAACATTTTACATGAAAGTTCACCCAAAAAATTAAAATTTCCTGAAAATGTCCTCACTCCAGTCCATCAGTTAACATCTTGTGAAGCCAAAAGCTGTGTGTTTGCAAGAAACAAATCCATCAAGTCGTTTTTAACTTCAAACTGTTGCTTCCAGCTAAAATATGAGTCCAAAATCCATAATGACGCTTCCTCCAGTGGAAACGTATTTGTTTGTGCAGATTACTCTCCTGATTCAGACTTTTACACTGAAGAAAACAATACTATGGATTATGAACTCATATTTTAGCAGCAGTTTAAAGTTAAAACACCTTGATGGATTTGTTTCTTACAAACACACAGCTTTTGGCTTCACACGATGTTAATTGATGGACTGGAGTGCTGTGGATTATTGTGATGTTTTTCTCAGCTGTTTGGACTCTAATTCTGACGGCACCCATTCACTGCAGAGGATACATTGAAAAAAGTCGTGACGTACTCTCAAGTATGGTGACCCATACTCGAAATTGGTGCTCTCCATCCAAGTGCACACACACAGCAGTGAATAGTGAACAAACGCACACACACACCGTGAACACACACCCGGAGCAGTGGGCAGCCATTGCTCCAGCGCCCGGGGAGCAATTGGGGGTTCGATGCCTTGCTCAAGGGCACCTCAGTCGTGGTATCGAAGGCAGAGAGAGTGATGTTCATTCACAATCCCCACCTTCAATACCTGCCGGTGTGAGAATCGAACCGGCAACCTTCAGGTTACTAGCCCAACTCTCTAACCATTAGGCCACGACTTCCTCAAACCACAAGAGCAACCACTGGTGAGCAAGTGATGTAATGCTACATTTCTTTAAATCTGTTCTGATGAAGTAACAAACTTATCTACATCTTGGTTGGCCTGAGGGTGAGTAAACTTTAAGCAAATTTTCATTTTTGGATGAACTATGTATTTAAGTTGGCCCGACTTTATATAATGTGCTGTACACACAACTAATGTGACGCAACAGACCTCAGACTAAACGTAGGAGAGTTTCTTGTGTTTACACTTCTGTTCTTTCCTTTTCTTGTGGTTTATCATTGACACAGACCAACCTGACCACATCTCACGACATTAAAAACCCCTTCAGAGGAAAGTGTCTTACCAACAAGAGTGATGTTCACTTCCCAAAAATATAACCATGCCATTTAATAAAAATGAAGAAGTTGCGTAATAATTAAACATGAGTTTGACATCTAAAAAAACCTGGATATAAAAAGGAAAATAAATATATTTTTGACTAAAGCCTTACTGACCTTGACATGCAGGCCTGTCTGTGATGTCATTTCCTGTTTTATAGCTTTCTTATCACATGACAACAACAGCTTTCCTGCTGAACATTCTCCCTCCCCTGAATATGATGTAACAGACAATGTTTTTAAATATTAATTATATTTCAAATCAAAACTATTCAACTCATTTTTTAAATAAATAATAATAAAATAATACAAAATAAAAAACAAAACATAAAGGCATGAAAGTAAATGAAAGGCTTTGGCTTACTGTAATTGCTCGTGAGTTTCTCTCATAAGTAAATGAGGGGTTTCCATCTGAACTCCCCTCAGATCTTGCTTTCTGAGGCCTGCAGTGAACCGATCCAACATGTTTGGCACAGAGACGGACTGCTGTATCAGAAAAACCAGCAAAGATACCATTTCTGCACGATTCAATGACCTTTAATAATGCTGCTCCTAAAATTCCATACAGGCTAAAAAAAAAAACAGTCAGAAATTAGCCAATTGTTATAAAATTAGAGCTATAAAATCACTTTTTTTATATAGTAGAAATTGGTATCTTTACAAATTGGAGCAGTTCGCTCTAAGAAAAGTCCGGACAAACATTGTGTGTTAATAAGAAGGAATTTAGTGTCTTTATTATTATTATTATTATTTTATTGTATTTTAAATTATGCATTGCATTGTGTTGTATTTTTAGGTAAAAGGAAATGTTCTTAAACTTAACATAAAATTACAAGCACCTTTTCCATTTTTAGACAGCTTTTTTAGTTACTTGTTAGATTACTGAGGTCGTTTTCTGAGAAGCAGAAAAATACTTCTTAAGAATTCAAAATACAAAAATACTTCTTAAGAATTCAAATTCTTGAAATTAATCTTCTTAAAAATCATTGTAGATAGAGCCATTTTCTCCTTAAATTTTTTTTAAGAATTTAACTTAGGAAAATTATTACAAAGTTCTTGGAATTTTAAGAAATTCATTAACTTCTTAATTAAGAGGATTTTCGTGACTCCAGTCCTAGAAGACTAATGTAAAAGTCCCCATGTAACTATAAACTACTATAAACAACACAACAATTTCTAAGAATTGAGGAAGTGAAAAAACATGAATATGAGTGACGCAGCATGAACTGCTGAATTCATTTGCAGGTTCGGGCATGAATGTCATAATAACTGAGAAAACCCCCCACAGAAACTGAGTCCAAATTTACACTCAGTGATTCAAATTCCCACAAAAAATTCAAATGATCTGAGCTGCTTTCCACATTCATTTTATCCACCTTATTTTTCCTGTAAGAGCAGGCACAGCCATTTGTAAATTTAATGTGTCTGACTTACTGTCTCATCCGCTTCCAGCTATATTTAGCAGTATAAAAAACTCATTTTGCTGCTTGATATTGCAAACTGGTGTTTCTTACAATATTATTTTAATGTATTGTCTTAATTATGAACACACTGACGTGTAACACATACAATTTTTTGGCTTATTGTACTTTGTTATTCTTCTGGTTATTTCCCTAATGAAGTGAAAGTCTCGCACATTCACAGAAAATAGCTTACTTCCCCATTGAAAAATAAGATAGATAAATGTATTCTTACTGTATGACTATTATTGACTCATCTGTGACTGGTTATGTTTCATTTTAAGCAGTCAGTACTTCAATAAAACATAACGGATATCTCTATTAAAACTCAGAAATGAAATTGTGCTGAAAATGTGCTCACCCTCAGGCCATCCAGGATGTAGATGAGTTTGTTTCAAACAGCTGATAAAAACATCACAATAATCCACAAGTAATCCACACCACTCAAGTCCATCAATTAACATCTTGTGAAGCCAAAAAGTCTCTCTGAGCAGTAACATTTCCTTCCATGGAGCTTTTGACTCTTGCCTTTATGGTTTTGCTAGCGGCAGTAAACTAAACTCAGATTAGTAATCCATGATGAGGATTTCTGTACAAATACACCTGCTATCCAGGTGGGAAATGTGCATACAGTGCTAACGATGCTCAGCAGTATAAACGCTAGTGTATCCTTGTGTGTGTGTGTGTGTGTGTGTGTGTGTGTGTTGAGCTCTGAGGCTGTAATGAGAGGTTGTTTCTCTGGCCATTAGCCCACTCTGCCCACTCACGACATCTCTGAAATCAGTCTATTTTCCCCTAAATTGTTAAAAGTATGTTTAACATTTGGGAAAAACAGAGTGACAGCATGAACACAAACTCTGAATCTCAAGAAAATCCATCAAGAACACGTCCAGCTCGCCTCATAAAATAAAACAGAAAATTTTAATTATTTTAATTCAATATATTATTTATATTGCATTACAAAATATATTATTTTGAAATAAAAATTTTAAAATTTATTAAATTAAATTATTGAAGTAAATAAGATATATTATTAAATTGTAAAGTATTTCTACATCATGGTAGTATTTGTTACTAGTTTAAATTACAGAAATTACATATGAATAGTACTTAAATTGGGCCTAATTTTTTTCCAGATTGTATTTATATATATATATATATATATATATATATATATATATATATATATATGTTAAAAAAAATCAATATGCAATATATATATATATATATATATATATATATATATATACACATACATACGTGCATTGCATCTCAATAAATTAGAATGTCGTGGAAAAGTTCATTTATTTCAGTAATTCAACTCAAATTGTGAAACTCGTGTATTAAATAAATTCAATGCACACAGACTGAAGTAGTTTAAGTTTTTGGTTCTTTTAATTGTGATGATTTTGGCTCACATTTAACAAAAACCCGCCAATTCACTATCTCAACAAATTAGAATATGGTGACATGCCAATCAGCTAATCAACTCAAAACACCTGCAAAGGTTTCCTGAGCCTTCAAAATGGTCTCTCAGTTTGGTTCACTAGGCTACACAATCATGGGGAAGACTGCTGATCTGACAGTTGTCCAGAAGACAATCATTGACACCCTTCACAAGGAGGGTAAGCCACAAACATTCATTGCCAAAGAAGCTGGCTGTTCACAGAGTGCTGTATCCAAGCATGTTAACAGAAAGTTGAGCGGAAGGAAAAACTGTGGAAGAAAAAGATGCACAACCAACCGAGAGAACCGCAGCCTTATGAGGATTGTCAAGCAAAATCGATTCAAGAATTTGGGTGAACTTCACAAGGAATGGACTGAGGCTGGGGTCAAGGCATCAAGAGCCACTACACAAGTGTCAAGGAATTTGGCTACAGTTGTCGTATTCCTCGTTAAGCCACTCCTGAACCACAGACAACGTCAGAGGCGTCTTACCTGGGCTAAGGAGAAGAAGAACTGGACTGTTGCCCAGTGGTCCAAAGTCCTCTTTTCAGATGAGAGCAAGTTTTGTATTTCATTTGGAAACCAAGGTCCTAGAGTCTGAAGGAAGGGTGGAGAAGCTCATAGCCCAAGTTGCTTGAAGTCCAGTGTTATGTTTCCACAGTCTGTGATGACTGTGTCATCTGCTGGTGTTGGTCCATTGTGTTTTTTGAAAACCAGTGTCACTGCACCCGTTTACCAAGAAATTTTGGAGCACTTCATGCTTCCTTCTGCTGACCAGCTTTTTAAAGATGATGATTTCATTTTCCAGTAGTAATTAGGTAGTAATTAAAGCAAAAGGAGCACCTACCAAGTATTGAGTACATATACAGTAAATGAACATACTTTCTAGAAGGCCAGCAATTCACTAAAAATGTTTTTTTTATTGGTCTTATGAAGTATTCTAATTTGTTGAGATAGTGAATTGGTGGGTTTTTGTTACATGTGAGCCAAAATCATCACAATTAAAAGAACCAAAGACTTAAACTACTTCAGTCTGTGTGCATTGAATTTATTTAATACAAACCCGATTCCAAAAAAGTTGGGACACTGTACAAATTGTGAATAAAAAAGGAATGCAATAATTTACAGATCTCATAAATTTATATTTTATTCACAATAGAATACAGATAACATATCAAATGTTGAAAGTGAGACATTTTGAAATGTCATGCCAAATATTGGCTCATTTTGGATTTCATGAGAGCTACACATTCCAAAAAAGTTGGGACAGGTAGCAATAAGAGGCCGGAAAAGTTAAATGTACACATAAGGAACAGCTGGAGGACCAATTTGCAACTTATTAGGTCAATTGGCAACATGATTGGGTATAAAAAGAGCCTCTCAGAGTGGCAGTGTCTCTCAGAAGTCAAGATGGGAAGAGGATCACCAATTCCCCCAATGCTGCGGCGAAAAATAGTGGAGCAATATCAGAAAGGAGTTTCTCAGAGAAAAATTGCAAAGAGTTTGAAGTTATCATCATCTACAGTGCATAATATCATCCAAAGATTCAGAGAATCTGGAACAATCTCTGTGCGTAAGGGTCAAGGCCAGAAAACCATACTGGATGCCCGTGATCTTCGGGCCCTTAGACGGCACTGCATCACATACAGGAATGCTACTGTAATGGAAATCACAACATGGGCTCAGGAATACTTCCAGAAAACATTGTCGGTGAACACAATCCACCGTGCCATTCGCCGTTGCCGGCTAAAACTCTATAGGTCAAAAAAGAAGCCATATCTAAACATGATCCAGAAGCGCAGGCGTTTTCTCTGGGCCAAGGCTCATTTAAAATGGACTGTGGCAAAGTGGAAAACTGTTCTGTGGTCAGACGAATCAAAATTTGAAGTTCTTTTTGGAAAACTGGGACGCCATGTCATCCGGACTAAAGAGGACAAGGACAACCCAAGTTGTTATCAGCGCTCAGTTCAGAAGCCTGCATCTCTGATGGTATGGGGTTGCATGAGTGCGTGTGGCATGGGCAGCTTACACATCTGGAAAGGCACCATCAATGCTGAAAGGTATATCCAAGTTCTAGAACAACATATGCTCCCATCCAGACGTCGTCTCTTTCAGGGAAGACCTTGCATTTTCCAACATGACAATGCCAGACCACATACTGCATCAATTACAACATCATGGCTGCACAGAAGAAGGATCCGGGTACTGAAATGGCCAGCCTGCAGTCCAGATCTTTCACCCATAGAAAACATTTGGCACATCATAAAGAGGAAGATGCGACAAAGAAGACCTAAGACAGTTGAGCAACTAGAAGCCTGTATTAGACAAGAATGGGACAACATTCCTATTCCTAAACTTGAGCAACTTGTCTCCTCAGTCCCCAGACGTTTGCAGACTGTTATAAAAAGAAGAGGGGATGCCACACAGTGGTAAACATGGCCTTGTCCCAACTTTTTTGAGCTGTGTTGATGCCATGAAATGTAAAATCAACTTATTTTTCCCTTAAAATGATACATTTTCTCAGTTTAAACATTTGATATGTCATCTATGTTGTATCCTGAATAAAATATTGAAATTTGAAACTTCCACATCATTGCATTCTGTTTTTATTCACAATTTGTACAGTGTCCCAACTTTTTTGGAATCGGGTTTGTACACGAGTTTCACAATTTGAGTTGAATTACTGAAATAAATGATCTTTTCCACAACATTCTAATTTACTGAGATACACCTGATAGATAGGTATATATACACATACACACACACACTCTCTGGCCACTTTATTAGGTACACCTTGCTAGTACCGGGTTGGACCCCCTTTTGCCTTCAGAACTGCCTTAATTCTTTGTGGCATAGATTCAACAAGGTGTTGGAAACATTCCTCAGAGATTTTGGTCCATATTGACATGATAGCAACACGCAGTTGCTGCAGATTTGTCGGCTGCACATCCATGATGCGAATCTCCCGTTCCACCACATCCCAAAGGTGCTCTATTTGATTGAGATCTGGTGACTGTGGAGGCCATTTGAGTAAAGTGAACTCATTGTCATGGTGCATTATCCTGCTGGAAGTAGCTATCAGAAGATGGGTACACTGTAGTCATAAAGGGATGGACATGGTCAGCAACAATACTCAGGTAGGCTGTGGCATTTAAACGATGCTCAATTGGTACTAAGGGGCCCAAAGTGTGCCAAGAAAATATCCCCCACACCATTACACCACCACCACCAGCCTGAACCGTGGAGACAAGGCAGGATGGATCCATGCTTTCATGTTCTTTACGCCAAATTCTGACCCTACCATCTGAATGTCGCAGCAGAAATCGAGACTCATCAGACCAGGCAACAGAGCCTATGCGAATTGTAGCCTCTGTTTCCTGTTCTTAGCTGACAGGTGCGGCAGCTGGTGTGGTCTTCTGCTGCTGTAGCCCATCTGCTTCAGGGTTCGACGTGTTGTGCGTTCAGAGACGGTATTCTGCATACCTTGGTTGTAACGAGTGGTTATTTGAGTTACTGTTGCCTTTCTATCATCTCTAACCAGTCTGCCCATTCTCCTCTGACCTCTGACATCAACAAGGCATTTTCGTCCACACAACTGCCGCTCACTGGATATTTTCTCTTTTTTGGACCATTCTCTGTAAACCCTAGAGATGGTTGTGCTTGAAAATCCCAGTAGATCAGCAGTTTTTGAAATACTCAGACCAGCCCGTCTGGCACCAACAACCATTCCACGTTCAAAGTCACTTAAATCCCCTTTCTTCCCCATTCTGATGCTCGGTTTGAACTTCAGCAAGTCGTCTTCAACACATCTAGATGCCTAAATGTATTGAGTTGCTGCCATGTGATTGGCTGATTAGCAATTTGTGTTACCAAGCAATTGAACAGGTGTACCTAATAAAGTGGCCGGTGAGCGTGTATATATATATATATATATGTGTGAGAGCTGATAAAATGTAAAAACTGTAACTTGAATGCTATGTAAGTCGCTTTGGATAAAAGCGTCTGCTAAATGCATAAATGTAAATGTAAATGTGTATATATATATATATATATCACCCATTAAGCTGAATGTTGTATTGTTAAATAAATGAAACATAATATAGACACATAATACTCATCTGATCCAGGATCAGTGAAAACAACAAGAAGAACAGCAGAGCACTCAACTTTCATTCGTTCTGTAGTGTATAAACGCTAAACACACACATTCAGAGCAACACACACACATCAGCAGCCATCAGGCCTTCACCGCAGCACTGAACCAAACGTCTTCATTTGAATGTCAACTCACTGTATGTTTATTGCTCTGGTCTGCTGGCTGGTCATGGCAACGTCTCTCTCTCTCTCTCTCTCTCTCTCTCTTTTCTGGGATGTTTCCCTCTTCGCGGTTCCATTACTCACCTCTGAAATCTGCCAGCTAAGCGCAGTGAGCTCCAGTTTAAATCTGATGTGGGCCGCCAGTCGCTTCTGTGATAAGATGGAAAATCTGGTTATGCACTGTAGTTTGCAGTTATTTTTAAATGTTTTATTTGTTTCTCATCAGGTCTGACATACCTCAGTCATGAGAGCTTTTCTAACTGGACTTGCTTTTTCTTGGATTTTCTTGTGAAACACTTTGTTACGGTCCTTAAATTTGATTGGCTGAGCAGTGATCCAAGAACAAAAGCTTGTTTGTTTGCTTGGCTTCTTTTCAAACTAGTTTCAATGGTGGACCAAAAAAAAAATATATATATATATTTGAAACATAAATAACTACAGTCAAACCAAAATTTATTCAGACTACTTCAACATTTCTCACATTATCACAGTTTATTTGCTATAGTTTAGAAAATGGTAATAAAATATGACAAGAAAAACTGTCAAACTGTCAAAACTGTTAAACTGTCACAACAAATTTATCTTGATAATGTCATAACTTTGATAGAAAGGTATGTAACAAAACATGGTCAAGTCAAAGTGTCGAATCAAATTTTTGGTCCTAAATTTTTATTAATGTTACTAGTCCACTGTATGAAGAATTTTTGGGTAGAGTATAATGTCATAGTTTTACTTTATTTTGCTTTCCTCACTTACATAAATGAACTATAGTGTCCTGCACCCACTAGTAAAAAAAATATCAAAAATTATATCTGGTGTCTGAATAATTTTTGGTTTGATTGTATATATTATCCAAAGGCAACACCATTCCATAATGCCAGAATTGTCTCAAAATAATATTCCATAATAAATACAACTTAAGCTCCATTTAGCGTCTTGTTGATCCAAATGTTGTTGATTACCACAGAAAATAATTTAATCTCATTCCTCAGTATGCCAACTTGAATTTACAGTATAGTCATACAAAAGAAGTCAAAAATAACACAAAAAACAAAATAAAAATGCATCTATCATACTTTTCAAAAGTTTAAAACCAAGGCCATACACTGAAAAAAATGTTTCATTCATCCAATTAAAAAAAATTTAGAGTAATGATTCACATCTACATTTTTTAACTTGAGCCAATGAAAAATAAATAACTTGCCCTAAACAATATTTTCTATGTCTATGAAAAATATTTTATAAAACCTGGCACAAAGTATATTTTTCTTGTTGAAGAAAGTCAATTAATTTAAATTCTATTTTTGATCTAAACAAAAAAAAAATTATTTAATCAAAACAAATTCTCATTTAAGAAATTTCTTTTTATAGTTTTCATAGACATAGAAAATATTTTTTAGGGCAAGTTGTTTATTTTTCATTGGCTCAAGTTAAAAAATGTAGATGTGAATCATTACCCTAAATTTTTTTTTAATTGGATGAATGAAACATTTTTTTTCAGTGTAATTTCCAAGTTAAATCTATATCAGTTGTTTTACTTTTCCAATTTGTTAAACTAGAAAATTAAGAAAAAAGCAAACAAATAAAGGAACATTCATGCAATTTTTTGTTTTATTTTAATTCAATTCCAAATGTTAATTTAAAAACAACAAAATATGAATTTTTCATCTGAAAACTTTTCCCCATAAAACATGAAAAAACTAGTTTAACAAACTAACATAGTCTATCTCAGAATCACAACAAACTACATGTAAATCAAAACTACATGTTTTTTCCCAATCTGAGTTCAGAATATTGGCAGTACTGAATTTTAGATGCTAACTCACCTTTTCCGAGTTTGAGCATTACCTGATGAATAAAATATAAAGTGCTTTTCATACACTTAGTCCAGGTACAGGGCATAAATCAGTCTGAAAAAACGGACATAGAAGGCCTGAGATCGGTCGGTTCATCCATCACAAAGTTTTCTTCCAAGATGATTCCCACTCTAGATGGGTTTAGTTGTGGACTTGCTTGATCAACGCTGAGGATTCTTACTGGAGTCTGTCTTGTCAGCTGCAGCCTAACAGAGGAAGAAACAGATCGACAAAGACATTATCAAGTCAGTTAGATAATGCTGTTGTCAAATACTCGAGATCATACGCTGCGTTCACACCATGCTCTACTTAGAGCCGTTCATGTCCTTGGACTGGGAACTGTGCATTTCTATGGCAACACTATCGATGCCTAAATTAATCTGCAGCAGTCAGGTACAATGGTCACGTGGTACAAGTAGAAGCTCTCAGAAAATTCCCAGATTACAGATGGTAATTATGAGTTCTACAAGGACATGAATTCTTTTTCCAAGTTGGAATCTTGTAATTATGGCAAATACAACATAGTGCATAAAGTAATTTAAATGTATGTACATGCCTGATGTGAACAAGGACATTGTTTTGTTCTTGTATAACTTCCATGTTTGAACATAGAGACAGGGTTTAACGGACAGGGTTTAGCTTAAGCCAGGACTGGGCCTTAGTTAAATTAGGATATTTAAATAACTTTTATAATAATGCCTTAAGAACTTTACTGGTGTGTATCTTGGGACAAGACAATGGCACTGACATACACTATATTGCCAAAAGTATTGGGTCACCCCCTTCTAATGAACAGCTTTGACTACTTTAGTAATTTCCATGAGTACAAATCTTAATGTTTAAGCATATAATGATATTCTAGGGAATTGTGTGTGCTTCTAATTTTAAAGCATCAGTTTGGACAGGACCCTTTTCTATTCTAACATGACAATGCCTCTGTGTATAAGGCAAGGTTCAAAAAGAAATGATTGATTTAGTCAGTGTGGAAGAACTTGACTGGTCTGCAGAAAGCCAAGTCCTAATCCAAGCTGAACACCTCTGGTGTGACTTTAAATGCAGATCTTGAGCCAAAAACTCTTTACCAAACACCAATGACTTGTACATATGGGGACAGTCATTTTAGACACTTCCAAAACTGTTGCAACAGAGATGGAAATACAATTTTTAAATACATGCATTATGTTTCCATCTTTGTTGCCACAGTTTTGGAAGTGCCTTTTTCTGTTCTAAAGAAGGGGTTGTCCCAATACGTTTGTCCATATAGTGTATGTACAAGTCATTGGTGTTTGGTAAAGAGTTTTTGGCTCAAGATCTGCATTTAAAGTCACACCAGAGGTGTTCAGCTTGGATTAGGACTTGGCTTTCTGCAGACCAGTCAAGTTCTTCCACACTGACTAAATCAATCATTTCTTTCTGAACCTTGCCTTATACACAGAGGCATTGTCATGTTAGAATAGAAAAGGGTCCTGTCCAAACGGTTGCTTTAAAATTAGAAGCAAACAATTCTCTAGAATCTCATTATATGCTTAAAACATTAAGATTTGTACTCATGGAAATGACTAAAGTAGTCAAACCTGTTCATTAGAAGGGGATGACCCAATACTTTTGGCAATATAGTGTGTTTTAAGATGTGTCAGTGCAAGATATTTTCAGTTAAGACAGCCTGAACACGCATTTTAATCTGATCCTGGCCTGTGAATCCGGGGGATAATGTTTATATAACGTTAGTTGTCCTCCTTTTCACAGTTATGAGGGCCATACTTACACTTCCAAAGCATCTCTTTCATTTCTTCTTCCTTCGAAAACAAGATAGTCGTTAAGAGGGCTCTGAACCTAGATGGAACAGAATTATATTCATCCATTTTTGTATTTATACCGTTAATTAATTTAAACGTACTCTTTCAAACAACAGCCATGCCTATTAAACTTTATCGTTAAATTATCGCACTCACCATGTTAGCGCCACCATCGTCTCTCCTCTTCTGGAAACGCGGCTGCTGTATGAGTAAAATTAACTTGCACTCCTCATAAACAACATCGAGTGAAAAAGAAAAAGGAAAAGACGAAAATAATCTCAGTCGATCTCGCTGGTCCGGGGTTCAAGCGCGGTTATATCCGCTTCAGGCGCGTGAGAAAACTAGCTAACGTTACGTTAGCTAACGGATGAGAAATTGTCCAGTCGTTTAGACAAACAACAATTTTCGCCGATCACAAACAGTCTCTCGAGAAAAAGAAAGAGCGATAAAAGGTAAATAGCGGAAAATAACGTCCATAGAACTAACTTATCTAAAAGAGTTTCCACCTTCTCATCCACAGCTCGTTGAATTATGTTTTTATTTTTTATTTATTATATAAAATAAAGTATTTAAATGGATTTAGGGGAATAAAGAAAAAATAAAGAAGTGAAAGAATGCTATTTTTCGTTATATATTTGAATTATTTGCAAATAATATTTTAAATGACGAATCGATTTAAAACTAATCAGACTGAATGTGTGTACAGTGTGTTAAGAAACGGCCAAATGTTTTGTCTCGTCACTTTATGAATTACATGAATAAAATGGTTCGTCCTATATTTTCAATTCAAACCTGTCAAATGTGGAGTAGTTTGCGTCACAGGATAAAACAGATCGTTTAACATTTCTATAGTAAAACAGTTGTCAAATATTAAATGTTTATAGTGACTTACCTCACAATCCTCAACCGTTAAAAGCTGAAGCGCCTGGCTGAAGCTCGCGCTCAAACACTGAAGCCCCGCCTTCTTTGATTTGATTGGCTCATTCATTTTGACATTAAAATATATTCATTCATCATTTTAAACATATTTGTTTACTACTATTCACTTCTTTAGCTGTGAAATAACAGGCCGCTAAGTAAGCCATAATAATACAAAATATAGATTACTGAATATAGTCTATCAGACGGTGGGAGGTGTGTTGTGGGCTGGACTAGACACCGCAGGAAAAGAGCAGCAGACGCGCTTCTGTGAGAAAGGGAGCTTCTTCCATTGCGCGCGGACAGTGCGGTTACTTTACTGAGCTCTGAACTTCTGCACATTAAAGATGGAAATATAACAGCTCCTATTTAAACAAAACTCGACACGAATGGGTCTCAGTGAAGAAACTCTGCGGTTCGTGATATATGATGGTGAGTAGTCAATCTTGTCAGATGCATGTCAGATATTTAAACATTTTCGATGCGATACTAACTTTTAAGGAAACTATATTTTGTTGTGCTGGTTTTTAAATGATTGTCATTCAATCTGCAATCACGCGCACCACAGCAATTTCAATGCGAACGACAAAGTAAGTTTTGTGCATCGAATTATTTTGGATCATATAGTATAATAAATGTTATATGTGCATGCAATGCATGTTATATTACTCTAACAAAAAGTAGTCTGTTGAAAGTTCAGATGGGGTTTAATGTGTTAATATAAAGCATAATAGCTGGTAAGATGCTGGTTGACCACCGTGTCCACCTTGCAGCTACTATATGTTAAAAAAAAGCAACTGCAAGTATAAGATGGACCTTCTAAGAGGGTACCATGGTTTTCTTTGAATTATGCTACAGTGTAAAAATTTGGGGTCAGTAAGATTAATTTTTGAAAGAAAGTAATACTTTTATTCAGCAAGAATTCATTAAATTGATCAAAAGTAACAGTAAAGACATTTATAATGTCACAAAAGATTTGTGTCAAATAAATGCTGTTCTTTTGAACTTTCCATTCATCAAAGAATCCTTGAAAAATGTTTCTACAAAATATCAAACAGTTTTTTACCATAGATTATAATCATAAATATTTCTTGAGCAGCAAATCAGCATAATAGAATGATTTCTGAAGGATCATGAGACACTGAAGACTGGAGTAATGATGCTGAAAATTCAGATTTGATCACAGAAATAAATTACATTTTAAAATACATTCAAGTAGAAAACATACATTTTAAATTGTAATAATATTTCACTTTTTTTTTTTTTTTTTTTACAGTACTTTTAATCAAACAAGCACAGCCTTGGTGAGCAGAAAGAGACTTCTTTCAAAAACATTAAAAATACAGACCCTGAACATTTTTGAACTACAAGGATATTTTATGCTTGATTCTTTATTGTGACTTGAGAAACATACATGAGTGAATGAAAATCCAGATCTGACTGTATCATGAAATGGTGTCATTATAGTAGTCTTTAAAGCACATCTGGTTGACTCCACAGGCAGATGTGTGCCACCAACATGACAGTACAGGGTGATGATTGACCAATAAACCCTAAAGAAAGCAGTCGACCCGTCCCACCTGTACAATCCACTCCTCTCTGGAAGATCCAGTCCAAATCATCCCATCCACTACAGGTGCTGCAATGATCAACCAACAGATTTTCCTGCATTACAACTACACAGGGAAACTAGACAATCGCAATGACACCGAAAGCACCCCGCTGGACCCCAAAACGGTGGTGTTTTTAGTCGTTTGCGGCCTCATCGTCCTGGAGAACATAATAGTGCTAGTAGCCATCTGGCAAAACCACAAATTCCATAACCGGATGTACTTTTTCATCGCCAACCTTGCATTATGCGATTTGTTAGCCAGCGTGACGTATATAGTCAACCTGCTGATGTCAGGACAGTGGACATTGCATTTGTCTCCAGCCGAATGGTTTGTTCGCGAAGGGAGTATGTTTGTTGCATTAGGTGCGTCTATTTTCAGCCTACTTGCGATTGCGATCGAACGCCACCTAACTATGATCAAAATGAGGCCTTATGATGCAAGCAAAAAGTATCGGGTGTTTCTCCTCATAGGAACCTGCTGGCTGATCGCAATCACACTGGGAGCACTTCCTATTTTAGGCTGGAACTGTTTAGAGGCTCTTCCTCAGTGCTCGACTATCTTACCTCTTTACAGCAAGAGCTATGTTGCGTTCTGCATCACCATCTTCATATCTCTTCTTCTAGCCATCTCCGTTCTCTACGCCCGCATTTACATCCTAGTCAGAAGCAGCAGCCGCAAAGTCACCAAGCACAGCAACTGTGAGCACTCCATGGCCCTCCTGCGCACCGTAAGCATCGTTATGGGTGTCTTTATCGCCTGTTGGATGCCCATATTCGTACTGCTCCTTGTTGATGTGGCCTGCGGCAACAGAAAGTGCCCGTTTTTGCTCAAAGCTGATTGGTTCGTGGCGCTGGCCGTCTTGAATTCCGCCATGAATCCTGTCATCTACACGTTGGCCAGCAGGGAGATGCGGCAGGCGTTTTACAGGCTGGTTTGCGGGTGTTTGCAAAACAGGCAAAACACGGACCCCAGCCGGAGCAAATCCAGCTCCAACTGCCCGCAGGCGGCCGAACAGGAAAACCCAGACGCCAACGCACAGAATCCAGCTAACAAGAGCTGAAGCACTCAGTGTGTTTGCTGAAATGCACACTGCAGCATTAGTGCATGCTGTAGAACTTTAGTGTGCACTTTTTAAGTGCATACTAAAGTGCACAATAAAGCATCAGCACATGTTAAGTGTATATTGAACAGTGGAAAGCAGTTTAATGTCCTGAAATCTGTTCTTACACTGCAGAAAATGATTCTTAGTATTTTTGTCTTGGTTTTCTGTGCAAATATATAAACATTCTCAATTCAAGATATATTTAATCGAGAAAAGAAGATAAGATGCATTCTGAAAAAAATGTACCAAAATTTAAGTTAAGTTTTTGGTTAAAACAATAAAAAATATCTGCCAATGGGGTCAGAAAAAATTTATTTAGTTATTATAGTTAACTAAAGGTAAAATTAAAGCAATTAAAAAACATTTGTTGTTACTTAAAATAAACATTAACTGAAATAAAATAAAATATAGAAAACTTTTTTATTTCAATTAGTTGGCAAAGCAACATTTCTCATTTTAATGTAGTTTAACTTGATGTACTAAAATAACTAAAACTGAAATTAAAATCAATAAAAACTATATAGACATCTATATCTATCTATACTATGTTTGTGTATGTTTATGTATATATATATATATATATATATATATATATATATATATATATATGAACAAAAACAAAACTACTAAAAATGACAAAAACACCCCATTGGCAGATATATTTTTTTTTTCTTGTTTTAAGCAAAAACTCACTTGAAATTGATACATTTTGTTTTTAGAAAAGAAGACATAATATATTTAGTCATTTTCCTTGTCAAGTAAATGTGTCTTGATTCAAAAACATTTAGGTATTTGTACTGAAAACAAGACAAAAATACTGAGGAAGAAAATCATTTTTGGTATTTAGTGTAGCTGATCTGTACAGACAGGACATATAAAAGACTAATTTGACAATCCTATAAATATTGACAGTATTTAAATAGTACAATGTTTAATGATGTACTATCTGTATACCTAAAGCCTTTTACGCCAGGTGTTGATATATATTATACTAGCATGTTTGACACTTCAGTTTGTATGATACGTTGTATATAGGTTGTTAATTTTTGTTGAAATAACTTATCAAACTTTTACCAAAGGACTAAAAAGAACAATCATTCAAGATCAGTCTGTATGGAGTAATGTACGCTGCTGTAAATGTATTGTAAGATTAAAACCTTAATGATTTAAACCAATGCAGCTGTTTATGTTTAAGGAAATATTAATAGTGCACTTGCGCCACCTGCTGGACACATACAAGCAGCACAAAATAAACTGTAATGCTATATATATATATATATATATATATATATTCTAAAAATATAATAAATTTTATTAATGCAAAACATAATTCCTTATTTCTTTTCTTTTGAAATTGGGGTGAAATGTGACCTGAACGTGTTCAAATTTACCCGAATAACCAGCGTAATCAAAGAGTAATACACATGATTCTTTTATTGCCACCAATCATAAAGAATAGGAATAATTCATACAAGCAGAGATTGGACCTGTAAACACGGTTTGGGCTTTCGTAGGTTGAATTCTGTCACCTGTTTCATGGCCTGTGAAGCGCTGTGATCAAACGCTCAGTGGAAGGTGCTTCGAATACTGCACCTTCAAGAGAAAAGCACGATAGTACAAATAAAAGGCACGTTTTCCTGAACACAACTCGGGATGGCAAAGCAACACTTGTTTGCAAATTAACTGTATTTTAGTAATGAATAATTCAGATTTGGGATTGTTTTGTTGCAGCGTTACAAAAACAGTTAACCCACCACTGATAGGTTGGAGTCAGTTTAATGAGTGTAATAAAATAGAACATCTTTCCCTAACATTAGATAAACAAAGTTCAGTGAAGTTATGCTGAGATTTGGCAGTTTACATTTGGGAAAAATGACCATCGCTGGAAAAATCCTTCAGCAATTTCACAAACTAGAAATTTGTGAATAATCATGTTAAGATTTAAGGAGCTTAAACTGAACTAGTGTTTCTTTTCAAACCCTTCTGTTGATTCATCATGAACTGCAGTTTAGTTTTGGCTAACATAATGCAACTTTGACTCGCAAAATAGAGGGTGATATAATATTTATCAACAAAAATATGTATTTTATGAATATGCAATGTAAAAGTACTGATTCTATCTTGTGCTGTAAATTTTGCAGTGGAAATATGAAGTATGGGATAATTTTCTTGTTTGTTGTTTAGTACTTAAATTAAATTGAAATAAAATAATTTAAATGTAAAATTAAAATAATTTAAAACTAAATATATATTTTTTCTCATTCATCCTGTGCCTCCACATCAATATTTCCAGAGTTTAATATCAGAGTTCAATACATAAATATCATGTGTTGTGTTCATGTGAGAATGACAATATTCAAAGTGATGTAATAATGCAAAGGATATATTAAATGATCATATTAAAATTTAGAGAAAGAAAAAGATTCACAGTTGAGCAAATATGAAACTGCACACTTCATCATTCTAGGCTACTAAACCTATTTAATGCAAATCACAATTTATGGGTGAATCTCACTAAGAAAGGTCATATTTCACTCTGCCAAAAAATAAAAGAAAATAAATTATATTCAGCATAAAGAAAATGAAGCCTGTTTGTAGGGACATTAATATTTTTTGGATTATTTTCATGACAATAAGCTTCATGGACAAATATAATTTTCTGTTGATTTTGGGGTTAATTGCTTTACATTTTTTATGAGATTCACCCTTATTTATGCTGGATAACTCTATAAGTTTATATCTTACTGCTATTTTCCAATTAAATTATATTGGATGAAAAACAAAAGAAGAAATAAGAATAATATAATAATATTCAGCATAAAGAAAATGTAGCCAGTTTGTAGGGGAAAAAAAGGAAGAAGAAAATTGCCAAAAAATAAATAAATAAATAAATTATACCCATGAAACCTGTTTGTATGAACATTATTTTTTTTGCATCATTTTCATGACAATTAAGCTTCAATGTCTTTATGAGAAAAACAGAATTTTCTGTTGATTTTGGGGTCAGTTTCTTGAAATTTTTATGAGATTCACTCTTATGCATGATAACTTTAAGTTCATATCTTAGTGCTGTTTTCTAAACAGTAATTATATCAGATGAAATAAAAAAAAGAAAAGAAATTATAGCCAGCATGATGAAAATGAAACCTATTTGTAGGAGCATTAACATTTTGTTGCATTATTTTCATAACAATTAAGCTTCAAATGTCTTTATGAGAAAAATATGATTTTATGTTGATTTTGGGGTCAATTTCTTAATATTTCATGAGATTCACCCTTATGCATGAAAACTGTGTAAGTTCATATCTTAGTGCTATTTACTAAACAGTAATTGTATCGAATGCAAATTTCATTTATCTGAAACGTGGATTTAAAGAAATTCACAAAACGCAACAGAAGCATGTGACTTGTTTTCTTAAAGCGTGGCTAAAACAGTGAAGAATCCAGTAATATTCCAGTTTGTCCAGTAATTAGACTGTGCAAAAACACACCAGACCGTCTCTCACACAGAAAAGCGTTGATTGTGCTATTCATTTAGAACCGTTTAATTGAAAAGAATCATCAGAAGAAGAATCATAATACCAGTGTGTGTGTTTGTGAAGCCCACAGTCAAACCATGAAAGTCAGAACCGATAGAAACATCCAAGGTATAAAGTAAAGGCCTGAGCCGAGCGACTACACACCTCTGACACGTGTAAAGAAAGAGCTAAACTCAAGGAATACTGGGAAAGCATAAATATTTTACATTGTGAGCACACAAAAGCACCTCCGCTGGGGCTCTGGATGCTACCAACAATGACCACAAGTACAATTAAGGTTTTAAGTCATGCGAGTGCCACAGGTTTCAACGTCATAGAAAAATGAAGGTACTTTAAAGCCGTGTGCGTGTGTGTGTGCGCGTGTGTGTTCGTGCAGCATGTCTGAGTGTGACTTCTGTTAAAGCAAACACATTCACGTCATCTTCCCTCTGAAAAGCAGTGAAGCTACCAAATGATCTCGCACACTAGCTGCAGTAAAGGACGAACTCCTAAAATAGGTCGATATAAACAGCTTTGTTGTTGTTTTGTTTTTTTGTTTTTCGTTTACGTTTTCTCAAATATTAGTTTTCCTTCTATCTCTTACCAACGAACATGAAAATCCGGTTGTGCTTGATAGACAAAACTAAAACTTTTTTATTCTAAAATACTCTTTATCTAGTTTACGTCGCATCCCTCTTGGAGACAGAGTTCGTCCAAACTCCCGTTTCGAACGGCTGTCCGAAAAATCCACCGCTGTCTTCTTCAAAAATAGAGATTCTCAACCAGCACAATAAAATAACTGTGTCAGTTCTAGAAATCGGCTTTCGGTGAGAGCGCTTTCTAAAATCGTCCGTCCTGTGTCGTCGCAGTCAAGCAGTCGGACAACCGTCACGTGTTCTCCGACGGAGATTCAGTCATCTGAGCGTGTTTGTTTGCGTGAAAGAGCGGCGCCGTGAGCCTCCCGCGTGATTTCAGGTGTCGTCACTGTTTTCTTTCCACCGGCTGCTTCAAACACAGTTCGCTTCCCGCCGAAACGATCGGCAGGTTGTTGTCACGGTGATGGCCAATCAGGTGGCTTATGCTCTCGAATATGTGATCTTTCGTCCGGACCTTGAAGAGACATAGATTTGATTTCAAAGTTTAAGCACACATGACAGAAAGATGCTCATATATACACTACTGTTTTAAAGTTTGGGGTCAGAATTTTTATTTTTTTTAATTTTTTTTTAAAGAAATTAATACTTTTATTCACCAAGGATACATTAAATTGATCAAAAGTGACAGTAAATACATTTATAATGTTACAAAAGTTTTCTATTTTAAATAAATGCTGTTCTTTTGAACTTTCTATTCATCAAAGAATCCTGAAAATTTGAATGTATCACAAAATATTCCACAAAAATATTCGGCAGCACAACTGTTTTCAACACTGATAATAAAAAATGTTTATTGAGCACCAGTGTTATTATATTATCAATATACTATTACAGTTTTTCTTAATATTTTGAATTAGATTTTATTTTATTATTGTTTTGTTTTTGTTTTTATACACTGTTTTCATTTTAATTTTTGTTAAAGTTCTAGTAATTTTGTGATGTTTTTATTAGTTTTTTAAATGTCTATATAGTTTTTGTTTTAAACTAAATGAAAATGACAAGTAGCTGAAAGAGTAATTATTTAATCATTTTCATTTTAATTTTAGTTTTATTTACGATAGTAAACCCTTTTGAGTAGCAAATCAGCATATTAGAATGATTCCTGAAGGATCATGTGACACTGAAGACTGAAGTAATGATGCTGAAAATTCAGGTTTGATCACAGGAATAAATTACATTTTAACATATATTAAACTAGAAAACAGTTATTTTAAATTGTAATAATATTATACTATTTTTACTGTATTTTTGATCAAATAAATGAAGCCTTGGTGAGCAGAAGAGACTTCTTTCTGATCCCAAACTTGTGGAACAACAATGGAGTCCAAAAGTCCACATTAGAAATATTGTATTTCATTCATTCAAACCTGAAACTAAAAAGTTTTAGGATTTGGAAATGTTTTAAAGTTATCATATAAAAATGAAGATCTATTTCAGATTCTGCAGTATCTCTTTATGACTAATCATATATACGCAAATGAGTGTCACTGATCATGTGACTCTTTGTACAGACACAGATATGACTTTGTCAGATTTTCTTCTCCATTGAAGCTCAAGACGCTCTTTGCAACATCTCAAATCATGCTGGAGAACATGATCAAGTTTCTCAAATTCATGTTCAACTTTTCACTCAAATTGTTTTACTTTCAACTTCAAAGTTAGATTAAACTACAAAAGAACCTAAAATAGAAGCATTTTCTCTAGAGTTTGAATCCCAGTATATTTACTTCAATACACTGCAAAACAGGTTTCAAAACCAAGGTTAAAAAAAAAAAAAAGATTACTGGAGTATGTTTTACAAGAAAATACTATTTCAGTCTTTCTACTTCAAAATTTCATGTTTAATTCAATGTGACATTTCTCTGTGAAATTTGCTAGCAATTTCTGAGTTAAAAACGGAACTCAATTTTTTTTTTCAGTGTATGTGATCAGATATTGCTAACATCTGTTCATATTCATCAATGCACGGAGTAGGCTTTTTATTTTTAAGAAATACTACATATATCAATTTTCCAGCTCAATCTCATTGATAAAAAGACACTCTCAAGTCATTAAACTCTCAAATTAGTCAAAGTGATGTTAAAAACAGCTTCTGAGTTTGGTGTGTATGTGTAAACATGGCTCTCACCGTTCCCTCCGGATCGACCAGCAGCAGGTGTTTGGCCAGGCCGTTGTGCATCCCCGTCAGGACGTATGAGCCCGGGTTTGTGGTGCTCTTTCGCACCAGGAAGTCTCCGTCGTGGAGCAGCAGTTTCTCGGCCTGGCGGCGGCTCATCTCTCCGTGGTACCACGTCTGGTCCTCCAGCTCCTCCTGGGCTCTCAGAGCGGCCGCGCGCATCAGCAGCGGACTGGAGTTATCCACAGACGCCGCTTTATGCAGTTCTGAGGCTGGAGGAGCCGCAGCCGGAGTCTGGGTCATGATGGCGTCCTCAAACGGCTCTGATGACACGAGAAAACAATGTGATGATTGTTTATATCGTTGCAAAATGCAACTATATTATTGCCCAGCTCTTCATGTAGTCAGTTGCCAGCTTCCCTGGCTATTTTCATGGTGAGTAACAAGTTGAAATACTATAAATAAACTATTGAACACTTTTGAAGAAATGTATGTTATAGGTTTTTAAATTGCACTTTTATTTTTAGTTTCCTAAGAGAACTTAAACCAGCACAATTTAATAAAACATGTTTAAGAGATTGATATAAAGTTGGTATGTCCAACTTTGAATGATTTGATTTTCTGTAAAGCTGTTTTCAAACAGTGTGTATTGTGTAAAGCGCTAAATTTGACTTGTGAAAAAAATGGATTCATTAATGAATTTTTTTTGTCTAAATTGAAGTCTTTTGTCAACCCCCCCCCCACTTTCATACAGTTTCCCCTATTTCTGAAACTGCTGACAATGACGTGAAAGTCAGAAGTTATTTAATATTCAAATGAGAGGTGGGATTTTGGACCAATGAGTTTTGATTGTGGGCAGAGCTAACATAGAAACAGAAGCAAAATGTTCAGTTTGTTTTTATTTCTTGTCCAGTTATTTGTTAGGTGTGTCATTTATGCTTTTTTTGTTATTTTTCTCTTATTTTTCTGTTGCTACACAGGTTGATGAAAAATAGTTTTGACAATCTAGTATGCTGTGCCATAAATTGGCCACATGGCCATTATTTTTCTAGCAAGTTTTATAAGTATCCAAAATACTAATAAAACAAATACAGCTGCTGAAAACAGGGCTGTAACAATGGCAACATTTTAAATTACATTAAAAATTACACAAGTCTTGAATATTTTAACACCACAGCAACACCTAATACCACCCAACCTAATATAAGAAAAACATTTCAGACTTATTAAAAACATATTACATTCACTTAAGACGTAAGACACAGACATTATGTTCAATTAAGTCTCCATGACGGCATTTTAACATAACTTTGAGTGTCTTTAACCATTTAGGCACAGTAAAAGTAAAAAAATAAAGTTGAACTTGCAGATTGAAAGCATTTTGTGTCATGAACTGCATGTTTATGTGCCACCTATTGATGGCGCTGTAAAACACATACATTACATAGTCCTACAGCAGTGTTAGGAATGAATTGACTGTGAACTCTTACTCATGTCAAAGAGGTCCTTCCTCGGGCTGTCTTTAGCTGTCCCATTCGTGCCCGAATTGGATGGTGCCTCTGACTCTCCCTGGAGGGCGGCCAACACCTGCGTGTCAATGTGCTGCGTGTTCACATACGTAGGCACTTCTCCTGCTTTAGGGGCTTGACCTTTGACCTCTGGGAGACTGTATATGTCACAGGACCCTAAACGAAAAGGCACAGACAGAAAGAAAAAGATATTTTGAAAAATGTTTTTGTGTGTGTGTGTGTGTAAACTGTCCATTTAACTCCATCTAAAAGTGAAAATAGCGAAAATTAATGGGAATTGTACCTTGTTGGATGAACATGGGTCGGCCCTGGTAGTATGTCTGGTCGACTCCAGTGGCCTGTGTGGACAACAGTAAACAGCACGTGAGTCATCAACAACAGTAATGAAACACCTCCTCATCACTGACCTGATGGGAGTCCACATACACTCACAGACAGGAAACAGAGTCCACACTACAGGAAGTCATCTAAATGAATCATGCAATGCCATAGTTTATTACAGCTAAAATTAAAATCACACCATTAAGGCCAACAATTATACAAGCTGTGGAGAAATAGATCATGCAGAATGTAAGCTGAAAAAAATAATAATACTGTACTGATAACTGTAACTTGAGAAACATTCTTATGTTAAATAATATTTCTTACTTTCCTTTTTTATTTATTATTTTAATTTAGTTATATATGTTGGGGTAGGAAAGTTGGAATAGTTCTGTATTTTGCAGTGTTCTTTTCAATATTATAACAACATTTATGTATTTATTTATTATTGCAAATGTAATTAAATATATTGGGATGGGGAAGTTGGAATTGGTCTTTTTTTGTGTTGTTCATTTCAATATTATAAATAAATATTACGTTGGAGTGGGAAAGTTCTGTATTTTGTATTGTTCGTCTCAATACTATAACAAAATAGAATATTTATTTCTTATTTTAAGGTGGTTGTTTGTTTCAGTATTATAACAAAATATTAAAAATATTTTTTAAAAATTATATTTATTTATTATTTTAATTTAATTATTATATGTTTGAGTGAGAAATTGTTCTGTATTTTGTGGTGTTCATTTTGATATTATAAAAAAATATATAATGTATATATAATGTTTATTTTACTTTTTAAATTTAAGTATCATATGTTGGAGTGGGAAAATTGGAATTGTTTGCTTTTTTTGCAATAGTATAACAAAATTTTGTATTTATAATAAATTATTAAATTTATTATATTAATTTATTTATTTATTTATTAATTAATTAATTAATTATACATTGCACTGACAAAATAGCTATGTATTTTGTGTTGTTCATTTTGATATTATAACAAAATATTTTATTTATTTTATAATTATTTTAATTTAATTAATATATATGTAATATATATTGGAATTGTTCTGTATTTTGAATTATTACTTTCAAAATTATAAATAAATATAATAAAAACAGAATTTTAAAAAATGTATGCAAAAATTACCATTAATATCAGATTTGTTTGGTTTCCTCAAATTAATATTCTCTCGATTCATTTCAGTGACCTTATTTCCTTCATCTACAGAAGTAAATACTATGTTTTATGGAAACACAATCTTTAGCACAATCTTTACTCTCATTATTTACCAAAACACAATTAATAAAGAGATATTGACAGAAACACATGAGCTGCATTTGCAGAAGCAGCTGAGCTCGAGTGATTATCGATCAGCGGTCAGGTTACTTCCTGTCGGCTGGTATAAATAGCGCTTGAGTGTAGGCGGGTGATTAGCAGACCTGGCTGTTGTCTTGCATCTGATTGGTCAATCTAGCATCAATGAATCCTCCTGGTGGCGGCATCTTGCCGGGAATGCTGTTGTAGTAGTGATGATCGGCGGACTCCTCTCCTTCCTCCGTCCATGGGGGCTCGTCTGTACTCATAACCCTAAAGACAGGACACAATGAGAGGCAGAAGTCGTCTCAGGATCAGAATCCTGAAGGTGTAGATGAGGACTCACCTGTCATGCATGGACGAGGGTTTGCTGGATGGACACTGCAAATAGAGCTGAAAGCGCAGGTCAAACGCCTGACCGATCGTACTGATCACATCCTGAGCCAGACCATCAGAGCACTCCAGAATATGACACGCTAGAAAACACAGGACACGTCAAAATTAATCTCACCAAATCTGTCCAATGTCATATTTCAACCCAAAATCAAAAGATAGAAGAAAATTTTAGGACCTTTTAAAGTTATTGTGACATTATTTTCATGATAATTAGGCACTTTTAACCCCTAAATTCTCATTAATGTGGAAATATGATAATATTTATTTCAAATTTTTAAAGATTCTGTACGTTATGTTACTGTTTATTTGTTTCTATACATAATATATATATATTTTACTGCAGTGTTATTTTAGTATTATTACAATACTGATAATATTTTTATTCATATTTTAATTGTATTCATTGTTTTTTATATTTTCTGTTTTATATTTTTTGTTTTTAACTGTAAATAAAAGTTTAGTAATTTTCTTGTTTTTTGTCATTTTTAGTAGTTTATTATTAAATAGTTTTTATTAATTTTATTTCAGTTTTAGTTTTCATTTTAGCACTAGCCGCTAGTGCAACAAAAGCTGAAATAAAATAAGTTAAAGTTTTTTTATATTTTATTTTATTTCAGTTCAAATTTATTTCAAGTAACAAAAAAATTTTTGTTTTTTATGGTTTTATTTTTAGTTAACTAAAATAATCCTGTTTTACTGTTTTTAATTTATGCTTATTTAAATAATATATACATATGCATGTTACAGCACAAAACACTGACGGTAAAAAATACTGTATTAAAGTACTGAGCATCAATAATTCTTATTATGACAATCAGTTGTCATAATAAGAATTAAACAAATATACATAAAAGAAAACTCAAAGTTAACATCTCTGGATACATTAAATTTAAAAATTTATTTTAAATTATATTCAATATTTATTTTTATTTCACATTTTTATGATTTCATTAATTTTTTGCTTTTCATCAAATCACAAATAATAATGTCACAGAGGAAAAAACCTTAGAGGTGCTAAAATTAATAGAAATACATTAAGAAATGTTATTTTGCATAAAGAAAATGGTCTGCTTCTTTAAATAAAATGTAATTAATTTAATTTCTTTTCATTTAACTGTGACTTGAACATATTTTTATAAGATTTATCTGTCAAAATACATGAAACAAAAATGAAGCATCAATCAATCTGACATGCAGGTACACAAACACACACGTGCACACACAAACATAAGACACACATGCATGCTGAAGTATTAGACATCAGCAGATGGTGAAACGGATGCCGATTTGCTGACTGACTCCACTGTAAAGTGTTCATTACGAAATCTTTCCTCTGACAACATCAAAAATGCATTAGAAAGTACAGCGCGAGTTTTAAAACGTGGCCTCTGTGCTGACAGGAAGTTAAAAGATCCATGAAATGAAAAGAGACGGAGATACAACAGCCACAGAAATTGATGTTTTGATGCTAAATGCGGCTGTGGTGGACTGATCAATCACGCTCGTTTGTGAATGTGCGTTACTGGGCGGACCAGTGTGGTAAACACAATGAAATGGCCCTCAGGAGCCGTAGAGCTAAAACTGTGGTTGACCAACAAGAACATCATCAGTTCTGCACCATCCACCAAAAACAAGATGTGATGTCATTGTTATTGTTATTTCTGCAGAGATATTAATTACAGGCCCTGCAATGTTTTCATAGTCACCGAGTTATTCTCTTAAAGGAATAGTTCACCCAAAAATGACAATTCTCTGCAGTGAATGGATGCCGTCAGAATGAGAGTCCAAACAGCTGATAAAAACATCACAATAATCCACAAGTAATCCACACCACTCCAGTCCATCAGTTAACGTCTTGAGAAGACAAAAGCTGTGTCTTTGTAAGAAATAATTCCATCATTAAGAAGTTTTTAACTTCAAAACATTGCTTCTGGCTAAAATATGAGTCCTCTATCCTTAATATTGCTTCCTCCAGTGAAAAAGATGTCTGGTCTGAATCAAGAGAGAAATCTTCACAGATCAATCATCAAGTTCACAAGCCAAAACAGCTCTAAATGAATATGTGGGGTGGATTTTGATGAGAAAGGTCCACAGGAGATTTTTCTCCTGTGTCTTTTTCACTGGAAGAAACGTTATTATGGATTAGGGATTATTATGGACTCGTATTTTGACCAGAAGCAAAGGTTTAAAGTTTACAATGTCTTAATGATGGATGTGTTTCTCACAAACACGCAGCTTTTGGCTTCACAAGACATTAACTGATGGACTGGAGCAGTGTGGATTACTTGTGGATTACAGTGATGTTTTTATCAGCTGTTTGGACTCTCATTCTGACGGCACCCATTCGCTGCAGAGCATCCATTGCTTAGACAGTGATGGAATGCTACATTTCTCCAAATGATGAAGAAACAAACTCATCTACATCTTGGATGGCCTGAGGGTAAGGACATTTTCAGCAAATTTTCATTTTGGGTGAACTATTCCTTTAAGAAGTCAACCTATGAAAGGATTACTCATAGTTGGAAATAACAGAGTATTTTAACATCCAAAACATGACACACAAATCATCAGAGCATGCAGCAGAGGAAAAGACGGGAGTAATACCTCTCCGGTTAACAGGATCTTTCGCCACATAAGCAACATAATCTGTCGTGTCCTGTTGACAGAAGACACAGAGAATGATTTAAAGCTAAACTGAGCTAATTCCACTTCTACATGCTTTTATGAGCATGTTTCTTTAAAGGTGTCATATATTGGCAAACCGGATATTTCTAGCTCTTTTGAAATGTATTACGTACTTTGAAATTCACAACTCATCTTCTATTTATTCAAACTGGACAGCAACAATGACTCATTTGTCAACTGACATCACATCTATGAGCTCATTAACATATGACCATCCATACTTTAATATTGAAAGCCCAGAACATGATGTCAAGATTGACATTTACATGAAAAACTGCAAAACTGACTCATTCATGAAATCACAATCAAAACAATAATGACTAATTTGTGAAATTGTCATTATGACATCACCTCTATGAGCTCATTAACATATGACCGCCGGTATTTACACAATAAAAGCTGCAAATATAACTTATTTGTGAAATTGACATAATTTACATTACAACCATGAGCTAATTAACATATGACCAGCCATATTTATGGCAAAAAACATTGTTGAAATTGTCATGATGACATCACATCTGAGCTTATTATCATATGACACCCAAATTTACACATTAAAATCCCAAAACATGAAGATATCATGATTATGACATTTACATAATGAAAAATGCAAAACTGTCTCATTCATGAAATTGCCATGATTATGACAACACAACTATGAGCTCATTAACATATGGCCACCCAAATTTACATATTAAAAATCACAAAAATGATCGATTTTTGAAATTGTCATGATTATGTCAACACAACTATGAGCTCATTATCATATGGCCACCCAAATTTACACATTACAAACAGCAAAAATGATCCATTCTTGAAATTGTAATGATTTTGACATCACAGCTATGAGCTCATTAACATATGACAGCCCACATTTACACATTATAAACAGCAAAAAATACTAATTTATGAAACTGTCATGATTATGAATGACATCACAACTATGAGCTCATTAGATATTAAATACAAAAAAAGACCAATTCAAGAAATGAGCATGATTATGACATGAGAACTATGATCTCATTAACATGACCACTCACATTAACATATTAAAAACTGCAGAAAGGCTTCGGTCTACACCTTCTTCAGGTTAATATGTATAATTACATATAATTATTTGGAAATAGTGTATGAGGACTGGAATAAATCTACTGAACTGAAAAATTAATACATTTGTAAAACTGTCATGATTATGGCATCACACCTATGAGCTCATTAGCATATGACAAACTATATTTATATATCAACATTTATTCTATATTCAGCAAGCTGATAAACAACAAGTATGCAGAAACTAGCCAATCATAACGTCTCAAAGGAACAGTAGCTAGTTAAACAGCTTATTTAGTAAAAAGATGATGGAAAATAATCGTTAAAAACTAACTTACACTGCTTTTGGTGTAATGAACATTACGAATAAGATAAAATACCACTAAAACATATTTATTATGGCTCCTTTATTAACAGAAACATTGAAGTCGATCTAATGGATGTGCTCTTAAACAGCTTCATTTTTTCTGAGCGCTCTGAGATTAGCCATAAAGTGTGGTGAGACTGAACATCAGCTGAAGAATGAATCACGGGTGTGATGCTGTAAAGTCTTACCGGATCTCCACCAGAGGCAAAGGATATGGACTGCATGTGATGATTGGCGATTATCTGTGGAAACAGGAAGAAGCATCATTCATCTGCAATAAAACACTGCATCCTGAGAATTAGAGAGGAGAGAAGTGTGTGTTTGTCTACCTGTTTGGAGTCCGGTGTCATCAGGTTTAAACTGCTGGTGGAGATGTTGAGATTGATACTCATGCCAGCAAACTGCAGGTTACTCTTGCCCAGAATACTGGAGAGGAGTTTCGAGGGAGGCTGAAAGAAAGCGACACAGTCTCATGTTTTCATCTTCAGACTTTCTTTATTGCTTCTTAACTTCTTACATGTAATCAAGTTTGTAATATTTGATCATTGCTTACTTCTTAGATTGCGTGATAATTATTTATTTTAATAATTTTTGTCCTGCATTGAATAGTACCTTCGACAACAGTGAAATTTTACTTGTCCAAAATCATATTCCATAAATAAAGATTAAATATGTTCTGAATAATTTTTCAATTTTATTTTATTTTTAATATTTTATTTAATATTTTATTAATTCTTATTATATTGTTTTTTTAATTTGTAGTATTGTTTACTACAAGAGAGCGACACAGTCTCATGTTTTCATCTTCAGACTTTCTTTATTGCTTCTTAACTTCTTACATGTAATCAAGTTTGTAATATTTGATCATTGCTTACTTCTTAGATTGCGTGATAATTATTTATTTTACTAATTTGTGTCCTGCACTGAAAAGTAGCTTTAGTGAAATCTTACTGGTCCAAAATCATATTCCACAAATAAAGATTAAATATGTTCTAAATTATTTTATTTTATTTTATTTTATTCTCATTATACTGATATTTCATTTGTAGTTTTATTATTTGAATTTATTTTACTAATTTATTTCGCTCCAAACGCTTTGTCAATTAAAATGCAGTGTTTTCCCAAGCACACTAAAATTAAACTGAAATTCAGTTCAAATCACTCCAGTCAGTCTTCATTCATAAATGGAAAAGAACAATGGAAGAACATTTAAAAAATAAAAATCACAGGCCGTGCATCTTTCTGTGTTTGTTTGCTAAATCGATCCAATGTTGCGTCATTAAATCGGCACATACTGCACGGCACGCTTTAAAGCTTCCCTAAAATCCGCACGCACACATCCCTTTCCACGGCTGCAAACGTGCATCAGGCACACACACACACACACGCGCAGCAGGAGGCAGGAGGGCTGATTAGTGCTGCTCAGTACAGAATGAGTCACCGTGCTAACAGTATGCCCACACACACACACACACACACACACACTGCAGCACGCCATTTCTCTTTCTCCAGCCTTTATTTGATCTCTAACCGTCTTTATCTCACTCCAAACCTTCTGATGCTCCTCTTTTAGTCTTTTCCTTATTTACTCCTCCTTTTCCATCTTCTATTTCTCCATCTGCAACAATAACCTCCACCTCTGACCACTTCCTGTTGTCATGTGCAATAATCTATAACTCTCTCTCTCTGCTTGTCTCTGGTGTTTTTTAATTAAATTCAATGTAATTCAATTTGCTTCATTCACACTGTTGTCTTAGAAAATGGCCAGTTTCATGGAAAATAATAATTACTCAGGCTTAGACAAATCTGCTGACTTTTTCACATTTTCTGTGCTGATTTGTTAGTGACAAAAATATGCAGAATGATGTGGAATGAATTGAAAAATGGTAAAATGTATGAGATTATATTTTAGTATCACTGATATATCATTGTAGTTTTCATTAGTATTTTAAATTTGTTTTTATTTTTATATTTTCAGCTATTTTCATAATTTTTGTTAAAGTTTTAGTAATTTTGCTGTTTTATTAATTTTATTTTATTTGTATTATTTTTTTTAACTATGTGTACATAGTTTTTATTGATTTTTTTTTTTTCAGATTTGTTTAGTTATTTTAGCACTTATAGTTAAACTAAACAAAAATGAGAAATGCTGCACTGGCAACAAACTGAAATAAAAAAAAATCTTTTAAATAAAGATGAAATATGTTCTGAATAAGTTAATTTTATATTTTAATATTTTATTTCATACTTTATCAAGACTTATTATATTTAGATTTCATTTGTAGTGCTGTTATTTTAATTTATTTCACTAATTTTTGTCCTGCACTTAATAGCACTGGTCTAAAACCATGTTCCTCAAATAAAGATTAAATTTGTTCTAAATAATTATTTTATATTATTGGTCTTTATTTCTTTTTTACATATTTTATTTTTTAATATTTTATTAGGTTTTTCTATTATTATTATTATTATTTTAATTTATTTTACTAACTTTTTCCTGAATTGAATAGTGACTTCATCAACAATGAAATCTTACCCATCCAAAATCATATTCCACAAATAAAGATTAAATATGATCTGAATAATTATTTTATTCAGCAACTATAAGTATATAATTTTATTTTAAATCACTTAATGTTCATTTTATTTCAAGGAACAAAAATGTTTTTAGTTGGCTTTAGCTAACAATAATAACCCTGGCTAAAAGCATTATCAAATTTGCCAAAATACTTAATAAATTTAACAAAAAGGCACACAATCATCTCATAAAATCTTGTCCACTTTTGAGTTTCCAAGTTAGAAGTCCAACTTTATGAGGCTTTCTGTTGTACTTTTAGGACTTCATCGAAGCTAAATGCATTGCAATATAACAAGTTTGTTCAAATGTATTTATTGTTTGCTTTAAGATACAGTATTTGCACACATTTTCTGGCTGTACCTTTCTCTTGCGCAGAGCTCCTTTGGCACAAGGGATGGCTTCACACACCAGACTGATCGCCTCCCTGCAGAGAGAAATTACAAAAATATGAAGACATGAGTAATTCTGAAGTACAGAGAGAGCAAATTGTCAAGATGCTGTGTGAAAACAGTTAAACTGCAGCGGCATTCTGGAAACAAAGCAAAACTCTTCAGTCTGGGATACATTTGACCAGTTTTTGTGAATCTGGCCCAAAGATCGTTGCATATGAATTTATCATTTTTAGTAGTCAACAGGTTTTCAGTAGGTAATGTTAATGATAATATCCAGAGAACAGGGTTTCCGAAGGTTGATATTAATAAATATGAATAATAATTATAACATAAATACACTAATACTTTAAACATAAACAAAATCTAAATATATTAAATAAATTGAAATTTATTTAAAAGGAAAATGAGTGCAGATCATTATATTTTCATATACATACTGTCTATTTTTTCTTTTTTCATATACATACTGTCTCTTTTTTCTAAAAATATTAAATGAAATTATATAAATATAAATAATAAAAACAGAAACAAAATATAAATATAAAATGTTAAATATGAAAAGCAATAACTAAAAATAATACATATTGACAAGATTGTTGATCAATTTAAAAACAATCAAAGGGGAATCAAAGGGTAAAAAGTATTTATTTGTTCATTCATTCATTTTGTTTTGTGGAAACAAAATGAAACCTATTTTAAAATCAAAAATATTATTTTACACTGTCACCTTATTTTCATAGCAATTAAGCACATCTTCCCCATCTTCTTATTACAGTAATGCATTTTGACATGTTAATTTTTTCAATAATTCTCATCTCATTAATGCTGATTTTCATTACATGTTCATTACTGTAGTACATTTATTTATTTAAGTAAGCATCAATTAAGTGCAATGCAACCAATACTACCATACTGTATAAATACTAATAAATTTTATATTACAGTAATAACATTGGGAATTTTAAAAATAGCTCATTAAAAACTGTCCTAATAATTTTACAATGAAATAAATATTAATGCTCCTACAAGCAGAATAAAAACAGATTCTGTGACTTTTAATGTACACAATAAATAAAAACTATGTCTGAGGAGTAATATAGATGAACCTGTTGATCGTTCAACGTTCAAGCTCAGTTTTTGGACCCGTCTTTGTGTCCAGAGAGCGGTCGTGAATGGCTGATGTGTTCCTGTGAACGCTACAGCAGGAAGTCAGGCAGAAAAGAGGATATGACATGTCATCTCCAGCGCTGCTAACGCTAGCGGCCCACACAGCCCAGCGTTCAATAAACAAGCAGCGTCCGCTGGGATCCGATCTGCTGCCTCTACACTGATGTTACGCAATGACTCATCAGCACACGGATGGCTTACATTCACATCTCACGCGCTCATTTTAGCAACAATAAATGAGTGTTTGGCTGCGGATTCAAATCAAGAAAAAAAAACATAAAAGTGCCATGAAAGAGCTGATGGCACTCATGTAACGCCACATGGGGCCATTAACTGTGATGTAACCGTAAAACAACTAAAAAGCAGCGTACAAAAGCCATTAACTGTGATTTAGCAGCAAAACAACAGATAAACATAAATATTTATAAATATATGAACATAAGAGAAACATATAACATCTGAATCACACTCTCCTCATTGTCCTCTCTGTCATGTGTACGTCTGGAAAGTCATTTTAGTGAATCGGTTCATTTGGACAGTTCACAAAAATGAGTAACCAAATCAAGTCCTTAGGTTGTATTTTTACAGTCACAAAAAAACCCCAACAACAAATAGGTAAAAATAAATAAATAGAAATTAAATAGAAATTAATAGAAATACAATAATCTGTCCCCTTTTTGTAAGTCTTTTTTGCATAATTTTATTTATGAAATAAATAAATAAATCAAAGTAAAATAAAATATTTTTAAAAACCTAGGAAAATTAGGGCAGATCATTATATTTTTTTCTTTTGTGATTATTAATAATATTATTCTATATTTGCACGCAGAGTTGGTAGAACAGTAATTTTATCTCAATTTTATAGTTTTTTATATAAAATACATTTAGCAACACACTACTTTTAGTTATTATTTCTTTCATTTTATTTAAAATGTACTATTGCCAACTGAAAAAAAAAAAACTTGTTTTTGTGCTAGAAAACACAGTTGGTTAAATAATTTTAAATTTAAATAAATATAATTAAATAATATAATAATATATCTAAAATAATAAATAATTTTAAATTTAAATAAGATATTACCAACTATGTCACTAACTGTGGAAACTTTATAAATTGTCAATTTTTTTGTATTAGATGGAAAGCATAACTCCAAATCCCAATTCACAAACAATTAAACAGTAATTCGTAATCCATTAATAGTAATTTGTAATTCATAATACATTAAAATATTGCCAAATTAGCCATTATGATATATTTCTTTCCAGTGTATCTGGGAAGTGTGCATCTGTGCATGCTAATATTACCCACAATTCCTTGCTCAACATAAAAAGAAATGTTTGTGCCTGTTTTATATGTTATCATTTGTAGAAAGACAGAGAGAAAGAGATGTATTACCGTGTGATTTGTGATCGTGTGGTGAAGTCCAGGGATCTCATGGACCGGAGAACTTCAATGCAGCCCAAATACTGAAAAAGAAGGACAGAAATATGATTAGAACAGATCATAATCATCTTTTCTTCAAAACTAGATATTATTGCCTGTGTGTGATAAAAAAAAGCATAGTAATATCAACTGATTACTTTAAAGTCAACATGATATCAGAATTAAGATTACATGTCTGTAGTCTTGTATTTTTTCAAGTGAAATATTGTGTTGTGTGAGTGTGTGATGTGCTGAACAGCACTGACCGCAATGCCACATACAGTAACACTACACATTCACTCTTCCATAAACAGGAACATTGTGTCCATTTTGGCCTTGTGTCTGTGCTAACATTGCACATCAGCAGGTGTTTTTGGTCCATTGTGGAGACTGACATGCTGTGGTTATAATGAACAGTCATTGCACAAACAATAATAATGAATACAGGTTGTGACCGACATGAGGGTGATTAATTAATGACAGTGTCTTCATTTTTTTAGGTGAACTATTTTGTTAATACTTTAATCTGCTTGTCTACAGTGTTAAACACACACACACCCACCTCTGACTAATGTCACACATCCACGTACAAAACACATACACTGACCCGCTGGTGAAGCTCACATTTGCAGACACACAATCAAACACTTTCTTCAGAAAAACAACAATTCTACAAATTTCTCTAAATCACAGAGTGTAATTTCAGATCTATAGTACAGTATTATTATGTCTGATCTGATCAAATATCTTCACAAACGTACTTGAACACTTGTTTTGGTAAGGAGTGAATGGATGTGTTGCATTTTTACACTGAATAAATGATAAGTTTCAGCTTTAAGGATTAATTTTGTATTCTTTACTTTATAAAGAATTTTTATAAGAATTTTTATTTTATAAAAAGCTAAAAACCATAACCCTACATGAACTGTTTCAGTTTAAAAGATTCATCTTACATTATTTAATCTATAAAAGGCTCAAAACCCTAACCCTACATGAGCCGAAGTACTCATTAAAATCAATAAAATAAAAAACTACAAAAGCAAAAAAGGACACTGAAAAAATTACATGCTTCTGCTTTAAGAATTCATCTCATATTATTCAATTTTTAAAAGATTCAAAACCTTTACCCTAAGTGAACTAGAGAAGTATTAAATAAATTAATTACATGGAAATAAATAATGATTAACTACAAACGCAAAAACGACAATGAAAAAAATTACATACTTCAGGTTTAATGATTCATCTCACATTCTTTAATCTATAAAAAGCTCAAAATCCTAACTCTACATGAACTATATAAGAATAGTGTTAAAAATGATATAAGTATTAAAAATAAAATAACATAAAATAAAGAATAACAAAAGCAAAAAAAAAAGACACTGAAAAAAATTATCTAAAATTATCTAAAAACCCTAATCCTACATGAACTATATAAGAATTTCTTGAATAAAAATCAATAAAATATAATAAAATAAAAATGACTAAACTGCTGACACGCTCCAGCTTACAGGATTCATTCCATATTCTTTAAAATTAAACTCAAATCCTAACTCTACATTAACTGTATTAGAAAAGTATTAAATAAAATCAACAAAAATACATATAAATAAAATACAAAAATCATAGAAAAACAGCCAGCAAACACACTTGTATGTCAGCTACGTATTAAATCTGAGCTACGCATGAGGCGTCCGTGTCACTTCCTCTCCGGTCGATGACATCATCCATAAACAGTGACATCACACATCAACACATCTCTGCTTTATTTAGCCTCTCACCTCACTGATCTCTCAATGCTGCATGACTCACTCATTCAGAGTCTCACTACAACTTTCCTTGACTAAATGAATGAGTCACCTGCAGTAACCCACCTGAGGACCGACTAACCCCACCATCTGCTTCTTCCAGGAACACTGTAACTGCTGATTAGTTAGGTTTACACGAGTGCTTTATGGAAAATTATCTCCTCATGGCCTCGTTTTTATTGCCCAAATTAACTCTGGTGTACGACTCGAAGCGCAGAAAGGAAACAAGGCTGGAAGCGGACCATGAGTCACTGCAATGTTTTGGCAAATAGTATTCGGCTGAAAACAATGACAGAGGCTTTGAACTTATTGAATGATTGTACTAGACAAACTAAAGTTTGTTTGCGTGTGTAGACATAAGATATTATTAATAATAATAATAAATAATGATATTAAATATAGGTTTTCAGCAATATTTTTATTTTTTTTTTCATTTTTTGTCACTGTAAGGAAGTGGCTATAGTAAAATGTCAAATTGAAAATGACAGAAAAGTAAATAATGTAATATATATTTTAACATTAAATATAGATTTTGCAATGTTTTATGACATCTATAGGTTTTCAGCAACATACAATAAAATGTCAAGATAATCAAAGACAGTATCAGAAAAGAAAATTATTTTAGATAAATGACAGAAAAGTAAAAAGCAAAAATTTATTTTCCATTTTTTACATACACTGCATAGGTTTACAGTACTATTAATATAGCAAAATGTCAAGATAGTCAAAAGACAGTAAAATGGCCAAAGTAAATAACTTTAAATAAATGACAGAAAAGTACATTTTTTAGCAACATACCTTTTTCTTTAATTTTTTTTTTTTTTTTTTTTTTTTTTGCAAAAGACTGCAAAGAAGCAGATACTAAATATAGTAAAATATTAAGATAATCAAAAACAGTCCCTAGTTGAGTCCCTCGTGGAGCAAAGTTAAAGTTAGTTAAGTAATAATAAACTTTTGATAAGTATCACTTTTCATTTATTCTCTTTCCTATTACTTGTTTCACTTCTCTTTCAGTTTTTATAACCATTTCTTACTTGTATGTTTGGCACAGTTATTTTTTTAGGATTACTGTTAAACTAATGTAGTTTGATTTGTTTATGTTATCTATTTTAATTTTAGTTACAGTTGTAGTAATGTTTGTCATTTTATTAGTTTTTTCTATTATGTCTGTATAAGTTATTTATTAAGTTTTAGTTTTATTTAATTTGAGTTATTTTAGTACTTCAACAAACTACAAGGAAACTAAATAATATTGCATGGATATGCATGTGTGTGCATATATGTCTGTGTGTGTGTGTACATACACGTAGTTGTTTTTTGGTGTTTGGCTTAGTTTTATGTTAGAATCATTATTACACTCTTATACCTTTTGTTCTCTTAATATTTTGAATTGTTTGTAGCTTTATTTTGTTTTCATTTAAATGTTAAGTTTAGAAATTTTGTCATATGCATTTCTCATTTTTATTTAATTAATTTTTTAATGTGTGTGTATATATACTCTTTATAAAGTTTTAGCTTTTAGTTTTGCATCAGTTTTAGTTGTTTTAATACTACAATTGATTGTTTCTGTTGTCCTCATTTGTAAGTCGCTTTGGATAAAAGCGTCTGCTAAATGACTAAAAGTAAAGTAAAGTAAAGTAAAGTAAACAGTCGACATAACGCTGTACACAAAATAACAGCAATTCACTTTACATTCAAATTCACACTTGAGAACGACAACGGATATTAATAAATGCGTCAACAACTACACAGAACAGCACAAAACACACATACATAAATTGGCTTACGAAACTGTAAAAAATATGGAATATGTGCTATATATTTTCAATACAGCATGACCTAAGTGCATTATTACTTTTAATAAAAAATAATATTTTAAGTGCACAAATTTTTACTAAAACCTAATCAAGCAAGGGCTTGATCTAAAGTCTGTAGTCTGTCTGAACGCTGGTCGCGTGTGTTTGAGTATCAGTCAATGTCAGCAGCTGTCCTTTTAGTGAAATGGAGCATAGGGAGTGTGTGTGTGTGTGTGTGTGTGTGTGTTCATGCACAGGGTCACTCAATAAGTGAACTGTAAAGAATAACACACATTCAGCCCTTCACAGGGACGCCAGAGGGGTTTGGTACAGACGCATCTAACTTTTACCAACTAACTCTTACCAAAACACATCAAACTCAAACAAGGACCTAGAAATACTATCCTTTTCTTTCTGTATGTTTAATGCTTAGAAAGACCTTCATCACAGATAATAAAACACATCAATTTAGTTCCCATCCATTGCACGCCGGTTTGCACGATCTAATTCAGTCGTGTTGGCGCTTCATGTTTTGCCTCTACAGCAACTGACTATTCAGAAGAGAAAAAAGCTAGAAGGGAATAATGTATGATTCATGCTGCACGAATCCGTGTCACCTTTAGCTCAATGGGGCCGCGAACATGCTTATATGATCGTAAACACACTAGACGATACGCTTAATACATGATACTGCAAGATCTGAGGTCAGTTCAATATGCATTGTCTATTATACAAATATGTTTGTGCAATGCCAATAAAATGCAATAAAGCACAAACATCTCCAAAAATGTTTGCAAACGACCCTAAAAGGAGACAATGATGTTGTATTTCTATAGTGCATGTATAGAAGACAAATGTAAATGCACTACAGAGTATTCAAGCTTTCTCTGGAAACCCTGAATGAACGATTTAAACTATTTAAATGCACATATTTATTTGTGTGTACATATATATACATATACATATACATATATATATATATATATATATATATATATATATATATATATATATATATATATATATATATATATATATATAGAGCATGTACACACAAATAAATATGTGCATTAAAATTTCATTACTTTTCATTATATATATAAAATTTAATTATAAATATGTGCATTTAAATCAATGCACAGAAAGCAGGCGCTACATACATGTTAAAACATGGCGTACGTGCACATATTTGCACGAATCAAAACTTCAACAGTCAAAGATCAGTTATCATGTTTGTCTTTGCATATAGATGTGGACAAGAATAACTGCTCTGTCCTGCACACGTCATGATCCCCGGAGACGATACAGTAACAGAACTGTAGCCGGAACAACATCCCCCTGGTCTGGTAACCGGTCGCCGTGGTTACGCAATTTGCATGCACTTCCCTTTTGATGTGATAAACTTGCAGTTAATTTGAATAGATCAAATCTGTGGAGGTAAAAAAATAAGCGGTCGCACGGACAACTGAACCACTATGTCTGTGATATTTAAAGAAAGCAGAGAATATATTGCAATAACGATGTGCATAAAGAAGATGGATAACTGTGCTTGTGTTATATTACACTAGCAGTGAAACATGCATGTATGGCTGTGTGATGGTAAAAACTGTATATAGTGAATTAAATAAAGCTATGTTGCAAAGCTATGATTGAACAAGACTGATTTATTTTATTTACATACAACATTGACACTGTTATTGAACTGAATAATGATACTGTTATCTTCTTTAGAGCTGCTTTACAGCTATTTTACAATTATACAACATAAACACAATATTTTCCTGTTTATTAATGTGAAGCTGCTTTGAAACAATCTGTATGGTATAAAGCACTATAGAAATAAATGTGATTTGACTAATAACAATGAGGAATATGAAAAGTGCAGATCGAGACAAGTTTATGCAATGTCACACTTGCAATTTTCCACATTAAATTTAACTGATGTTTTATTTCATTATCATTGAGATACTATTCATATTTTGAATTAATTTAAATGTTTAAATTTTCCTGTTTTCATTTTAATTTTAGTTAGTTTTAGGAATTTAGCTGTGTGTTTTTGCCATTTTTATTAGTGTTTATTTTTTAATGTGTCTATATCCTTTTTTTATTATTATTATATAGTTTATATTAGTTATCATATAGTTTATACTGTTTTTTATTGTTTTTATTTCAGTTTTATTTTTAGACACTGTAGTACATCAAGTTAAACTAAATGAAAATGTAGTGCCTTGGCAACTAAATTATTTTTTTTTAAGTTTAATATTTAATTTAATTTTATTTCAAGTAATGAAAATGTTTGGTTATGGTTTTAGTACTATAATAACCCTGGTTGAATCACAGGTGTTTATCATATTAGTTTCACTTTTTTGTCTTTAACTCAAGTGTTACAAAATATCAAACATGGGTTATGCATAATCATCCTTTGATTTGTTACCATCAAGTTCATCAAATGAGATAAAGCATCTTCACTTGTTCTGAAATCACTCATTTATTCAAACAAACATGATAATTTAGTTTATACTGTATGAATTAATTTCCACCTATTTTTTAACTGTAATACAAAATCTGATTCGCCTCATACCACCCACCTCCACATGCATGTTCGACTCAGAGGAAACAGACGGCATGTAAACACAGTACTGTATGTGGCAGAACAGTCTGTGCTTTTACGGTCAGTTGTGCTGTTTCGAGTCACTGGCAACCTGCATTATTCCAAATCGTACACATAATCCCTCTGTACCGGCACATGGATGGCAAACAACAAGGGAAATGCAGAAGACAGAAAGCATTTGGATCTTACCTTAACGACATACGTCACTCCAGGTCCGGAAATCTTTTCGCTGGAGTGCAGCCATCCACGAGAAGGCTTATTCACCAGCCCGCCGCAGCCCGCGGCACCCGTACCGCCCAGGCCCCAGCCCTCTCCACTGGGCTGAGATTCCTCCATCCGGCCCTTCTTCCCCAAGTTTGCGGATCCGGGCTCCGGCGGGGCGTGAGGCGCTCCGGAGGCCGCCGGACTGCCGGATCCGCCTCCTGTGGCTCCTCCCTGAAGCTTGGAAACGGCCAGGTCCTTGACGGCGGACGGCAGGCCCTTGATGCCCAGCAGTCCGGAGGAGTTGGCGAATTTGAGGTTGGAGACTTTGTTGATGAGGGTGCACAAGGTGCCGGACTCTTCAGCGGAGTCGGGCGGCAAAACCTCGGCTGGCGGGGCATACGGAGGGTCGCCCACGGGCGGCGACGGCGGGATGGCCGAGACCTTGGCGTTCATGGAGAGACCGTGCAGAAGCTCATCGACGGATGTCACTGACTCATTCCGGAATCGGTTGTATTTTGCACGGTGAAGCATTCCCCTCGGTGTGCCAGCCTACATGCGAACAGACACATCCAACTCCCAGCTGACTGTCCACTTCTTTAGCATGCTGGAGCCGAGAGAGCGTCCTCGAGGGTTCGAAAAAAGGAGCGAGCGGCCGTCAGGAAAATCCGATGCTGTACGGCAGCGGCAGCAGCAGCTCGGGGACCAAAAATAAACCACCAAATGCGGAATCCATGGAGACAGAGGACGACAAGAGAGAAAAGCAGCGCGAGGTCGCTCCTCTACAGAGACAGAGGGCCAGAGATGGCAGAGAGAGAGAGACAGAGCTCTAGTGAAGAGATGTCTCTCTCTCCCCCCGCATCCTGGCAGATCCCTGAACATGCATGACTCACTCGGAGAGAGAGAGAGAGAGAGAGAGAGAGAGAGAGAGAGAGAGAGAGAGAGAGAGACCCTTCTCAACAAAAGACTCACTCAACACTGCAGAGCACTTTCCGTTACAAAAAAACTCCCACTTACAGCTCGGTAGAACCAATCAATTCTCAAAATTCGCCCTGTCTGTAGGAACGCCTCTTGCTTTGATTCAGTCCGCGTTGAAACAGATGCAATAAACAGATCGCTGTAGTGAAATCCTTGCTCAATCAGAATGAACTAGAATCAAAATCAGTCCACTGACATAATTCAATGCAGAAATCAAACTGGAGTACCGTTCATGTTGTTGGATCATATGTACGCCACACAGAATGAAACTTGAGTCGCCACGCATGGCGATCTCTAATTTTCCGTACATGCAATCACAGTTTTACTTGAATTCAGAAGCAAGGCTCTCTACTGAAAAGGCATGAGAAATGATAATCTACCAAAATGACATGAAATATTTGAAAGCGTTCACCTTTTGCCCGCAACCGCATCAGTCTGGTTGGTTCTACCTCGCTTATGCATCGCCATTGTTTAAAATGTGCTCGAATTTAAACCACAAGACCGATACGGTGGCTTTATCTCTTTGTTTGTCACATTCGTTCTTCCTTACGTACTACGAAATAAATCTATCCACGCCAGCGCTCGAATATCTCCCCCTACAGAAGGCAAAACAAGCTGAGCTTTGCTCCTCAATGAGCTTTGTTGAATAATTAAACATCCCTTTCAAACACACAACGTCAAGATTCGATCTCACTAAAACGCCATCCGGATTCGGCAGTGATACGACCGTAAGTAGTGATGTCAGATCTCCTGGCCCCATTAAAAAGCAGCCGACGGGATGACATTAAAAACAGCCATTCATGTAAAATATCCAGAAGAGCTTGTGACAGGGAAGCGGCAGTCATTCACAAGCTTCCTGTACCACTGCGGCTAACGCACTGCAGTCCCTCCCAGCGTCTCGCTTTCCTGCCTGCCTGCAAATTGAAACAAAAAGAAGAAAAGACAGAGAGAGAGAACGAGAGAGCAAGGGTTTGTCTTCTCCGCTGAGACAAAGCGTTAAAAGTGCTCCTCGCTCGCTGTTGTCACAGAGATGCGGAGAAGAGATGCTGAGGAGAGGAAGAGAGGATGCTGGGGGAAAATGATTCGGGCTGGCTGTGAATGGAAAGGCAGACGGGCATACCGACGTTTCTGTGAATGAAGTCAGGCCTTGGCAGTTTTCTGCACGGCAATCCCTCGGGATGGATCTCGACCGGCCAATCAGGGAAGAGCAGGATGACTCATTCAGGGTAGGCTGGCTGAATAGTGGGCCAAACCACTTGAAGCACAGGTGATGGGAGAAACCATTCTCTCCGTCAGCACTGCGTACTGCTGGCTGCATCGCTTATAAACTCCTCAAAGCAGGCAACCTGCTTCTAAAACACGTCTTGGCGAGATGCACTGCCTTTTTCGGTAGAGAACAGCGATGCTCAATTGTGCTCTTTGATAAACTGGCCCCTCCTGAGCGCAGATTTTGCATATTCATATGAATGAAGGCTGATCAAAGAACATACACTGAACTGAATCGACTGAATTATATGATGCGTCCGGCCCGACTGAGCTGTTTGCTTGCAGTATGTTAATCTGGAAATTAAAAACAGGCAATAAAAACAAATTAAAGGAACTGGATTTGTGCATTTCCTGAAGAAAATGTCAGTGGTTATACTTGGTGCAAAAGTCACTGCCAGAATGCAAGCGTGCTGTGAGTGGTTGCTAGGTGGTTGCTATGCAGTTGCTAAGGTGTTCTGGGTGATATTTCATGCTATCCAGTTGCTAGGGTATTTGGATAGTTACAAGAATATTGCCTTTTTTTATTATAATACTATGCAGTTGGTAGTGTTGTGGTTGCTATGCAGTTGCTAAGGTGTTCTGGGTGTTTTTTATTGTGATGCTGTGTAGTTCCTAGGGTATTGGGATGGTTGTCAGGCTGTTCCATTTTATTTCCCATTTTGCTATAATCTGATGTATTTAAGGAAATTTAAGAAAAATTTCAATTTAAAGAGTTACTCCACCCCATAATGAAAATTTTGTCATTAATCACTTACCCCCATGTCGTTTCAAACCCGCAAAACTTCGTTTGTCTTCAGAACACAATTTAAGATATTTTGGATGAAAACCGGCGAGAACAATTTTTGTGTGCAAAGAAAACAAAATATCGACTTTATTAAACTTTTTCTCCTCCTCCGTGACACTTCCCGCAAGAGCGTTCATGAGTTCACGAGCAGAACATGACACATGCGTACAGACGAAACACAATCTGATCTGAGGCGCGCTCATCTGAGGCTTGTTTCGTCTGTATTCGCATGCGTCGTGTTCTTCTCGTGAACTCATGAACGCGCTTGCAGGAAGTGTCACGGAGGAGAAGAAAAAGTTTAATAAAGTCGATATTTTGTTTTCTTTGCGCACAAAAAGTGTTCTTGTCACTTCATAAAATTCAGATTGAACCACTGATGGCAGATGGACTATTTTGACGATGTCTTTCATACTTTTCTGGGCCTTGACAGTGTTAATTACTTGGCAGTCAATGGGACAGTCACAAGCCTACCAGTTTTCATCCAAAATATCTTAAATTGTGTTCCGAAGACGAACAAAGCTTTTACGGGTTTGGAACGACATGGGGGTAAGTGATTAATGACAAAATTTTCATTTTGGGGTGGAGTAACCCTTTAAGCTTTAAAACTAGCCTTTACATACCAGAATGAAGTCACATAGATGATTTGTTGGAATAACATGCACTAATTAAAAAATAAAGAAATAAAGTTAACAGGGTCAGATTACTTCCTACTGACTTTCAATATTCAATATATTCAATATAAAAATCTGGTCAATAACCTTCAATAATGAATAAGCTTCAGTGGTGCACATCTGGATCAGGATTTTTCTATCTCTGTGAACACTACAGCGCTTCTCAGGCAGTTTACTCACCATGGAAAAGAGTTCATCAGGTTCATCTTCCTTTCATAATACACCTGAATGTCCTGAAACAAGAAAAACACAGAAAACCTGTTACAAACATATAAGAAATCAAACTGTTTCACTGCAAATGTATGTATTACACATTATGTGTTCTATATGTTTATATTTATACACATAGAGAGAGAGTAGAGATAGTGGGTAGTGGGTGGCGGAAAATGTGTGTGTATGTGTGTGTGTGATCTTCATAGTCGTGACTGAAGTGTGTCGAGTTCACTCCTACACATGCTCATTAAAACAGCAGGAAGTATAGAAACTGAGAGAGAGAGAGAGAGAGAGAGAGTGAGACTTTTCTTTTCAAAGTCCAAAAATCACATCACATGATCACGTCTGTTGGGACACATACGTCTGCACGATTATGACAAAAATCATAACTGTCGATTATTAATTAGAATTATCACAACCACATGCCATATTTTTAGATGAAAACAAACAAGCTGAAAACACTTTAACTAAAAACATTTACTGCTTTTCTATATTATTAAGTTTCAAATGTGAACTATAAAGTGGATTGGTTTGTTCTTTAAATAAAATATAGTAAAAATAATATGCATGGTATTATAATGCTATAGAAAAACCCTATATAGATAAATTGTAGAAAGAAAAAAAAACACATCTTAAACATGCAGAATAACATAGGTGGATTTTGAACGATTAATTGCCGCTTTGAACGATTACGTAATTGTGCCAATCACATTTAGAAATGTATGTATGGGTATGTCACTCTTAAATGGCAGGCTAAAACAAGACAAATTTTATTCCAGTGACTAATAGTGAGATTTAGCGACCTAAATGCATTTGTTTAACTAAATTGCAGATTTATAATATACTATTTTTATGATGTGGAACTTAAGGACCCTAAAAGACTTGAATGAATGTCTATATACAGTATAAAACATGTAAATACAGAATAAAGAAGTAATATCCACAACATATAGATTACATTTCATTTCAACAGTGCATTTAGCAGAGTAAACGTTCCGACTGCATCCAGACGCATGCGGTAAGAGAGAGAGAGAGACGCTGCCTACAGGAACCTTTACTGTAACCATAGTTTCAAAGACAGCATAGCAACAGGAATGAGGTGAGGGGGCCGGCTTTAATGATTGGCAGCTCACATCCGGCGGATGCCATTGGATGCTGCCAGTGAGTGTTTTCCGGTGTAGCATGGCATATTCGAGTGTACATGCCACTACATGCGTTTGCAGGAAGATGGAATTCAGGTGTTACTAGGATACCACTACATAAGATCAACATTTGTTTTGGTGCAAACAATCTATGATGCAAATACCCGAGGATGAGTCACTATAATTGACTCATGAACAATATTGATTATGATGGCTCATGTTTTTTGTGTTTTTTAAATTCTGATGCATTTAGGAGCATGAAGATGAAATATTATGTGCACATCTTTGAGCTTATTTAACAGTAGTTTAGTAATTTGAGTTTATTTAGGTAGTTGACATAGTAAGGACATGAACTTGTACATAAAGATTATTGGTTAATTTTTATTTTAATATACAAAGAAAGTGTACATTTTCACCAATTTAAATCACCATTTTGTCTTTTTGAAGCTAACTAATAATTACTGATTATTAATTAATTTATTTTATTTATTTATTTTTTGACAGAAACGTTTTAAAAAGTTTTTCTTGTGAGTTCATAAAAACTGCTTGTGTAATAATATAAAATTAGAAATTTGTTGGTAAAGTTTTATATGAATTATAACGCAAAATAAAAATAAATAGACAATTTTGGTTATTTCTGTTTTTCTTTTTTTCTGTTTTCCTCTTCTGTTTTTAAAACGAATACAATGCATTTCATACGAACTTTTTTTTTCTTTGAAAAATCTTGTAATAATTGTAATACGTCAAGCACTGGGAAAGTTAAATGTAATAAAAAAGAAATGTTCTAATCATTAAAAAAAATAAAATAAAAAGCTAAAATCAAATCAAACACTTTGTTTTCTTTCGGTTATACTTTTAAGGGTTATTCAGCTCTCGAACGATGAGCAAACCATCGAGCACTGATCAAAACAGCATGACAATGCAGTAGTAACATTTCACACTTTACCTTGCGCAGGTTTCTGAGGCAAAAATACATTATTTGTATATTTACAGACACATATTCTTAATAATTTCCACAATCTATTGACAAACGACCCATCGCTGGTCGGTTTCCAGAGCAACCGCGCTTTCCTCCGAACCCGCCCTTCCGACGTGCTCACGCTGACTTCAGTCACATGACCTCTGTCAGCCAATCAGAAGCGGCGGCTCCGGTTGAATTGCGGGTTCAAAACTGCATCGGTTAAATTGTGAGAGTTTTCGTGAATCTTTCTTTCACGGATCTGAATTTTGTCATACTCGACTTAATTTAGCAATCTAAAATGGCTCATAAACAGATCTACTACTCGGATAAATACACAGACGATCTTTATGAATACCGGTAAGATGAAAAACGAGGAGGTTTGAGGCCTCGATGCGGCGTTTGTTTGTTTAAACGTCATTCATCGTTAGTTGTAACGTTCATCGGTGTTGAATGTAAGCTAACGTTATATGAATTGTTTAGTATACTTAATTAACATATCTGGACATTTTAGAGGCATGTTTTGACGTAAATTCAGAACCTTTAGTTGGATTGTCTCCCATGTGCTTTTAGTGTTGTGACGTCATTTTATAGCATCACATTGATGTCAGTCACAGCATTTGTGATTGAAACGCAATGACATATTGTTGGTTGTCATTTGTGGTGACAGACATGTGGTCTTACCGCGAGAACTGGCCAAACAAGTGCCCAAATCCCATCTGATGACCGAGGATGAGTGGAGGAGGCTGGGCGTGCAGCAGTCGCTCGGATGGGTCCATTATATGATCCATGAACCAGGTCTGTATACAACAACACTCAATCATCAGAGCCACTAAAGTCAGCTGATCTTTGACCATGTGATTTGAATCTGGGCTTGAATATAGCATTTGCAAACTGTCCTTAACCCTAAAAATGGCAAGACCATAAAGAGACATCAGAAAATTAATTTATTGCTACTTTCCATCTTATTGGGACACAAATAATACAACTTCATCTTTTTTTCTTTTTTTTTTCAAAACATGACTTTTAATTTTGATTTTAATGTTTGTATCCCACAGGATACATTGCCAGTTTGGGGGTATAAATTAACTGAAAACAGAACACTTGTTTATCAATGCTTGTTACAACACGGTTGTAATTCCTGAATGCTTTGGAATACAGACCTAAGGTTGGTCTCTTTTTAAAGAAGAAACTGAAGTGAAAGCATTTCAAAAAAAGAAAGTATAAAAAAGTTATAGAAGTTTAAGTTTGCAGTAAAGATAATACAGTATACTATTTTTTTTTAAATTGTATATAAAATAAATACTTTATAAAATATGTTGCACTTCAGATTGCTATAAGATCAAAGCCATATGTCTAACCAAGTTATGTTCCGAATTGAAGTTGATATCACCAAAATTGTGGTTCCTGTGAGATTTTGTTTGGGCACTACGCCAAAAATAACCACTGGGTGACATCCAAACTCTATTGAATTCTTTTGATGCAGTTTTCTGTCACAATATCACTTCTATTACAAAACAGTCACCAAATATGGAACCTTGACTGTCAAGACCTTTCCAAAAATATGTGTTTTGTCAAGATTACAAAAAGATTTGATTTTCTAAAACGCAAGCCACAAAAATCACAGAGTATATAATATATACAGGTGCATCTCAATAAATTAGAATGTCGTGGAAAAGTTCATTTATTTCAGTAATTCAACTCAAATTGTGAAACTCGTGTATTAAATAAATTCAATGCACACAGACTGAAGTAGTTTAAGTCTTTGGTTCTTTTAATTGTGATGATTTTGGCTCACATTTAACAAAAATCCACCAATTCACTATCTCAACAAATTAGAATATGGTGACATGCCAATCAGCTAATCAACTCAAAACACCTGCAAAGGTTTCCTGAGCCTTCAAAATGGTCTCTCAGTTTAGTTCACTAGGCTACACAATCATGGGGAAGACTGCTGATCTGACAGTTTTCCAGAAGACAATCATTGACACCCTTCACAAGGAGGGTAAGCCACAAACATTCATTGCCAAAGAAGCTGGCTGTTCACAGAGTGCTGTATCCAAGCATGTTAACAGAAAGTTGAGTGGAAGGAAAAAGTGTGGAAGAAAAAGATGCACAACCAACCGAGAGAACCGCAGCCTTATGAGGGTTGTCAAGCAAAATCGATTCAAGAATTTGGGTGAACTTCACAAGGAATGGACTGAGGGTGGGGTCAAGGCATCAAGAGCCACCACACACAGACGTGTCAAGGAATTTGGCTACAGTTGTCGTATTCCTCTTGTTAAGCCACTCCTGAACCACAGACAACGTCAGAGGCGTCTTACCTGGGCTAAGGAGAAGAAGAACTGGACTGTTGCCCAGTGGTCCAAAGTCCTCTTTTCAGATGAGAGCAAGTTTTGTATTTCATTTGGAAACCAAGGTCCTAGAGTCTGGAGGAAGGGTGGAGAAGCTCATAGCCCAAGTTGCTTGAAGTCCAGTGTTACGTTTCCACAGTCTGTGATGATTTGGGGTGCAATGTCATCTGCTGGTGTTGGTCCATTGTGTTTTTTGAAAACCAAAGTCACTGCACCCGTTTACCAAGAAATTTTGGAGCACTTCATGCTTCCTTCTGCTGACCAGCTTTTTAAAGATGCTGATTTCATTTTCCAGCAGGATTTGGCACCTGCCCACACTGCCAAAAGCACCAAAAGTTGGTTAAATGACCATGGTGTTGGTGTGCTTGACTGGCCAGCAAACTCACCAGACCTGAACCCCATAGAGAATCTATGGGGTATTGTCAAGAGGAAAATGAGAAACAAGACATCAAAAAATGCAGATGAGCTGAAGGCCACTGTCAAAGAAACCTGGGCTTCCATACCACCTCAGCAGTGCCACAAACTGATCACCTCCATGCCACGCCGAATTGAGGCAGTAATTAAAGCAAAAGGAGCCCCTACCAAGTATTGAGTACATATACAGTAAATGAACATACTTTCCAGAAGGCCAACAATTCACTAAAAATGTTTTTTTATTGGTGTTATGAAGTATTCTAATTTGTTGAGATAGTGAATTGGTGGGTTTTTGTTAAATGTGAGCCAAAATCATCACAATTAAAAGAACCAAAGACTTAAACTACAAAGTCAATATATCTGAATATTCACAACAAACACCCTTTCAACATGAAACCAAGAAATGAGACCTACACTCCCTGCCTCTCCCCACAGCCTCTCAAATGTTTGTATCCCACAGGATACGTTGCCAGTTTTAGGGTTAAGTTTAAAGTCATTATAGGTGGTAAATGACTAATGTTTGCTTGTATTTTATTTTTCAGAACCTCATATTCTGCTGTTTAGGAGACCTCTAGCAAAACAGTGACACTGACTTGTGTCGCTTCTAGAACATTCTTGTGGTTTTCAGTGAATACTGGAGAACTTAACCACGTTTCTGGACTCCAGTGACCATGATGCTGCATTTCACTGCGGTTATGCTCCAACAGGATCAAGGGATTGTGGGAAATGTATTTTCAGTGAAAATTTAAGGGCTCTTAACAAAATCATGTGACTGAAGTGCCTCTCTGAGTGAAGCTAAACCTTTAAAGATTTGTGTTGAATAAAAGTCTGTGCTGCATCATCAGTGTTTAGAAACCTAAATCAGTGTTTAAGTGGCTGAGATAAATAAATTTTTGGGATAAAAGATGTACTGTATGCTAAAGGGAGATGATTTGTGTGTGTCTAGTTAATGTATTGGCCATTCTCAGGTTGACATTTTTAGTTTGCATTAATTCTTCAGGGAAGGCAATCGTAATATTGTAAAGATGCTTTATAAAGTTTAAAATGTGCTTAAATCACGTATGAAACTTTGTCTGTTAAAAAGGTAGTTATAGAAGAAGAGCCATGATAACAGCACTATCAGCAACTGTGCTACTTGAGAACAGGGTTTATATGGAGAGAAAAAAGTATTTGACCCTTTATCACAAATTACTTTTGAAAAAGAATAAAATGATGACTGTGTAAACTTATTTTATCCTTGCTGCTCTTTATAATAATAATAAATAAATAAATAAAAAAATTAAAATGCCACCACGGATCTGCTTTGTGCAAAGTTTTTCTATCAGCAATTCACAACTTTTAACACACTATGGCGCCACATCGCAACTAATGCTATGGTTCTGTTTAAAAAACGGGTCTGTATTCGAAATACTGGATTTAATTGTTAAAGGAGCAATTCACGGCTTGCAGAGAAGGTATTAATAACAATTGGATGTCTATGCAGTAGAAACGCGATTAAAAAAATCTGTGCTACATGACTGGAACCGAGAAAAAAGGGATGTGGCGAAAAGGCTAGGAAAACTCCAACACCCATAATGCACTGGGCTCGCTCAGACTATCCGTGAGCGGGGATATAAAAAAGGCGGAAGTGCGATCTGTAGTTTACACAAACATTGTTAATTTACTTACTCTGCAGACATTGTAACAATATAAAGCTAGTTGAAAATCTGGGAACTTACCCTTTAAAGCACAACTATTTAAAAAGAAAAGAAAAAAAACATTTACAACACTTTCAGGTTGTATTCCTCGTGTTCATCTGGATAAATTATAATACAGTAATAAAATACAAATGTGTTCCGGGGGGGGGGGGGGTTATCAGATTTCTATTGTCGTCGTTTTAATAAAATCACGTAAATTACGTTTTATTGTTTGCAATACAAGTCCTGTTTTGTTTCTGCAAACAATGCAGATATAAAATATTTGATTCAATGATTCTACTGTGTGTGTGTGTGTGTGTGTGTGTTATAGAGGTCTGGATCAGCTGGTAAAGCAGCGCAGGGGTTGATATATGAGTCTTTTATTGGCTGTTGATTGTGTGGGTTGGTTAACAGTCGTCACACTATCTCAAAGGTCATATGGTCGTCTCAGAGGGGTCAGGGAAGTGTGTGCTGACCTTTGGATGAGGATAAATGACGACAACCCTGATATGGAGAGAAGTCACAAAACCTTGAGTTTTAATGTTTGCAAACAAACCTACACCTCAAAAAAAAAATATCAGGGTTTTTATTGTTAACTAAAACTAAAAAAATAAAAACAACCATTTTTGTTACTTGAAAAAAAGGCTAACTGAAATAAAATATAAAAAAACTTATTTTTTTACATTTTAATTTTTTACCCTTTTTCTATTTCAGATTTTTTAAATTTATATTTACCAAGGCAATATTTCTCATTTTAACTTAGTTTAACGATGTACTATAAAATAAAAATTAATACAAATAAAAATTAATAAAAACTACATAGACATAATTTTAAAAAAAAAACTTAACTAACATTAAAATCAAAACAAAAAATATAAAAATGAAAATTCAACATATTAATAAAAACTATAATAGTTTAATAATAGAAATAGTAGTAATAGAAAACTTTATTTCAGATAGTTGCCAAGGCAACATTTATTATTTTAGCCAAAGATTATAGAATACCCTTAAAGGGACTTTGGTTTAACTTAATGTACTAAAATAAACTAAAACTGAAATAAAAGTTAGTAAAATTTATATAGACATTTTTAGAACATTTCTAAAACTTTAACTAAAATGAAAATGGAAATTATAAAATAAAAACTAGCTCAAAATATTAATAAAAATTATAATAGTATCTCAATGAAAACAACATTTCTCATTTTAGTTTAGTTTATCTTGATGTACTAAAATAACTAAAATTAAAACAAATAAAATTAATAAAAAATACACAGACATTAAAAAAACAAAATGACTAAAAATGTAAAATGAAAATGGAAAATATAATAATAAATAAAAAATTCAGAATGTTAATAAAAACTATAATAGTATCTTGATACTAAAATAACACCAGTACAAATGCTTCAGTTATGTTGTAAAAAAAACATTGTTAAAGTCTCTCACAAATGATAGAAATATTATTTATTGTGGTTGCAACCTCTATTTGAGGACAAAAAATATCCTAGCAACTTCCTTGAAATATATCTGCTCAGATAAACACACAATTATTTAAATAACACAAAAGGACTATAATAAACACAAATCTCGCTTTCACTAACATGAGCCGGTGTCATTTGCTCTGAAGGATGGAGGGAGTATAAATAGAATTGTGCGGACGGTCGTAGAAAGCAGTTGTCATCAGCCTGAGAGGCCCGCCTCACTGCACTCGTCCTCCACAGATCTCTCAAACAGCCTGGAATCCTGACGGGACCCACGGATCAGGAACAGACTCAGAGCGCCTGTGAGCGTCTGGAGAAACACACACCATCAGTGTGATGTGAGCTGTGTGAAAGAGTGTGTGTGTGTGTGTGTGTGTGTGTGTGTGTGTGTATGTGTGTGTATGTGTGTATGTGTGTGTATGAGTGCTCTCGTCCAAGCATCTGTCCTTGGAGTCAGAAAATGATGCCATGATGAGCGCTAATGAGCCGCTTCAGAGAACACCCTGTCCATCACAGCTCTCCTACAGGACAACGAGAAACAACAAACATCAGCATCATCATCACAAACATATGAGATCTTCAGCCCACAGAAAACAAATGTGTTTAGAGGAGCATATAAAGCCCTCTGAGGTTCAGAAAAAAAAAAAAAAAAAAAAAATTAAATTAAAATTTTAGGGTAATCAAATTAAATTAAATTTAAAAAATTTAAACAAATTAAATTAAATTAAAAGAATAAAATATAAAGAAATAACATTAAATTAAATTAAATTAAAAGAATAAAATAAAAAGAAACAACATTAAATTAAATTAATTTAAATGAAATTTTGGGGTAATAAAATAAGACTAAATAAAATAAAAAAATAAAATAAAATTGAATTAAATTTAAAAAAAAATTTAATTAAATTTTAGGTTAAATACATATGTCCAGAAATTCCCCTCAAAATGAAAAAAAATAAATTAATTAATTAAATTAAAATTAAATTTTGGGGTAATAATTTTTTTTTTTTTTTTGCCCTAGACAGGGCAATAAAGGGACACCTTTATTTATCCAGTATTTACTGGAACTATTTTATAGAAGCTTTTCTATGTTTAACTGACCTCACTACTGACCCTAAGTCTGATGAGGCAGCATTTTAAATGTGGAAATGCATTATAAAAAAATAATGCATATATTTTTGATTCAGCTGTTGTAAATACTGAATGAAGGCACTTTCACCTTTAACAAATATGTGCAGTGAGCCAAAATGCGTCTGAAATCAAACATGCACTATAACATTCAAAAGTTTGGGATCAGTCTTTTCTGCTCACCAGTGCTGCATTTATTGCATCAAAAATACAGTGAAAATTGTGAAATATTATTACAATTTAAAATAGCTATCTTCTATGTGAATATATGTTAAAATGTAATTTATTGCTGTGATCAAATAATAATACTCCAGTCTTCAGTGTCACATGATCTTTCAGAAATCATTCTAATATGCTTATTTGCTGCTCAAGAAACATTTCTGATTATTATCAGTGTTGAAAACAGTTGTGCAACTGTGAATTATCATTCCTGATGATTCAAATATTATTTCATTCAGTTAATGTGATATAAAATCAAATACGTTGTGATTTTTTCACTTGTTTGTGTCTATATGTGTTCAGAGTTTGTGGTTAGTTAAGTTTCTCCCTGACCCATGCTTTCTTCCACTGCTGCAGGAGTGTGTTGTGGTCAGTCAGAGCGTTTCTCCAGCGCTCCACGTCTCTGAGAGGAACGCCGGCCTCATCTGAGAGCAAACAGAGACACGTTACATCACATAACAGGTCAGATGAACACAGGCAGTGCGATGAAACGCTTTACCTCTGCTGTCGAGCCGAAGGTCCACTCTCGACGCGTCGTTTCCTGCTTCAGACACCGCTGTACACTCGTACTGGACGTCTTTATGCAACGCCTCCTCCCTCAGCCAGCTGCTCACCAGCACGGCATCATGGGAAACCGCGTGTCTGTATTCAGTGACCGGAGTCTCGAGCTTCTGGCCGTTTATGTGCCACTCAACACTTACATCTCTAGGACCTGAAGGAAAACTGCACTTACATATGGATTCTACAGGGCATTTAGCACGCCAATATACACACACATTCAGTGTGAACAAAACACGTCAAATGATCTTCATCCACAGCTCAAAGCAGCATCATGCTGTTTGTTATGACACACTCATACTACATGCATCAAACCGTAGGTTCAGATCATAAACCAGCAATAATCACCATATGTATTTGCTTAGGCTAAATCATCTCTTCAAAAAAATCCAATAAAAAGCATTAAAAACATGCCATATAATACAACAATTTTTAAACAAATTGTATTTTTTTCTCTTTATTCCCACACTTATTTTATTTATTTTTTGTTTTGTTTTTGAATGTTATATTTTTGTTGAAATTTAAAAAATGCTTAGGTTGTTAAATAAATTTTTAAACATAAATTAGTAAATAAATGTTTTAACCCTCATGTTTTGCTCCACTCACTTTGACTTGGAGTTGATTTTTTTCTTGTTGAAAATGCTAGTAAATGTTATTACATTGGATTAAAAAAGTAACAATTTCATTCAATCAATCAATCAATAAATTAAAATAAATTAAAATAAAATAAATAAAATAATCATTTTTGTACCTTTTGGGGATTTATCTCACCTTGATATACTTGTGGTGTTCCTGGTCAAAAATGACTCTCATGAAGATATTATTGCCAAATACTGGATTCAATCTATTTATCAATTTGTTTTGTTGCAATTAACACGGGTTTTGGTTTCTTTTCGGAACTTGTAGTCGACCTCATTGATTTGAGCTTATGCACTTCACATTTTTGAGTGAACAAAGCATTATTTGTAGATAATCTTACCAATATTCACTCGGCATAAGCTCAGACCAATGAGGTCTATGATCAAGTAAAGGAAGAAATAAAAAACCTGTGCTAACTGAAAGAAAACAAGCTGATAAAATGAAGAATAGTTTTGGTGATAATATAGAATAATTAAAGACTTTTTAAAAAGGCTGGTTATTTTTTAACCAATTTAGGTCAAGGATTTTCAGCAGCACAAGGGTTAAAAATGAGTGTTTCCAGCTTCAACACAAGCTTGATTTCCAGCATCAGTGAAATACTGTTGATCACCACAAGAAACTTTGACTCGTCCCTCAGTTTGTATAAACTACAGTAAAACATTGCACAATACAGTACATGCCATTACAAACACATATATGTCTTTGATCCACAAAAATCACTTTTCTGTGCAAAGTTATATTCAATATTTCACCTTATTAGCCTGCAAACCCAGTAAACTTCACAGTACATGCAGTTGTTTACATGAAGAATCTACATGGTGACAAATAACACACTTTTCATCCACTTAGAAAATTAGCTGATCTCACATGCTGCAGTCTTCAGGAAGACAGACAGATCACACGTTTAATACCACTATAAAAAAATACAGTGTAATATAGTGGATACACCATGAAGTGATTAATATACTGCCATCTTATGATGATAATGCAGTAGATCTCATTGTGTGAAATTACATCATACTGCAGATTGAAAGATGATGAACATGAATTATCTATCAGTACACAACCGTTCAAAGGTCTGGGGTAAGTAGAATTTTTTTTTTTTTTTTTTTTTTAGAAATTAATATTTTTGTTCAGCAAGGATGCATTAAATTGATCAAGAGTGCCAGTAAAGACATTTGTAATGTTATAAAAGACTCTATTTCAAATAAATGCTGTTCTTTTGAACTTTGTATTCATTCATTAAAATGTCGTTTTCACAAAAACATTCAGCAGCACAACTGTTTTCAATATTGATAATAATCAGAAATGTTTCGTGAGCAGCAAATCAGCATATTAGAATGATTTCTGAGGGATCATGTGACACTGAAGACTGGAGTAATGATGCTGAAAATTCAGCTTTGATCACAGCAATAAATTACATTTTACTATATATTCACATAGAAAACATCTATTATAAATTGTAATAATATTTCACAATTTTTATTGTATTTTTGATCAAATAAACGCAGCCTTGGTGAGCAGAAGAGTCTCTTTTAAAAACATTAAAACATTTTCCCAAACCCACACCTTTGAACAATAGCATAAATAACACTTTATATATATATATATATATATATATATATATATATATATATATATATATATATATATATATATTTTTTTTTTTTTTTTTTTTGGCAGAAAAAGTAGAGCATATTTGAATAGATTTGTGAGTTTTATATTTGTAATTCCTCACTAAGATTTTGTGTGTCATGAGTTTACATGTTAAAACACATATGATATGATATACAGCTTCACTAACACACCTCAACACAATAAACAGCGTTTCACATGTTTTTGCCATTCAAAAATTTATTCAGGCTCTTTAGCAAAAAGATCTGAAGAAACTTTGTACATCTTGAGCTTTTTCATATTTACATATACTGTATATTTACACTGTACACGACTGAAACGTCCATCTGTCCTTCAGTCAATCACCTTCATTTACAAGAGTCCAAGACTCACGTCAGTCAGCAGGTAAAACAACAACACAAAGCCATAATCATAAATTAGGATCTGAAGAGAATTTTGAAATAAAAATAAAGGAATTTCTAAAATTATTTACCAATAAACTTATTCATCCTGGATGCTCTTTTAAAAATAAATGAGTAAAAATAAAAATTCAAAAACATTTTAGGCATCAGACGGTGTGCAGAAGATCTGGAACATGCAGACACACAAACACCGTCTAAATACTCTTCAGTGACTTCCTCCAATTCCTGTCTGACTTCTGGCTCCTCGGCCAATCAGAACACTTAATAGTGCAGGAGGGGCGAAAGGAAGTCACGCTTCAGAGTATTGAGACGAGACTGATGAGTTAGATAGGTCAGAGGTCAGAGGCAGCACTCACCCAAGGCCAGGCAGAAGAGCAGAAAGGCCTGGTGAGGGTGAACGCTCCAGGACTGCTCTCTCAGCAGAGGAGGAATCAGACGAGCCCCAGCCAGAGACCAGGAGGAGGAAGAGGAGGAAGAGGAGGAGCTGGGCAGGGGCAGAGGGGAAGGAGGAACAGCCAAGGAAGCTGAGCAGGACAGAGGAATGGAAGGAGAGAGACAAATACAAGAGTGTGCTGAGAATCAGAGGACAGGAGATTGAGAAACGCCACGCGGGAAAACAAACAAACATCAAATAAAAGAAACAACGGCCACCATTTCACCCCAAAATCAAGAGAAAAACATACAAGACAATTAGAGGATTTTTTTCATGACATTCAAGCACATTCTTTCTTAATATTCTAATTTCCATAATGCCAAAAAATGCTTTATGTGTAATACAGTCTTGAAAATTATCCTGTCAGGATGCAATTTATTATTATTATTATTATTATTATTATTAAAATCACTGTCATGAAATAATGTAAAAAAAAAAAAAGGTCCTAAGAATTGAATTTTTAGAATATATAGAATAAGAAAGCACTGTTTTTGTGCCATTTAGGGGCAGATGTCTTCTTAATATTGTAATTATCATAATGCCAAAACAACTTGTATGTAGTACAGTCATGAATTATTACAGAATTTCTTCTAGTTTGTATTAAAATCAATGCAAAAAGGGTCCTAAAAATAGTCCTTTTATGCAAATACATAAATAATAAAAATAAATAATAATAATAATAATAATAATAATAATACTTTTTTATTTAGTTTTTCACCCAAAAAAATAACTACAGTCATGAAAATGACCCTGTCAGGATGCAATTTATTATTATTTTGTTTATTAAAATCACTGAAATAAATATCAAAATATGAAATGTAAGATGCAGAAAAATAAAAATATAAAAAATAAATCCTTATGAAAAAAAAATCAAAAAAGTATTTTTTTATTTAAAGTCAGTCATGAAATAATGTCAAAATGGAGAAAAGAGAGAGAAAAAAAGAATAGTATGATCCTAAAAATGTTCCTTTTTATGCAAAAAGTATTGGTTTTTCTTTAAATTTGGGGGTTTCTTGATAATTTTTTTGTGATTTTCACACAATTATTGCTGACATACAATTAAATAATATAATATCTTTAAAAATATCTAAAACAAAGCTTTCAAAGCTCACGTTTGTGGACTACAGTTGAGAAGTCTCACGAATCAAAAGTTTTGTTTCAAAATATTATGTGAGACAGTGGCCCTTTCGCAGGTTAAAGTGTGTTAGACATCTCATCTGCACCAACAGCAGAAACAACCACAGGAAGCTGTGCAAGAGACACATCACAGTGTTTCGACGTTTTTGGTCTGGTTTATATACGCTGGAGAATCAGTCTGGCTCCATGTCTGAGCTTTTCCAGAGCACTTCCTCATCATGTGAAATCCTGCATGTGTGACACTGACGTCACACGCAGACAAAGCAGAAAACCTTCAATCCCAAATCAACTCACAATGACTTCAGGTCAGAACCTACACCGCAAAAATGATTTATTCACACAGTAATTTTGGTGTGTTTTGCATTATGAATACCTAAAAATTCTTAAATCAAGACACATTTACTTGAGAAGGAAAATGAATTAAGATATTAGGTCTTGTTTTTTGAAGAAAAAAAAAAAATCTTAAAATCTTGTTTCTGCTTTGAATTAAGTTTTTTTTTTTTTAGCGCTCTCACAGATATTTTTTATGATACTTTTTTTGTGACATTATTTTCATGACAGACGAAGTCTTAATTTTCTAAAACTTGGAAACAATTTATAATTATTATTTTTGCATTAAAGTAATAAATAATGTCAAAATGCAAAATGCCAAAATGCCAAAAAAAAAAAAAAAAAAAATTATAGGGTCCAAAAAACAGCCGAAATGTAAAAATTATTATTTGACAAATTATTATTGAGAAAATTGTAAAAATTATTATTGATTTTTTTTTGAGTTATTTCATATTTCATCCCAAAGCTAAAGTAAAAAAAATAATAATAATAACAGAAAAATAGAAATTATATTTTTCGGTGTTTTTGTGACATTTGACAGATTTCTTCTAAATAGCAAAATGCCAAAAAATACTTTATATGTTTATATGTAATACACTCATCAAAATCAGCCTGTCAGGACAATAAATTTTTTTATTATTTTTATTAAATTAAAAAAAAAAATAAAATTAATGTTATGAAAACGTCAAAATGCAAAAATAAATAAAGAAAAATAAAAAACAAAAAGGTCTCTTTTATGCAAAAAAATAAATAATCAAATCAAAAGAAAAAAATTGACTAGAAATTATATTTTGCATAAAGAAAACATTTTTTTCATTTTAAACAAAAACTCAATTTAAATTTTCTTTTATAAAGCAAGACTCAAGAAAATGTATCTTGATTTAAGAATATTTAGATATTTGTAATAGAAAACAAGACAAAAAAAAATGTAACTAAGAAATCCATTTTTGCAGTGCAATCTGAAGCTGAACACCAAATGCCCCAAAAATCCACCACAAAACTATTCAAATACAGTCCGGTGCTCCAATTTGGAAAACATCACTTAACTTACCAATTTGGTAAACAATGTTTCCAATTTGGAATCTTATTTGGAATTCTGCGTTCGTTCTTGCAGAGCTGCGGCGATTTGGCGAATGAAAAGCGCCGCATCAGTACGGCGCATCGGCATCTGCGTATTCAATTGGCTGCGACACGCAATCTACATCGAAGGGCCGCTCTTTCGAAGAACTATCGTCTGTATCCTCATAGCTGCCAGACGGAACTCCGCCGTTCCCGCATTCCGGTTCCGTCTCGTATCCAGTGTCTCTAAGGGCACGCAGAGGATGTGCTCCGTTCCGATTGTCCGGATCCGGCTTTTCCTGCACAGGCTCCATCAGGCCGGCCTCACAAGCTGCATACTCCGGTTGCGGTTTTTTGTTGGAGCCGAGGAGCGCGGATCGCAAGCGGAGACAAGGTGCTGGCAGATACTGCATGTAACAGTTATAAGCCAAAGCGGCGAGGAAGAGCAGGAAGAAAAGCAGGAAAAGCGCCAGCAGAGCGACGCTGTTGTCGTGCTGAATGTATTTAGCTGATGGGTCGAGCGTTTCGGTGCGAGTCGGTAAGTTGCTGACCTCTGGAGGGATGTAGTGTTTGGGTTTAATGGCGTTGCTGGGAGGGGTTGTTAGTGAGGGCGCGTCCGTGTGAGTTGGCGTTAGTCCTGAGCCGTTACCGTTATTACCTTCCACTGGCGAAAGCGTAGATGCTGTGCTGGATGGATGGTGAGCTGATAGCGATGATGTGCTCTCTGGAAGCTCCAATCGAAGCATGTATCCTGCAACCAAACGGGTGAAGTTCTGTCCTGCGGCCGATTCGACAGACCAGCATTCATAGCGGCCGGCGTCCTCTGGAGTCACGCTGTAGATCAGCAGCCCGTTCTCGTTCAGCAGGAGGAAGCGCGAGGCTTCGGTAAGGACGCGGTTGTTGAGTTTCCATAACACCTGAGCCAGGTTTGACCGCACATGACATGGCAGATCGACTGAGCCGCCCGGCTTCACCAGCACCTGCTGATAGTCGTCCACCGCCGGAGGAGCGACTGCGACAGAGAGAGAATTATGGGTCATCTGCTGCATCAAAACAGTTAGTTATTATACAAAGTTCAATGAAAAGTTTCAAACAATGAATTGATGAGTCACGTGTGACAACGCAATCACTCAAAAATGTTTTAGATTAAACATAATAATAATAAAAACATAAAAACGTAAATATTGATGTACTTTTATATTGGTGGATAAAAAATAAAATGATTAAATTAAATAAAATTCTTGCTTTTGCTCATGTAGTTGAGAAAACATGGCATGATTATTTATACCTAGATTTGTACTGCATTTCACTTCATCTTTTGAGAATTTTGAATCTACCTGCCAATGACTCTGAATGAAAAAAAAAATCTAAAAATCTAAAATTATTTCAAAACAAATTTTATAATAAAATTACATAAATAAAAATATATTATATAGTAAATTATGAACAGAAATTCATTAAATAAAAAGTAAAATAAATTATGATAATTTAGCTGAAATTACTCAAATTACTAAAATGATAAAGAATTGATAAATACTTGAAATTTATTAAAATAAATACATTATGTTAATTAATTTCTGAGACTCTATCAATGAGGAATCAATCATAAATCTCTCACACACACACAAAACAGAAAACTAATTATATAAAACTGTAAATTATGATTATTATTCCTTTTACTCTAAAATTATATAAAGCCTAAGTTAGATTATAAAGAGAAATAATTTTAATAACAATTTCTAATAACATGTAATAAATTATAATACATTTAAACTTAAACTTTGCCTAGCACAAGTACACACTCTCAAATGCATCTTAAATCTGAAATTTTCTTTCGTTAGTGAGTACGTGTCTATATAATTATTATAATTACAGTGACAATGTTCTCATGCGCTCTTGTTTTTGTTAGTCTGTGACAGTTACTGTACAGGTGGTTAAAAATAAATCTAGACAGACAAAAACCAGACACTAAAACTGGACCATTTGAGCTCTAATTTAATACTGATGACATTTCTACATGACACACCTGTAGGGCATATCCCAGCATCCCCTTTGAGGCTCTGAAACAACTTCCTGCAAAAACACACACAGAACAAACAGATCAGAGTAAATACAGACACACCTGAACATGATAACGCTGTTTGTCAAAACATATTCCAGAAAATACATTCAAAAAAACATAGTCTTCAAAACACAAAGTAGAAATACTTGCAGAAATTAAAAACAAAATATAAAGAATAAATTATGATTCCTCTGACTCTAAAATTATTTCCAAATAAATATGCAAATATTGTTTTAATAAAATGTAATAAATTATATGAATTATAAATATATAATACATTTTTATAATAAATTATAAATACACACACACAGACACACACATATATATAAATGATGATTTCTAAAAAATTATAGAGTATATTAAAAATGATAAAGAAATATGGGAGTATAGAAATTATATTATAAAATTATATCAATAAAAATAAAATAATAAAATATATAAAAAATAAAATAAATTATGATTCACCTGACTCTAAATTTATAAAGTAAATATAAAAATTTTCACTTCCTGTTTTAAGAATTTTGAATCTACCTGGCGATAGCTGTTTAAATTGTGATTATGATTCCTCTGACTCTGATGTTATTTCAGAACAAATATACAAGTAAAAATAAAAATTATAAATGATAAAAAATTATATAAATTATAAAAACATTAATTATATACAAATAAATAATGATATTTGACCTGGCTCTAAAATGATGAAGCACATATAAGTACTGAGAAATACTTGCATGAAAAACCAAATATACACAATATATAAATTACAATTCCTCTGACTCCAAAATTATTTCCAAATGAATACGCAAATATTATTTTTTGTAATAAAATTACATGAATTAAAAATATGTAATAATACATTATTAAAAAAATACATAAATGTTGATGATTCCTATTATAAAGCACATTGAAAAGTATTAATAAATATTAAATTTAAAATTTAAAATTAAATTTAAAACAATAATAAATATACGAGTAAACATAAGCCACCTGGCTTACACAAAATATATTTTAAAAATCTTTAAAAAAATCTTTAAACCACTTAAAAGACTGCTCAACAAAATTATCCAATGATTTGACTAACAAAGACAAACATGAGAGCTGTGTTCCTGTTAAAGTGCAGTGTGGAGACACAGTGTCTGCACATATTTGAGAAGTTATGACCAAAATCCTCCACGTGAACGAGACAGACGTGCTGTCAGTCACAGTGTGAACATTAGTTCTCATTTCTCACCGTCGATCAGCATCATGCTGGAAAATATTAACGCAGGAGGCTGAGCGTTCGTCCCAAGCGCAGTAAGGGTCTCGTGCCAGAACACAGTCCACACAGGACGAGTATTTCTGACAGAACGCTGCGGGAGACTGAACCACACCTGAGTCTGATCCAGCGTACAGGAACTGGGCCTGAGACAGACAAAACACACAATACATGAGAAACCAGTAGGGCTGCCCCATAACAGTTGATGAGAAGAGGCTTGGTTGACCAAAAATGTTATTAGTTGCTTAGTCACAGAAAAAAAAAAAAATCCACAGGAAGTGGTGAAGTCATGCAGTCCGTGACAGACAGATCGTTAACAGCTGGTCTATGTGGCAGGACATCCAAAAGCTCACCTATCATTCATCGACCTCAAATACGGCTTTTCATCTTAAAGCAGCACTTTGCTTTAGCACCTTTTGTGTGTTCAACATTTGCAAAATGTATATAATAAGCGAGTACATCATGAATTCATCTTCCAAACCGCGGTTTTGTCTTATCCTGAATCACTACGGTACACTTATAATAAGTGCTTATATTTGGACTATTGTAGCCTGGTCGGGTCGCCACATCTGAAGAGCAAGCACAGAGAACAGCGGCTTTGACAGTGGTCCCGATGAGGGTTCTGTGTCCGTTCTCGAACCGGTCCGGTGCCTAAACACAGACTTTTTTTGTATTAAGTGAACATAAACAGATGAGAAAGAAAACGCACGTGTAACAGTATTTTTAGATCCGCGTGCATTCGGTGTTAAAGAGACAGACGCCTAATAAACGCGCTGCCTGTCAATAATGTTAATCAAAGAACAAACAAAATCATTAACTGATCTTGACTGAATATTTTAACTTTAACGAGGATTAATCTATTTTTTTTAAGAAAAGAAAACTATGCAGTGTTTTTAAACTTTTGATTTCAATTTCTGTACCTGAAATTTGTTCAGTTTTATTATTTTATGCTATTGCTAACTGATTTGTTTGTTTCTATTTAATTACTTACTGTTTACTTGTCTTTAGCAATTGAATGTTTGAAATTTATATTAGTCTAGTTGTTTTTCTGTGGCATTGTTTGGTAAAACCATTGGCAAAAAAACTGAATAAAAATGTTTGACATCTAAATGTTTGACAATTTTTTTTAATGGATTTGTTTATCTTATTGGAATCGGAATTAGGAATCAATAAAATTCAAACGATACCCAACCCTATGTATGAAACACGCATACAGGCGCATCACTACTGCGGAGATGATGAGTCAGTGTCGCCGAAAACAAAGAAAGCACTAGTTTATCAATAAATTATTAAAACGTTAATGCAGTCTCCTTACTGACACATTCATAATTATTATATCTGCCAGCGCGCTGTGGCAAGCTTTTTTGTGTGCTCTTGAGCGCTTATTAGGCTATGTAGGCAATTAAAGGCTCATTATTATGATTTATATGGTTTATTAATAAACGTGCGACTAATAGTCAACTGATGCTTAAAATGAAAGACTACTAGTCAACCAGAAAAATCTTTAGTAAAGGGCAGCCCTAGAAACCATCATAGGATCTGCTGCTGAAAGGGGAACAGAGTCCGTCAGACTGTCTGTCTCCAGCGTACAGAAACTTCCTCCCTGCTGAGAAATAATACAATGTGTTCGTGGATTTTATTCCACATGATTCATTGCTCAGAGGTCACTGCGATAATAAGAGGAGTCTCGCCTCACTGTTCTGGTGTTGTTTCTGGTTCTTACCACTTGTGATGAGAGCAGAAGTGTTTTAATTGGCTCTGCGTTCTTCAGCAGCTGGATTTCCTCCACCGTGTGAACCTCGCCCTCCAACACCAGCGATTTGTGCAGTAAACCTTTATCTGGAAACACATTCAGAGATGAACATATCAACAAGATGTGATCTCAGTTACCTTCATGGCACTGAGTGTGAAGAAACAAATCAAAGCCAGACTTTCACATCCTGTGGTTTATCACATCCTTTCACACATTTCACCACACCGGTGAAAATGACATTAAAAAATATATAATAAAAATATAAAAGGTAAATATTGCTGTTTTTCTCACTAGATGAACACATCATGATTATTTATAACCAGATTTGTACTGTATTTATGTCACTTCCTGTTTTAAAGAAAGCTATATTGTTATATTATAATAAAATTATATTTAAAACATTATATAAAAAAAGTAAATAAATAAAACCTGACACTAAAATGATAAAATTACATTAAAGTATATTATAAAGTTTTGAGAAATACTTGCAGAAAATACCCCAAATGTATATATATATATAAATAATATTTTATGAAAAATAGATAAACTACATAAATTGTATAATAAAATATTTTCGAGTTGATGTAGTGAAAAGCAATGAGGAAAACATGCAGTGATTATGGCAGTGGCTGTTTAAATTATGAAATTATTATTGTAGTATTGTAGTAATTATTATTGTAGTAAGTATTGAGAAATACTGGCAGAAATATTATATATATATCAATTTATAATAATTTATAAATAATAAGAATTTATATTTAAAAAATATATGACCACAGCCTGTGCTTTCACACTTCTCATACTCACCAGTGCCGGTGAAAATGACGTCGTAGATGTTTCCATCGAGGGCTTGAACTCTCTGGACAGCGATCTGTGTGTAGTTTACGTCTTTGGTGATGAGGCGCGGGCCGTTTCCGATGGGCAGCACAGGATCCTCCAGCAGCGGATGGTCCTTCACAAACTGCAGCGTCTTATCCGGCAGCTGGAGGGACGAGTTGATGTTCTGCATGCGGTTCAGGTTGTTGATGCACTGAAATATATAGTCAACACATCAAATGATTAGTGATAGAGCAACTGATGTGTAATTCAATTTACCGTAATTTAATTTTAAAGTTAAGTTAATTTTAGTTTACTAATCTATTTTCCAAATTGCTTGTCCTATGTAGGGTAACTACTTATTTTTATTTTTTTTCACATCCATGTATTGTCCTAAAATAAGTTTTTTATTTTTTATTTATCTAGTTTATTATTTGGCCTTTTAATTTTTTGGTAATTTTTAATTATTTTATATTTTTGTTATTTATTTTATTATTTACATTTTATTTATATTTACTTTTACTTTAACATTTTTATCTATTTTTACTTCACAACCATACATCTTCCTATAGAAAGTTTTATTTTTTTTTATTTGTTTAGTTAATTTTTTTATTATTTAAATTTCATTTTTATTTTATTTCACATCCATTCATTTTTTCAAAACTGCTTGTCCCACATCTGCATCACATGCTTTTTAAATTTATAATTACTGAATTATTATTTTCTTATTATTTTAAAATTTTATTCATTTTATTTTTATTAATTTATTTTCAATTTATTTTATTTTATTTTCCATAGACTCATATAACTAACTCCCTTTCTCAGCACCATCTAATTTAAGGATCCTGTACCACTGAAATCCCTGTTTTGTGGAAATACTAACCGCTCCGGGTCTGGGACTCGGGGTGATGCCATTAAATCGGACCCACTTGGTGTGCGACTGCTCCACTGTGGCTTTCTGCATGTACTTCCCTTTGGAGAAAACTTCATGCACCGAACTCATGTTATACGCACAGACAGCAGACAGACCCACATTCCCCCTGAAACACACAGAAACAAGCACATTTCTAAAGAAAAATCCCTTACGCATAAAAAAAATAATCCAGTTGGGCCACTTCTTTTGATTTGCACCAGTCCAATTACTCAGATGCAGGTGATTCTGTGACTCACAGACTGTCATGAACCCATGAATCAAGCCAAACTGGAACAAGTGGTTTCAAATACCAAACAAGCTTTCATTCTGGCTCTTCATTACACACACACACACTCACCACTGAGATGTGAAGACCCCATAGATGACAGTGTCTCTCCAGTGCGGCGCTTTCAGAATAAACACGTCATGAACCACATTGAACACAAAGTTGAGCTCTGGCATTGAGCAAACCAGTTTAGCCTTCAGAAATGACGTCCACTTCTTCTGCAGCGTCCGCTGGCCTCCCAGATCACCCTGTTATAGCGAGAGATGTGATGTACTTTAGAGAAAAATGTTTACAATATTACATTTGCATGGTGTCATTTACATATTGTATGTATTTAAATATATCTGGAACAAAAACCAACCAGTTTCAAGCCAAAAAAAAAAAAAACAACTAAACCAGAAGTTGTGTGGTTCTCAAACTATTGTGTGAGCATTCAAAAATTTCCATCATCTCAAGTACTTTGAACGAGTTTTTTGGACAAGTTTTATTCAATTAGTTCATCAGGGGTTTTGTTTATAGCAGGATGGTAAAATGAAAAATAATAGTACTATTATATATAATAAAACAATTATTAATGTCAGACTCATGGCCAGGCCCTTGTCTAAAAGTCTTAAAGTTTTTTTTAAATTAAATATTAAATTTTCATAGTATTTTATACACATATCATTTTTATAAATATTTTGAATTACCTTTTATTTTATATCTTCAGTTTTAATTGTAATATAAGGTTTATTAATAATAATATTGATACTATTTTTTATTTTGTGTTGTGGTTTTGTAGTTTTTATCATTTTTGTTTTTTAAATATTAATGTTTTAGTATTATTTATACACCAATATATTTTTAATTAATATTTTGAATTAGCTTTTATTTTTATATTTTCAGTTTTCATTTTAATGTTTGGTTTATTAATACTAAAATAAACACTAATTTGTTTAGAAATTGTTATATGGCTTTGTAATTTTTTTTATTAGTTTTTGATATATTAATGTTTTAGTATTATTTATACATTAATTTTAGTAATATTTTGAAATAGCTTTTATTTTTTATATATTTTCTATTTTTTGTTTTAATATTTATATTTTCTTTATTATTACAATTTTATTTTTTGTAATTTTGTTATTTTATTAGCTTTTGCTTTTTATATTAGTAGTTTAGTATTATTTATGCATTAATACAGTTTTTATCAATATTTTGAATTAGCTTTTATTTTTATATTTTAATAAACCTAATATTATTCATTTTAATATTAGGTTTATTTAAACTAATATAAAATATCATTTGTTTAGAAATTGTGTTATGTGGCTTTGTTTTTGTTTTTATTCGTTTTGGGGTTTTTTTTTATATCAATGGTTTTGTATTTTTTTTATACACTAATATGCATTTATGAACATTTTGAACTACCTTTTTATTTTGAATTTGTATAAAAGCTTGTAGATTGTTGAAGAATACAAATATGTATAAGCCAAAATCATGCAAAACTGTCAAAAATATGACTTGTAATAATATATAATTGCGTAATCTGCAGCTCTGAATGATTTTTATGTGATGAAAATGACCAGACATGGTCACATGTGCACTCTTGATTACATATGATTAAAAAATGTTGTTTCTCCAGCAGTAAACTGAAAGCAAGATGTTGACAGATAAAGCAAGAACAATAAACAGAAAGTGAGATAAAGACAGAGAATCAGATATAGATAAGATCTCAGAGAAACATTTGTCAAAGGTGACGAAGCGGGAAGTTTATTGTTTTTTACTGGAGAAAAGAAAACAACCAGGCGGAACAAATTTCCAGGAACAAGATCATTTTTCTGCCTTCAATGCAAACAAAACACTGTCAAATGACATAAATCTGCTTCTGTGTCTGAGAAATGACAGTAATTGCAGTCACATGTAGTCAGATGTGATTTCTGTTCAGGACACAGCGCTGGTTTCCGGCAGCTCTCACCTTACAAACGCGTGCGATTCTGGGGATCAGCAGCTTCCCGAAGAACTCGTACTCCACAGACACCTCCGTGAAGAAGTAGTAGATCTTATCGTCATCTCCATCCGGGTTGTTCTGCCCTTCTCGGATCACATCGGCGAACACGAAACTGGGCTCTGAACAGAGAACAGAGTCGCTGAGTCACAACTGAGCAGAGTTATTATAGAATTACGGTTTTATTTATATACTACTAGATTTTTCTATTACAACTTTTATTTGTAGTTTTCATTTTAATATTAGTTTTATAAATACCATATTTCTTAGAAATTTGGTTAGTTATTCATTTTTATTAATATTTTAGCATTATTTATACACTTTTATAGTTTTATTAATATTTTGAATTAGCTTTCGTATTTAGATTCATATTTTCAGTTTTCATTTCAATATGAATTTTATTTATACTAATAAAAATACTAAATTCTTGTCATTTTGATATGTGCTTCTGTCATTTTTATTAGTTTTTTACTAAATATTAATATTTTGTTATTTATAGACTATTACAGTTTTCATTCATGTTTTGAATTAGCTTTTAATTTTATATTTTCAGTTTTTTAATATAGTTTTATAAATAACAATATTAATAAAAACTTTAGAAATGTTATGTGCTTTTGTAATTTTTTTAATATTAATATTTTTGCATTACACAATACAATAGTTTTTATTAATATTGAGCTTTTATTTCTATATTTTTGTTTTAATATTAGGTGTATTAATACTAATATTAATACTTTTTTAGTAATTTTGTCATGCAAGTTTGTTGTTCATGATATTAATATTTTAGTACGATATATACTAACAGTTTTTTATTAATCGAATAATATTATATTATTTTATAATATATAATAATATTTTGAGTTTTTCATTCTAATATTAGTTTTATACATTAACATTTTTGTTAATGATTTTGTTATGTGATTTTTTGCCATTTTTATTTTTTTAATATTACTATTTAAGTTTAACTTATTTTTAATTTCAATTTCTGTTTTAATTTATTTATTTCAATTTAGTAATTCTAGTGTTTCAACTTAAACATATTTCAGTTTGTAGCCAAGGCAACATTTCTACATTTTCCATCTAATAGTTACATTTTATTTTATTTCATCTTTATTTTAATTAACAAATATGTTCTTAATAGTTTTAGTTTTCATGAAAAATAATTGAGTTCATAATGCTGATGATTTTGATGTTTTTGCTTCACTAAATGGTCTGGATGCACTTAAATGTGTGTCAGCATCAAACATTTTTGATTTTGCACAACTGTTCTCTCTGAACACTTATATATTCATATGTACTTATATTGTATGTATGTTGTTTTATACCGTTGAGCCAGGACGTTGAATACTCTGTGCGAAGTAAACTCTGAGACAGAGAAGATCTGGAGATGATTGGCTCGCTGCCCAGGAAGTTATACGCTGTTCCTGAATACAACTCGCCATCTGAAAAACAACCAACCAGTTAAACAGTCAGTACTACTGGAAATACAGCAGACTAAACACTGAGACTGTCCTGCAGATGTGGTTTGGTGTGTGAACTTACCAACCATCACTGTGGTGAAGCTTTGGGCCGGATCAAAGGAGCATTTCCCCCTGCCGTCCTCTGCTCTGTCCTGCAAACGGAAATCCTGCAGCGACTGAAGAGAATTGAGACAGTGAGAGATGAAGACGCATCTCAGAGACTTTTGAGTTTTATTATAACGTAAAAGCAAAATAAGAAAGAGAACAGGTATAAAGTTCAGATCACAGAGTCACGTGATCACGCAGTCGATCTTCGTGGCAACAGGAAGAGGAAACTATTGTATTAATATTCAGAAATGTAGTAACAGAGCCATTGTTATCAAAATATCAGGGAAGTTCTGACAATATAGTGACAAATCAAAATGTCACATAGTTTGAAATTGGTAACAGAGCATTTGGGTTTAATTCTATAAAGCGGAACAACTAGTTCCTAAAAGTAAAAATCCCAGAAGTAATGTTATTGTCAACTAAAACCAGAATGGTTTAAAAAATACATTTAAATTAAATATTTACTAAAACTCAAAAATTGTATAAATAATAAATATTTAAAATAAATATTTACTATAAATAAATAAATAAATGGAATTTGTAAAAAAAAAAAAAAAACAACAAAAAAAAAAACTAACATTTTAAAACTACTAAAATAAAACTATTAACAATGACAAATATTAAAAAATTGCAATAAAACTTTAAAAAATGTTTAAAAAATAAATATTTAAAATAAGTATTTACTAAAACTAAATCTTAAAAAATATTTTAAATAAATAAATAATAGGTGGAACTTGTAAAAGAAAAAATAAATTTTAAAATACTGCTTACATTAAAATACTGCTTAATAACTGAAACAAGTGTAAGTTGAAGTACTAAACTTAATAAAACAAAAATACAAATATTAAAAAAATAGTAATAAACATAACAAAAGCACATGACAAAACAACTAAAAGTTAAACTAAAATTATATATAAATATAAAATAAAATGCAAAATATTAATTAATAAATATTATAACATATGTAATACTAAAATAACACTGGATCATACAGAAAATGTTTTTTTTTTTAGCTCAGATGTTATATGATTATATATTCTTCTGTAAAAGCTGTGAATCAGTGTCATTTAAACTTTATCTAAAAAAAAAAAAAAACTAATTAACAGCTGAATTTTCAATGTTATTGTTATGGGTGATTTGATTGTCATTCGGCTTTATGCAACAAAGTTCACAAAGGTTTTTTTTTTTTTTTTTTTCAAATACTTACATGCATTAAATTTTATTCGAAATGTTATAATGTAATGCATCTGGGAGCTGGTTGCTTCGGTTCAGGATTTAAATCTCTTTGCTGAAAAATTAATCGAAAATGCTTCCTAAACCAGTTAGGACAGTGGAGGCAATCTTATAAAGATGAGTGTTTGTTGGCAAGTTTGGTTGAATGTTTTGAAGGTTTATGAACTAAATATTAAGAGTCAAACACACCAGATAATCACAGAGTGGCTGAAATGCATGAGTCCCACAAACATACAGAGTGTCTTCATCCAGCATTTGCAAAACTCGAATGTAGTTTCGACAGTCCGTCTGTCACATGAGCACAAAAAAATTTCAGTTACAGATAAAAAAAACACCTTCTGGATCAAATATTTACAAAGAATCCACCATCAGTGACAGAATAACCAGATTAAGGTCATTCTGAGTCTATTTTTCCACATTACCTCTTTAGATTTCCCCTTTAAAATACACATCGACATGTCGTTCTCTGGAACTTTCCACAGCAGCTGAAATAGAACAGAGTCAATACAACATCACATGAGGGGAAAACATTGCATTTTAAAAGACATTAGGAATCAGACGGCTGTAATAATTCTCACCTGGTTGCTCTTGATCGACACGTTGTTGATGTTGAGCTCATAGACGGCCTCTCGAGCGCCGACGTACAGCACGCCACGCTCCTCGCTCAGCAGGAGAGTCGTGTAGTTGAACACCTCCGGCTCCCAGAACTCCAGCAGATTCACATCTACAAACACACACATCAGCTCTGGCCAAGATCATACTGGAAAATCATGAGCAGACATCTCTCAAAATTCAAAGAGAAAATAAATCTTTATATATGTATATGTATATGTATATATATATATGTGTGTGTGTGTGTGTGTGTGTGTGTAGTTTGGATTGTAGGATTTGATGTTTCTGAAAGAAGTCTCTTCTGATCACCAAGGCTTTGTATTTACAGTATTTGATCAGAAATACAGTAAAAAAAAAACTGTAAAATTATGAAATATTTTTACAATTTAAAATAGCTGTTTTCGATGTGAATATATTATAAATTGTAATTTATTTATGTGATCAAATCTGAAATTTCAGCATCATGACATCAGTCTCCAGTGTCACATGATCCTTCAGAAATCATTCTAATATGCTGATTTGCTGCTCAAGAAACATTTCTGATTATTATCAATGTTGAAAACAGTTGTGCTGCTTCATATTTTTGTATAAACTGTAATGCACAACCGCTCAAAAGTTTGGAGTAATTAAGATTTAAAAAAAGAGAAATTAATATTTTTATTCAAGAAAGATGCATTATATTTGATCAAAAGTGCCAGTAAAGATATTTATGATGTTACAAAACATTTCTATTTCAAATAAATGCTGTTCTTTTGAACTTTCTATTCAAAGAATCGTGAAAAATAAAATGTATCACAAAAATATTGGGCAGCACAACTGTTTTCAACATTGATAATAATCAGAAATGTTTCTTGAGCAGCAAATCAGCATATTAGAATGATTTCTGAAGGATCATGTGATACTGAAGACTGGAGTAATGATGCTGAAAATTCAGCTGCGCATCACAGAAATCAATTACATTTCACAATATATTCACATAAATTATAATAATATTCCACAATTTTTACTGTATTTTGGATCAAATAAATGCAACCTTGGTGAGCAGAAGAGACCTTTTTTCAATATTAAATAATCTTAATTATTTCAAATTTTGATTCCAAATGTTACCCCAAATCTTTCCATATTTTGTCGTTATTATAAAGATGTGGAACATTTTCTAGAGAAGCAAAAAGATCTTTTATAGATCTGGAATATCTGCATCTCTCTATCCGTCTGCTGAATGAATTGAAATAAAATAAACTTTCAAAAGAGTATTTTGAGTAGTAAAAATATAATTCTCCAGCTGTTTGTGGTCGAATCTCTTCCAGAGAAGATCCTGAACTCTACAAAAGCAGCAGCAGATGATTTACTGCTCCGAATAAAGCAGCGGTCAAACTCAAGAGTCATTCATTTCATCTGCAGCACAATAAAACTCTAACATCTCCATCCAAACGTGTGTTTGTCATTCAGATTCGGCTCAGCAAAAGATGTTTCTACTAAAACGTTAGAGTATTGCCACATATGCCAATGTTAATGCTTCTTTTCAAATCTCTCCTTTTGTTATTATTGCCATTAAATTAACACTAATCAGCACTAAATATCATGCATTAGGAAAGTAAACAAGTTAAAGAGCCTCTTCTGGGGCAAACAAATGAGCAACCTGAAATGCAATGGCTGTGGATCTTGAACACTTGAGGCTTAGTAAATTATATTTATATACTACATGTAGTATATTTGTATATTTGAGTGCATTCATAGATGATGATTTGTGTCTCACTGGCACACTTCAGTTTATGTTTGGCTGCCGGTCGTGTGTGTGTGTGTGTGTGCGCGCGCTACACACTTGCGGCTCTCAGGTTGCCAGTGTTTTTGACAGAGACCCAACAGACGCTGCAACCCAAAGCCCTTATGGGATATCTGCAGGCAACACACGTGTGTCAAAAAACCACATGTGACTTCCTGTGCTGCTGAACTGTACTATATACAGTACAAAAGTTTGGGGTTGTCAGTAAATCATAAATGTTTTTGAAAGAAGACTTTTACACTCACCAAGGTTGCATTTATTGGATCAAAAATACAGTAAAAATGTGATATAATATTTCAATTTTAAATAGCTGTTTCTATGTGAATATACATTAAAATGTAATTTATTTCTGTGATATGCTGATCTATTATCAAAGTTAAAAAAATAATATATTTATACACACTATTTAGAAGCATGTTTTATTAGCACAGAAAGTTAGACTTGTGCTGTTTTTATCACAAATAGTATCAGCAAACACATGGCACCTGCAGATGTCTCATTTTTGAGAAGAAAAACGTTAACCCTTCACTCACCATCGTGCCTCCATGAGCTTCTGGGAACGCTGGAGGGTCCGTGTGTGGAAACTTCCAGAAGCAATCCCAAAAACACGCCTAACACGCTCAGAGCCATGTTAGACTCCGGGATCTTCGGCAGCGTGATGTTTCCTCTGTGAGAGCCACAGACAGAAAGAAAGAGAAGACGGCTGTCAGTCAAACCAAGAGCTCCGCTGACACATTCTGATACAACAAAACTATGACTGAACATGAAAAAGCCGATCGCATGAAGGAATCAAGCATGATCAAACTGACACGTCATTTTTTAGTCATCCAACAGATTTTATTAAGTATGAAATCACAGCTCACTTTTTACACAACAAAAGGATGAATATGCATATCATAATCAGACTGTTCATTTCCATACAATGAACGTGAATGATGATACCTTGGTGTTCTATGAATACTATGTTCATGCACTATGGTATTAATATGGTACTTTAGAGTATTAAAACATTACATTACAAAACTTAAATCATTATTGATCCAAAGATGAGAGAATTTGGACTGCAATACGATTACCAAACCGCAAAGGCTGTGACTTAATTGAATAAATATAAGAGCTCCATGTTTCAGACTGAAGCCTGATACTGTGTTCATTTATTTACATTTATTTGATTGATGGAAAACCGCCAAAATAAAAGCGCCATTGCTTAACGTAGGAAAACAAAGAAATTCATTTTAAATATTAGTATTGTAATTTGTATATAAATTTATATAACACACAATTAATATAAAATATTAGTATTGTAATTTTACAGTTGTACTTTAAAATAAAATTATATATATGTATTTTTTAAATATTTATTTTGCTTTTCATGCAGGGAAACAGTGATAACAATAGACAATATGTTTTAATATTAGAAATATCAGAAATGAATCCTCAATCTGCCATCTTTAATAATACTCAAGGTACAAAAACAACCTAATTAATAATTAAAACTGATACAAGTATAATAAGAACCAGGTAATCAGATAATATCACTGATAGCAAAAAAATGAACAAATATTTTTTTTCAATTATATTTAACATTTTGTTTAATGTTTTTAAAAATATAAATTAAAACATATATAATTAAATTTTATTTCTTATTTTGATTAAATATTTGATTTAACAATAATCACAATAAAAATCAAAATTATCATTATTTTATAGTCATATTAAATGGATCAAAAACAGTGAGAATGTGAATTCTGAAGATTTTTATAACTCTGATCACTTTGTTAAAAGAGGTTTAATTTGGCTCTTATAAAAGTTTCTTAAATTGTTGAGCCCTAAAATGATAAATCAAAATCTTCGGCATTTTTCAGCTTTGTTAAAATAATTAATATTTCTATTTACATTTAAGTCATCTAGTGAAAATTTCTGTTTTGTATCACAATATATATTGATATGTTGCAGAAAAACTAAATATTACAATTCAGTTCATTCATAGTACTGTACTTTTCTGTGAGTAAAGAGCATTTAAGCGCTGTTTACGTAACGTTGATATCGGATGACCGCAGCTTCAGGCCAAACAGACTCTTTTGGAAGGAGAGAAGAGAAACGCGACCAAAATTAGCATCGGTCAGTGAGATAAAGCTCAAACATCCTCTATCAGCGGCAGCCCGTTAGCATAGCATGTCATTACGGTCCTGTGTGCTAAAAACACTTCAGCTCAGACTCAGGTGTTTAAAAAAACACAGAAACCACCAATAATGAATTACATCAGTGCCTGACGATGACTGGAAACTGGTTTGGGACCTGTTGGTTTTTAAGGAATTCCCCTGATCTGATATCTGCGCCCACAGGGAAGTGAAACCGGGACGGGTAATAAAGAGGCATCGTGAGCTCAACGAACCACAGCGAAGCCTCACGACAGAAAAATTACACCTGACATAATGCTTTCCATGACAACCCAGATTTAGAGTCTCCATCTGTCACTTAAGATGCATTGTCTGTATCTGCTTACAGAGAAGCAGAAAACTAGATTTTTGCATTTTTAAACAACACGTGAACAACATTTACCTGTGCAAAATTTCCCCCTCCCATTAAGCTTGGATGCTGCTAGGGTGTTGCTATGCAGTCATTAGGGTGTTTCTAGGAGGTTGCTGACGAGTTATGGGCTAAAGTCACAGACCAAAGTTCAGTACTTTATTATTAGACTGCTGAGTGTGAGAAATAGTAATAGTGATGGTCGGCTAAAATGATACATTTTCTCAGTTTAAACATTTGATATGTCATCTATGTTGTATTCTGAATAAAATATTGAAATTTGAAACTTCCACATCATTGCATTCTGTTTTTATTCACAATTTGTACAGTGTCCCAACTTTTTTGGAATCGGGTTTGTATATATATATATATATATATATATATATATATATATATATATATATATATATATATATATATATATATATATATATATATATATATATATATGAGCATATGCATATACATATGCTCAGCAGGTGTTAAGCAAAAGCTTTTTAAATTCCTACAAATGATTTCCATACGTGCTGCACTTTATTGTTCTGTGGAGCATAAGTGCTGAGAGATTCAAAGACAGAAAAGAAAACAAATGCAGTGAAGAGAGCGGAATGCAATAATAAATCACAGGAAACTCAACGGAACATCATTTCAACATGTGAAGATCACAGGAAACACTAAACGGCCCCAAGCAAAGACAGACTGCAAACTTCAATGTGCAGCTTATATCGGCTCTACAGATACATCTGTTTCATTTCTTTCGTTCTGATCAGAGAGAGAAAACTTATCGTATCCTTAGAACACAGATTTAACAAGAAACCAAAAAAAAAAAAAAAATACACACAGTGCTTTCAAAAGTGGAACATCACCGGAAAACAGACTGTTCTTCTGCAAAATAAAATAAAATAAAATAAAATAAATAATAAAATAAAAAAAATAAAAATAAAATAAAAACACTATTAAAGATCAATAACCTAGATAACTTATGAAAACACTGCCCAATAACTGTTTAATAATAAAATAAAATAAAATAAAAATTAAATTAAAAAATAATAAAATTTTGCTTTGCATTGCATTCATTCTAACTTTTATATTTAGAAATGACTGTAACATCAAATCCAACTTCAGTTTATGGGCTTGGACATTCATTGTGTATTTCTAACCATATTATATGCAGTTGTAGCAATACTAACTGTGCAATATTATTTTTTTTTTATTCCTAAAATAATTTAAAATATTTTGACATTTCCTTTCCAAATATCAATGAATTTCTGTAGAAAAAGTATTTAATTTCAAATGATTTTATTGTAATTTTACTGTTGTAGTGAATGAACATCAACAACAGGACACTGGTTGACATGACAGATAGGTCAGACAGAGGGTGGAAACTGATCCTGACAAAAAAATAATGTTTGGACAGAAACCCAAATGAAATCAAAGCGACACGATTGACCCTCCAGGACATCAACACCAGTGACTGATGCATTGGAAATCAATACCGTAAAATAACAATCATTGATCAACAGGCAGATGAGTTTTTACAGCCTTGGGGTGGAAACAAACACATACGCACACACACACACACAACCAATGACCCTCAATGTACAGATATGTGCTGTCAAAGCCAAAGTACCAACACGAGGGTCTGCTGAAGGAGCTCATGCAAACACAAAGAGCCTGTTGTGTGTGTGAGGAGAGAATTGCGCACACACAATAAACAATCAACAAAGACTGGGCCTGAGTGTGTGTGTGTATGAGCTCATGACGTGGCCTCTCACACACTGCACTTTCCCAGAAAGCTTCATTCACATGTCAGACCTGATTAGTTGAACATTGAGTTGGTTCTACTGTGATCCCAATCCATCAAAATGAGTGAGTGACTGAAACACTGTTTATGGAAAAACAAAGTACTCTTACTATATCTGCAATATGAATTATGTATAATGTAGTATGCAGATTTACATGCATGACATTTTCTAAAATGAGGAAAATGAATGTGGATGTTATATGAGGAAAATGAATATAAAATTATATATACTATGTAAATATACACAATTATTTTTATTTTTTCATATCATATATTCATAACATAAAAAAACTTATTTTATAATATTATTAGATAAAATTATAAAATTTATAAATATATTTGTGTGTTTATAGAAGTTATATTGTTTAAATATATTCAACCATTGTAAATATTTATATATTATATAATTATTATATTATATATTATTATTCATATATATTTATATATAATATATAAATATTATAAAATACAAATGTACTGTTGAAATTTTATAATAATGTACATAAAATTATATCACAAATGTATATGCAATAAATTATATATTTATGAAGTAAAAATATATCAAATAACATTTAGAACATCTAAATATATATAAAATTTATAATAATGTAAACATAACTTAAATGGTTGTAAATAATATATATTTCATAAATGTTATAATATATGCATATATTAAGAATTTATGAAATTTATTTATAATATACTCTCTATATGTGTGTGTGAGTATACACATATATATATATACATATATATATATATATATATATATATATATATATATATATATATATATATATATACACATATATATAATGTCTTTTGGCATTCTGATGAAATAATGTCTGGAATGTAATACTGCACAGTACAGTATTTTTAAAAATAGTATGCAAAACAGTATGCAGCATGCAGTGATGGGGGGGGGGGGGTGTCAAGTGACAGTTCTGCATGTTGCATCCAGTTACTTTGCATTTTCAACACAATTTTGTGTATAAATCTCAACTATTGGAAATCTGGTCAAATAACGAGTCAAAGGGGAGTTTAAAACTGTGGTTGATATTGCCTCTGGTTCACTGATCATGGGATTCAGTAATTGATGAGCAGTACGGTAGCATGCTATTTCAAACACAGTCCTCTTTTCCTGTATTAATGCTCTTGATGCCTGCAGTATGTGCAGCACCTGTTTCAGCCTCAGAAACGCAGGCTGGGTTAAAAGGGTGGCGTCTTGCCAACTGGGCAAGCATGTGTCCGCTCTCAAACATTCAACGCCTGCCAACTGTGTCCCTCCTCTCACTCTGGCACTGCGATCGATGCCACTCTCTGCCGACCCACAACACTTTTCTGCCAGAATCAGCTTTCCCACTACACCCGCTGACAGCTCCCACAATAATCCCTCTCTTTCTCTGCAGCCTCTCATGCTTCAAGAGCCTCTGTGTGTGTGTGTGTGTGTGTGTGTGTGTGTGTGTGTGTGTGTGTGTGTGTGTGTGTGTGTGTGTGACTGCGGTTTGTTCTTTAGGCTCCTGTTGCTCCTTTCCAAAAATCTGAGAGTTTGTCTTTCACCTTCTACACGTCCACTTTTCTCTCAAAATACTAAAATAAATAAAAAAGACAGAAAAATACTACTTTGTGAATTTACAGTAATGTCCAACTTTGCATTTATGCATTTAGCAGTCGATTTTAGGGACTAATACTAAATAAAGAAATAATGAAAGTGCATACACAATTTATAAATACATAATTTAGATCAAATTACACTTGTAATAATTATATATGATATATAATTATATAATCACATTTGTATATATTTACTTAATAAAAAATAATTAAATATAAATAAATAAAAAATAATTGCATTACATGTATATTTTTTCTAAATACATGAATAAAAATTTAAATATACAAAATTTTTTACATTTTATTTAATTTATAATTTTATATTACAATTAATACAATTACAATACAATTAATATACATATTTTTAATAAATCATTTTATACAACACACACACACACACACAACACTGCATTGCTAATATAAATGTAATCCATAATTATGAGCATTTCAAATAGCAGTATGATACATTGTTGTCACATGACCTCACTATGTTGCATATGTAACTGTGGCATCTATAATTTACAAAATAAAGTTATTGTCCACATTTTTTGTATTGAGATGAAAATGTCATATAATGCATTTAAGTCCAGTAAGGTGATGCATTTCTGAGCAAAACACAAAAATATGGAAAAAATAAAAGTAGGACAGGGACTAGTTTTATGTATCAGGATTCAATTGGATCAAAAATGCATCACATTACTGAAGTAAAATTGGTTGCAAATGCACTTGCATTTTGCATGCAATTGCATGTTGACTTTAAAGGGGGCATATCACAAACAGTTTCACCCAATCTCATGTTAATCTTGAGTACCTATAGAGTAGTACTGCATCCTTCATATCTCCAAAAAGTCTTTAGTTTTATCATATTTCTAAAAGAAAGATACAACTTTACAATTCTCTCTGAAAAAAGCCGAGCTCCTGGAGGCGTGCCGTGGGCAGGGCTAAAGAGTGACGAGCACTAGAGCGCCGATCGCCAACAAAACAGAGACATTTGATGCCGTTTCACTTACTATCTGTAGTTCTGAATCATGACCGGGATCTTTTATAGCTGGAACCGCTCCATCTTTCAGTATCAAACGATGTGCAAATCCAGCGTCGAACTGGGCCTTGTTTACAAAACGTTCATCAACAAACACACTTGAGAAACTCCATTGCTGCCCCGAAAAACAATCTGCATCCACTGTTTACGTAACGCTGGGTTCTTTTGGGTAGCTGAACAAGGTTATCATTCCCTTACAACCAAAAAAACACTTCTTTAGAGACATTCTTCCCGAGTGAGTCCCGTGCAGTGCAGCTGAATGAAGCGTGTTGATGGGCGCGCTCTCGCTCTCGCTCTGGTCGATGTGTGCACTGGCGCGTTCTTCCAGGAGAAATGCCCATATAAGGAGTTCCACCCTCGTTTACGTCAGCAAGAGCCATGATTGAAAAAAAACTTTCCAAAACTTTGGCACATAAATACTCCGTCATACTTCCAAATCGTTTTTTGAAACTTTGGCCATGCTTAGCATGAGAATCCAACTCTTTAACAGTGTAAATAACTCTGAATGCACGAAACAGCATTGTACCCCCCCTTTAAATCACACAGAAACATGTCTGCGGCCAATCGGCACATGAACAGTCCTGTAACCACAGCAGAATATGGTTATTGACAAAATTATCCAGAAACACTGCGGTGGTTTGGCATCAGATGTGATGAATCTTTCATGACATCACGGCGCTGCGGAGCAGCAGCATGCAATTAATGCCCGCATGCAACGAAACTACAAAAAAACACTTGTTAAACTATCTAACAGTTCACATGAACAGCAGGAAAAAACAGCGATAAATGCATTCAACGTTTTAAGACATTTTAAGCATCCAGATACTTTTTGGGGCCACTGTATGTATTCTTAAGCTGCAGAAAGCTTTAGAATATGCTTCTAAATAAAACTATCTGCAGCACGGCTACGGTCATGCCTTAAATAACTTCAGGACAGAAACTGTAGGTAATGGAAACTCAATGCAAAGGACAGAAAATAGCAGCTTCACATGTAATTACAGCCGTCCATCTGTGCAGCGCTGACGTGACCACACCAAAGCCGGATGAAGGGTCAGTCCCTGTAAAAACTTATATTTAGGCAGAGCTACGGAGACCTTTAAAATACACACGCTCTTCATGAGCTGCAGGACCAAGCACAAATGACATGTGAGGAAAGTGAGGTGCATTTAAGAGGATAAACACACACACACACTCACTCGTGACACTGCGCTGTAAAATATAACGACTACCTCTGCTGCTCCATCAAAAGAGTCAAATGAAAAACTTCATTTTCAACATCTGCATGTCTAAACTCTTAAAAATAAAGCTTCCAAAAAGGGTTTTACAGATTGATGACATAAGAGAAGCTTTCTAAAAGAACCTTTTAAGTTGCTAAAATGCTATAAGAAAACCAAAGTTCCTACAATGATAAAGAAACTTTAAGCTCCAATGTCATAAAAGAACCTAAAAGTTCCTAAAATTCCATAAAAGAAGGTTTAAGCCCTAAGATGTCATAAAAGAACCTTTAAGTCCCTAAGATATCATAAAAAACCTTTAAGTTACTAAGATGTCATAAAAGAACATTTAATTTCCTAAGATGTCATAAAAGAATATTTAATTCATAAAATTCCATAAAAGAACCTTTAAGTTCCTTTAATTCCATTAAAAATACCTTTAAGTTCCTAAGATGTCATAAAAGCACCTTTAAGTTCCTATAATTCCATAAAAGAACCTTTGAGATCATTAAACAACCTTTAAATTCCTATGATACTATAAAAGAACTTTTAAGTTCCTCTGATGCCATAATACAATCAAGTTCCTATGATGCTATAAAAGAATCTTTTAATTTCTATAATGTTACAAAACATTACATTGATATTTATTCAGCAGAACTTTTAAGTTCATTTTAAAAACTAAGTTGTTATGATGCCATGAGAGATAAGAATTAATTTTGGTTTCTAATGCAGTAATATTCAGATATGTAGTCTGAGTGGGGAAATTAGGATTTTTGTGTGTTGATCAGCTGACTGTACTCTAATCTACATGACTTTGTTAAAGAGCTACTAATGACTGAAATAATGCATTAAAGTTTCCCAGAAGAGGAACACTAGTATCTGTAAAACAGCACAGTGAGAATTAGGGAGAAATCTTAGATATTCAGAGGCTATAAATATTCCCCGACGGCAGAGATCAGAGGCAGGAGTCTGGACTGTGATGTCCAAACGCAGGTGCTGTGAGAAAGCCTTTAACCTTCACAAGACTGGATTGTTTTCAGTGAGTGGCATGTGTGTGGTCGAGTGTGTGCTGTTGTGGGGATCATTAACACTATGTGTGTGTGTGTGTGTGTGTGTCCACATAAGCAGGAATCTTCAGTTTCTCTCTGAATATAAATAAATCTCACACACAGTGGGCGATCAGGTTTAGGGGTGGCTTATATTACGGCCCGTCCTTCCTCACAACACGAGCAGAGTTTCAGATGAACAGCAATAAAACAGACTGACAAAAACTGAAACCAGCGTAAAGATTCAGCTTCTGTCAACAGATTCTGGATTCAGTATCGGCGCACTTCTCTCGTGTCAAATAAAACAAGGTTTTTCTTACCGTTTTATAACAAAAGAGCCTTGTTTACTGTGACAATCTCACATTAACAAAACACACATTATTTATTGAAAATGAACTTCAAAAATAATTGCTTGTGAAATGAAATAATGCACATTGAGATTGCATATATATTGCAATGCAATATATTTAATATATAAAAAAATTATTTATACATTTACATTAAAAAATATATATTTAAACTATATATAAAATGTATTTTTACTTTCATCATGTTATGTATAATAGAAATAATATGATAAATATTATATATAAGATCTAATTTATATTCATTAAGGTGTGTGTGTGTGTGTGTGTGTGTGTGTGTATCTACGTATGTACATGTATATATATGTATATATATATATATATATATATATATATATATATATATATGTGTGTGTGTGTGTGTGTGTGTGTGTGTGTGTATATATATATATAAAATAATGTATATATAATGAAAATAATAAAACTAATGATTATATATATACACAGGTGCATCTCAATAAATTAGAATGTCGTGGAAAAGTTCATTTATTTCAGTAATTCAACTCAAATTGTGAAACTCGTGTATTAAATAAATTCTTTGCACACAGACTGAAGTAGTTTAAGTCTTTGGTTCTTTTAATTGTGATGATTTTGGCTCACATTTAACAAAAACCCACCAATTCACTATCTCAACAAATTAGAATATGGCGACATGCCAATCAGCTAATCAACTCAAAACACATACAAAGGTTTCCTGAGCCTTCAAAATGGTCTCTCAGTTTGGTTCACTAGGCTACACAATCATGGGGAAGACTGCTGATCTGACAGTTGTCCAGAAGACAATCATTGACACCCTTCACAAGGAGGGTAAGCCACAAACATTCATTGCCAAAGAAGCTGGCTGTTCACAGAGTGCTGTATCCAAGCATGTTAACAGAAAGTTGAGCGGAAGGAAAAAGTGTGGAAGAAAAATATGCACAACCAACCAAGAGAACCGCAGCCTTATGAGGATTGTCAAGCAAAATCGATTCAAGAATTTGGGTGAAATTCACAAGGAATGAACTGAGGCTGGGGTCAAGGCATCAAGAGCCACCACACACAGACGTGTCAAGGAATTTGGCTACAGTTGTCATATTCCTCTTGTTAAGCCATTCCTGAACCACAGACAACGTCAGAGGCGTCTTACCTGGGCTAAGGAGAAGAAGAACTGGACTGTTGCCCAGTGGTCCAAAGTCCTCTTTTCAGATGAGAGCAAGTTTTGTATTTCATTTGGAAACCAAGGTCCTAGAGTCTGGAGGAAGGGTGGAGAAGCTCATAGCCCAAGTTGCTTGAAGTCCAGTGTTAAGTTTCCACAGTCTGTGATGATTTGGGGTGCAATGTCATCTGCTGGTGTTGGTCCATTGTGTTTTTTGAAAACCAAAGTCACTGCACCCGTTTACCAAGAAATTTTGGAGCACTTCATGCTTCCTTCTGCTGACCAGCTTTTTAAAGATGCTTATTTCATTTTCCAGCAGGATTTGGCACCTGGCCACACTGCCAAAAGCACCAAAAGTTGGTTAAATGACCATGGTGTTTGTGTGCTTGACTGGCCAGCAAACTCACCAGACCTGAACCCCATAGAGAATCTATGGGGTATTGTCAAGAGGAAAATGAGAAACAAGAGACCAAAAAATGCAGATGAGCTGAAGGCCACTGTCAAAGAAACCTGGGCTTCCATACCACCTCAGCAGTGCCACAAACTGATCACCTCCATGCCACGCCGAATTGAGGCAGTAATTAAAGCAAAAGGAGCCCCTACCAAGTATTGAGTACGTATACAGTAAATGAACATACTTTCCAGAAGGCCAACAATTCACTAAAAATGTTTTTTTTATTGGTCTTATGAAGTATTCTAATTTGTTGAGATAGTGAATTGGTGGGTTTTTATTAAATGTGAGCCAAAATCATCACAATTAAAAGAACCAAAGACTTAAACTACTTCAGTCTGTGTGCACTGAATTTATTTAATTCACGAGTTTCACAATTTGAGTTGAATTACTGAAATTAACTTTTCCACGACATTCTAATTTTATCTTATTTTATTTTCGTTTCGTATTGTTATATAATATAATTCACATACAATAATATACACAATATACATATAATGTATATATAATTAAAATAATCATAATTATATTATAAAATAATAAATATATAATATATAGTTACACACACACACACATATAAGCTGTAAATATAATAAAAATAATATTATTAATGTAAATAAATGTAAATGTACATTTGTATAAGTGTACATTTATTTATTTTAGTTCAACGTGGTAAATTGTTACAAAAGCTAAACTATCACTCTTGTTTATGCAAGAAACCTTAACATTACATATGGAAAAACATAAATGTCATAAATGTTTAGAATGACCTTTGTTAAATTAAGAAGACTTAAAATGAACTCGAATGCCATTGCAGACAATTAAAGAAAAAAAAGTCTGAATAAAACAAAAACAGTCTCTGACAGAGACTTGACAGTGAATAAAGCCGCTCACGGTGGGCTGCAATGAAGCAGCTCCACAAACACAGCGGTTTTATTGTGCGATACATCAGTCTGTTTCCTGTTAATTAAGGTGGCTTTTTCTGCCCTGACGAGTCTTTAAAACAAGAGTAAAGCCCCATGACGCTCCTCACTGTCACACTCCATGCTCAATATTGTAACACGGCACCATCTTTAGCATGGCAGTGATTTCACGCTCAGATTTAAGGTTCAGGATGGACAAAAAGCCCTTCTGGGCTCTTTTGTGAAAACTCCCAGCATCCTCCGGCTCTTCCAGAACCTCCGCAGTGTTCGCCTGGGACTTGGCAAACACGAGAGTAAATGCTCATTTTGACAGCTAGACACTGATACGTTTCATTCCAGACTTCTGACGGCGCACAATGCAATGAATTCTGGACAAGAACTGCTCGTCAGTTTAAATACTCACGTCCCACTAACAATAAACTACGGCATGAGGATTACAGATCGCTCTGATGAACACAACGGCTCTCATCACATCTCTGAACTCTGGGTCGAGTTACACTGAAGAATGTGCTGTGAATCTCTCTCAACTCACATCCAGAACATGAACTGGGTGAGAGACTACAATCCAAACCTGGTGATTATGTTGAGCTGAGCTGGTGGTTTACTTTAAGTGATCAGATGCAATATTTGCAATATAGAAATATATATATATATATATATATATATATATATATATATAAATATTTATATATTAAATATTATTCATATATATATAAATATATATATTTTTTAAATCCTACAGAAGCACATTGAAGGACTTAAGCCATATATAGAGACCAGAAGATCATGAGACTGAAGGACTCTTTTAGAAAATAACTAGCAATCACCTAGCAACTATTCAGAACACCCTAACATTGTGGCAGTGAGTTTTGCATGGGCAATACAACTAAAATGTTCTTTAAAAGATGTAAATAAGAAATAAAAAAAAATAAATGCATATAAATAAATAAAATAATTAAAATAAACAAAAATATAAAATTAATGAAATTAAATACAAATATTTAATAAATTTAAATATACAGTTAAATATAAACTAAATATAAAAATAAACTTATATAATTAAATATAAATATAAATTAATTAATTAATTAATTAATTAATTAAATAATTAAACCATAAAATAAATTATGTAATTAAACATATTTAATAAAATAATATAAATATAAAATAAATTCATATTTAATTAAATTAAATATAAATGAAATATAAACGTACATAATAAAATATAAATAAATAAATAAATGTAACTAAATAAACCATAAAATAAATTAAATATAAATATTTAATAAAATAATATAAATATAAAATACATTTATATTTAATTAAACATAAATAAAATAAATTAAATATAAATATAAACTTTTATACAATCAATCAATCAATCAATCAATCAATCTCTTATCCAGGGTTATTATAGTTAAAACTAAAACCATAAAAAACATTTTTACATGACAAAAAAGGTAACTAAAATAAATTATAAAAAAATTAAACTATGTCCACTGTTTGTCAAAGCAACAATTTTTATTTTCATTTAGTTTAACTTAATGTACTAAAATAAGTAAAACTGAAATAAATAAATAAAAAGTATAGAATAAAAATAAAAAAGAACAAACTTAGTAAAACTTCAACCAAAATGAAAATGAAAAAGAAAATTATAAAAATAAAAACATTCAAAAATATTAATAAAAACTATAATACTCTAATCTTAATGATACTAAAATAACACTGCTGTTAGCAGAGTATTGGTTAACTCATCAATAACACAAAAACTCACTTTATTATAGTGATCAAGCACAAGCAGGATATATGAGAGGAAAGAGACAGAGGAAACTGAGGCCTCACAAAAACAAACTCAAACGTACAACAGAATAAAAGGCAAAGAGCCATGAAGCCAGAAAGAAAAGATTAAACAAACCCACTCTGTGGACTTTTGCAAATGAAGAAAAGAAGGTAAACTGCAGGAAAAGCGAGGGAAAGAAATCTCAACACAACCAAGGGGAAAAAAAATCACTTGGGGTGAACGAGCAGGATTCCCAACTCAAGCAAAGGATCAAAATGAGGAAAAGAAACATGCAGATTTAAAGCGACAGGAAGGTCCATCCATTGGGTTCATGCAGTGATGTCATTGCATGCAGCTCAGCCAATCAGAACGAGGGAAAGCCCCAAAGCACAGGGGACAGAGGAGGGATTTCTGACCTGTAAATCTCCCACGATGCTCGACTACACCTGAAGATCCGTCCTTCAGAGAGAATTACAAAAGCCGCCGGCTGAAGAGAGACACAGAGATGAGGAGAGGGTTATCATGGAGTCACACACTGAACGTATGGACGAATGAAGGTTAAAGAACATACACAGAAGGAGTGGAAATACACAGAGAGACAGCACACATGAGAGCATATAGAGCATATAAATGACAACATACAAACAAACAAACAAAGATGCTTATTTCTCAAGATGCACAAATATATAAAATACTAGCACTTATTTTTAACTGATATGATGATAAATATCATTGTCATTAGTCAGATATTAAATCATTTCAATTCTAAATTGTATTTTTATAATATAGTTTGTCAAACAATACAAAAAGTACAACAAAACTGAATCAAAACAAAAAATACAGCAAAATGTCACATATACACATACACACACACACACATATATATATATATATATATATATACATATTTATATATTTATATATATTTATTTATTAGGGATGGGCATTTCAAGCAAAAGTAATATTCGAAAATCGATGGGAATTATTCGATTATTATTTCGAAAATCGCACCCCTTCCCCGCATGCATGCACGCATCTATTAGGCTAACATTACACACCCATAAACAGAGAGAGTGAAATTGCATGTACTGTAATGTAACAGGCTACCGCTAGAATGTGGCTAACCATATGTCCCTTTAGTGGCTCTGTAGAACGCGTTATTCGTTTTCTGTACCTTTCCCAGTACGGATTCAGCACACCTCTAACCCAGTCGGGGATATCTGTGGGCTGCACAGAACTCTTATTTGACATCGTTCTTAGTTGCAAGTCTACAGTGTGTGAGACAATGTGTTCTTCTGTTGTCTTTGACAGCTTTTAAGTGCGTTATTGGCAGCGCTACCCTCTGTTGACATGAATGACATGAACACCACCATCAGTACCGAAAACATGGGGAATTTTTTTAGACAATAATCGCACACACCTATTCGATATTCTATGAATAAATCGACTAATCGAATATTCGAAAATCGTGACCCATCCTAATAAATTATATATATATATATGAAAGTGACGTGACATGTGGCCAAGTATGGTGACCCATACTCGGAATTTGTGCTCTGCAATTAACCCATCCAAAGTGCACACACACCCGGAGCAGTGAGGAGCCATTTATGCTGCGGCGCCCGGGGAGCAGTTGGGGGTTCGGTGCCTTGCTCAAGGGCACCTCAGTCATGGTATTGAGGGTGGTATTGGGTCATGGTATTGAGAGCGCTGTACACTCACTCCCCCCACTTACAATTCCTGCCGGCCCGAGACTTGAACCCGCAACCTTTAGGTTATGAGTCCAACTCTCTAACCATTAGGCCACGACTTCCCTTACGCCCCTATATATATGTGTGTATATACATATATATATGGAGAGTTCATTTGCAAAAACCGATAACTTCATTTTTTTTTTTTTCCCCAGAAATCACTTTTTTTTTTATTGCGCATTCCAAGTAAAATCAATCAAACTGCAGTTGGGTTGTTTTGATTAAGTAATAATAACTTAAACAAATACAGGTAATTTACAAAATTAAAGTTCATTGAAAGTATGTTTTTATTACATATTAAAAGTTTGTTTTATAGCAAAAGCAGGTAACTCCAACAGTAATTTTTTGGCAAAAGCAGATAACTCCACATTTCATGTTTTAGAGTTAAAAAAAAAAAACACTCTTTTAATCTTTGTAATCTCCTCAGATGATGTAGAAGTCTGACAAACGTTGTTGTTGTGATCATAGATTGTATGGATGTGATTACACGCAATACACTGAGCTTTTTCCTCACCATTGTAACACGCTGCTTTTGCAAGGTTCCGTGAAAACGTTTCAGCTTTTACTTTCCTTTTATGCCCTGAAGAAGATATCACAGGTTCATCAAGTTCATCGAAATTATCCATCCTCGATCACTTTAGTTAGCTTTGACGAAACTCCTCTCAGCTAGCGCGTCTTTTTAAAGTGAAAGTAGCCTTGTCACCAGACCTGAATACAGTGCGCTGATTCGCTAAAATGGACTTATCAGCTAAAAGTACACTGAACACTGAACAGTGCCCATAGAACTGTAGCATGTTTGGTGAAACAGCATGGGTCTGAATGCAAATATCATGATACCGTCCTCAGATACAGCTCATGATTCATTTAATTTCCATCCCCTTAATGGCACAGGACGTTTGGCTCACCAGCTATGTACATTCATTTACAATTAGAATTGATAGCGTGCAGCAGTTTCCTTCAGCACACAAACTGTTGCTCATGAATACTCTCCAAAATATAAAAAAAATCATTCATTTAAACTCACATGCAAATGAGAGACTCATCAACCAGTGAATAAACTGTGCAATTTCTGGACTGCTTCTGACTGTAAAACACTTACAATATATAAATGAGCCATTTAAGCGGTTGGGAATTGGAGATCGAGCAATATTGTTTTTTTTATATCTGATACAGATTATTTATATACGTCCGATAACTGGTATTTATTTAATGTTTTACTTCTGTTTTCATTTAGCTTCATTTTCATACCACAACACTAAAACATAACATGTTTTTATAATAGTAACAACAGCAACTATAATATTAACAACAGGCAAAATAAATAGACAAAGTCAAATATTTTCAAGTTGAGAAAATAAATGAAAAGAGAGTTTATCAACTTTGCATAAATGTAATAATTCATTTTAAACAGTTTAAAGTATTGGATGCAAACCTAGGAATAAGTATGAGTTGGTCACTCTAGATATGGTGTTTATCGGTTTGATATTATAAAACTGATATCTGATTAAGAAAACTGCTTAAATATCTGCGGTTTAAGGACTGAGGTGGTTTATCTGGTTGCTAAATGCACATGAAAGGGGGAAACCGATAATCAGTTTTGACTGATAACAGTTTTTACTGTACTGTAAGCAATTTACTGCTTGTTATACTATAAAATAGTATAAAATAAAATGTAATAATAATCAGAAATAAATGGACAATTCAATTTATTCCCAAAAGAGACTGACCGATAATCGGTTTTACTGATATTTGCTCTAAGCAATTTATTATTATTATTATTATTATTATTATTATTATTAATTATTATTATACTATAAAATACTATAATTATTAACAATTAACAATAATAACGATAATAATAATTATTATTATTACATATTTTTATATTTTTCACTTAATTATTATTATAACAAATTTTTATATTTTTCATTTCAGTTTTTTAAATTTTCTTATTACCATTTTTCATATGCCACCCTGTGAAGCACTTTGAGTTGTATTTTATGTATGAAAGGTGCTATACAAATAAATGTTATTATTATTATTATTATTATTATTATTATTAATTATAATAATCAATTATTACTATAAGTATAAATTATTATTGTTATTATTATTAATTACTACTACTACTATTATTAATTATATTATCATTTATTACTATTAGTATTATAATTATCATTATCATCATATTGAAATATAAATCAGAAAACTTTGTCACCACATTTTGCAGCCCTACAAACAATACTCCATATCTGACCAAGTAAATTGCTTGTAAAACCAATTATCGGTCAATCTCTATTGGAAATAAATTGAATTGTCCATTTATTTCTGATCTGTGGTCAGTTAACCCTTCCATGTGCTTTTAGTCAACCACCGTAGATACAGACTAGCCTTTCACCAACTACTACGTGTTTCAAAATCAAACGAACACAAGCTGAAAATCAACAAGTAGCTACTGTGTTGTTGATTAGTTCTGGTTCTGGTTAATATCACCAAGATCATTAACCTTTGCAGAAGAAACAATCAGCAATACACTTTAATGTAGGTCAGAGAGAAAGCGCTCAAGCGTCTGTTAACGGGACTGAGTCGAGGGGTGAATAAACCAGCCAGAGACAATTACAGCAAGTCATGTGGACGTAATGCCAGCGCACACAAACACAGACCCCGTCCCAATTACCCATTATGCTGCATGCTAATTTATTCCTGATGTCAGTCTAAATTTGATTCAGTGCTTCATTTGAGTGATGCGTCCTCACAAACGTCTGTTCATCCGGTCTTGGAGGAGTCGCATATATCAGCATTAACCTCAGATGGATCAATGGGTCAGAAGAGGAACACAACAACCTGAGAAACTGGTTTCGGAAAATGTGGTTTAGAAATGAGTGATGATATTTAGACGTAATGACCTCAAACCTCATTAGCGGAGCATCAGAGCTACTAAGAAGCTACTGTTTCCAACAAGTTGCAGTTTAACGTCACAGTTTATATAGAGTCATAATGAAGTCATGAAAAACACTCTCCTAGTATGAGGCATGCAGGGCTGACAAATTCATCTTAGTATTTATTTATTTTTATTATTATTTATTTTTTTTTCACAAAAAATGCTTCAAATAATCAATTCACTTGAAATGATTCTCAGAAGGATATTTTAAATTTTTTGTAACAAATGAATCTTCAATCAATCAATCAATCAATAATAATTTTATTCCGGTCCTCACAAACAAATTTTCACAAAATAAATAAAAATACATTATTACCGAAAAAGGTGTAGGCAGAAGTTTTGCTTATTATGCCTACCCTTTATACATAATTAACTGAATAGGCGACACTTTTCACTAAGTTAAATAACACAAAATAAACAACAAAAACATTTCCCAAAATGTACAAACATAATTCAAAACAAACATAAAAATACACACTCCAACTATTACTTCAAAATTTTTATTTTATTATTATTTTTTTTTAAACAATACAACCACAATTTATTTATACTAAGTCATATAATTATTTGTCACCTTATTTTTATACATTCTTAAATTGGCAAAGTGAATTACATACTTTTAGTTCCTTATCACATGTATTCCATAAATTTACCCCTTTAACAGATAAGCACCTACTTTTTGCATTAGTTCTTGCCCTTACTTTTTTAAACATATACAATCCTCTTAAATTAATACTGACTTTCTCTTATTTTGAACAGTCTCTGAATACAATTTGGAAGTAAACTATTATAAATTTTGTACATTAACTGTAAAGTATATAAATCAACTAAATCTACAAATTTTAATGCATGCAAATTAATAAATTTATTTGTTGGTTCGTAATAATCAACCCTTTTAGCAATCCTAATGGCTTTCTTTTGTAACCTATAAATTGAATTTAAGTTGGTTTTATATGTGTGACCCCACACCTCCACACAATAAGTAATGTATGGAACTATGAGCGCACAATACAATATATATAAAGTTTTTCATTCAAAATATGTTTTATTCTATTTAATATTGCAATCAATTTAGACATCTTTGTTTTTACATGATTAATGTGTGATTTCCAACATAATTTATGATCAATTATAACACCCAAAAATTTATTTTCGTACACTCTTTCTATTTCCTCATTATTAATCATTAGTTTCACTTTATTGTTACTTTGGCGATTACTGAATATTATAAACTTTGTTTTACTTAAATTCAGTGAAAGTCTGTTATCATCATACCATTTTTTGAAAACCCTCAATTCTATTCCCACTGTATTCAGAAGCTGTTCCAAACTTTTCCCAGAACAATATAAATTAGTATCATCAGCAAACAAAACCATTTTTAATACTTTAGACACTTTACAAATATCATTTATGTACAGTACAAACAACTTAGGGCCTAGCATCGAACCTTGCGGAACACCACAAGTAACTTTCATTAAATCTGATCTAACATTATTAATTTGTACAAATTGATGTCTGTCATCGAGGTAACTTTTTATCCAAGCAAAAGCTTTCCCTCTTATACCATATCTCTCCAGTTTCCTCATTAATAATCCATAATCAATAGTGTCAAAAGCTTTTTTTAAATCTAGGAACACCCCCACAGTATATTCATTATTATCCATTGAAGAAGAAATCTCTTCTACCAGTTCCATCACAGCCATTGAGGTTGACCTCTTTGTTCTAAAACCATACTGATGACCACTCAATAATTTGTGTTTATCTATAAAATTATCAAGCCTGTGCACAAATATTTTCTCTAATATTTTCGAGAACTGGGAAAGAAGAAAAATTGGTCTGTAGTTGGAAAAACAGTGACGATCTCCATTTTTAAAAATAGGAATAACTTTAGCTGTTTTCATATTACTATTAAAAAGGACTGATTACAAATGTGTGTAAATGGTTTTACTATATGTTCTATAATACTTTTTATTAACGACATGTCAATATCATTACAATCAGTGGAATATTTATTCTTACAGTTATTAACAATGTCGAGTATTTCCTTTTTGTCAATTAATTTTCAATTAAAATACTGCTGTTTATCATATCAATTCAGTTATATTAATAAGTGCTGTAATAACAATGATAATAATAATAATAATAATAATAATAATGATAATGATAACTATTATTATTATTATAATTATTATATATTTATAATATAATTATATTACATATTTTATTTTGCTTGATTTTATTTAACAATTATAATTGTATAGCTCCTTTCATACATAAAACGCAGCACAAAGTGCTACCCAGGAAGGCATTTAAAAATAGAGAAAAATCTTAATTAGCAAGAAAATGAATAGAAAATAAATATGAAATATACAAAAAAATAAAATTTTCAAATAAAGAAATTTAGAATTCATTAAAATAAATAAATAAATGAACAAATAAACAAATAAACAAATGAATGAATGAATGAATGAATGAAAGAAAGAAAGAAATCGCTCCTTTTGTAGCCTACATGAAATAAAAGTAATTCACAGGTAGGCATTTTAAAAAAAAAGACAGAAAAATAGAAATAAACAAGAAAATAAATATGAAAAATATAAACTACAAGAAATTATTTTCTAATGAAGAAAAAAAATTATATAACACTTATTTGTACAGCACCACTTCAGGGTGACAAAAAAAAACTGAAAAATAAAATAATTGAACTAACTAACTAAATAAATAAATAAAAATAAAATTAATTTACTCTAATAAATAATAATAAAATAATTTCTAATTATTATAACAATAATACCCATTCTAAATTATAACAATTATAATAATAATTCTAAATTTTAAAGAATTCTTCATCTGCTTTTTATAAATGTGAAAATTGGTTTAAATTAAACCACTCAAGTAAATTAAACATTGTAGTTACAGCTACACTACAAGCTGGTAACAAAAAATAGCTACTGTAATCAGCTTGCATCAGTTTGGTTTAAAACAAGCTTCCCAATACAGACGCACACAAACACAATATATTTAAATAAATTAACTCACAAGCAAACCTGATATTCTGATCATCTTGTTGACATTCAGAGCGTCCTTCCTCTGGTGTTTCACACACACTCTCTTCCCGCTGTGGCAGGTGTCAGGATCTCTTGTCAGATCACTGACAGCGGCCTAAAATTGATGAGCTACGAGTCGAAGGTCACGCCTCTTTACAGCGAGAGGAAACGGTCGCACACCGCGTCACACATTACACACAAAACCTGTCCCCAACATCCGGCAATAGAGCCGTCAGTCACACTCAAACACAGCCGCAGGAAGTGAAGATGTCACGGGTCGCCCTCTTCATAATGAGGACTGCTATTATTCAACACTGAGATGACCATTCGATTGTTAGAGAGCAGATCGGAGAACAAACGCGTGTGACTGATGAGAAGACGACTGTGGCACTACAAAACAAGAGCATGATATTGTTATATTTCAATATCTCAAGGAAAGCTCTCAGAGGAGACAGAAATGAGTTATTAATCAACTTGAGTTTCCTCAACCATGAGAAAAGTTTGGAGTTCGGTCATTTACTCACCCTCGTTTCAAACCCATTTGGCTAATTTTCTTCTGTTTTGAGTTAAAATTTCTGCTGAAAATGTTCCCTTCTAGCATAAAATTCAGAGTTTGCACTTTAACTCAAAACATTCAAACATGTTGTGTCTATTGACATCAAACCTGGTCTTTATGTGTGTTTTATGACATAAACAAGATTTGAGAGCTATAATGGAGGATAGAGCTGCACGATTCATCAAAATAAAACCAAAATCACCAAATGGCTTAGTGTGATTATTACATTTATAGCCAAAAAAAAAAAAAATCATATTTTCCACAAAGCATTTTCCATCAATTTAAAAGCTTGTTTAACATCGGAAAATGAAGAAATTGACAAATTTTAGTATTGTAATTTTACAGTTGTACTATATTCTTAATTATTATATATTTTTAAAATAGCATTAATATTTTACTGTGAAATATTACAATATGAATTCCTTATTTAGTTGCATATTTTTCTATTATTATTATTATTATTATTATTATTATTATTATTATTATTATTATTATTATTACTACTACTACTACTATTATTACTACTTATTATTAATTTTACAAATATATAATGTTATAAATATATAATAAAATACTGAGGGCACAGTTTTTCGGTGAGCAACTTAAATTTCAGTCTGCTTTTCATATAAAGAGATCACGTGACTCTGAATACAGCACACAAGTCATATAAACTACTCTGAAGGTCCTTTTGGTCATTTTTAAAGCTAAAAGTCCCCATTTATTTCCATTACACGGATAAAAGCAGCATGAACGATCTGTCTAAAACCTCCTTTTGTTGTTCCACACAGGAAGAAGTGACTCAACAAAGCAACAAATGACATTTATTATCTTCCTCTCGAGCTACTCCAGATTTCCTAAAGACTTCAGACAACAATTCATATCTGTAAACGATTCACTCTCACATCGCAGCTGCTTCCCGTTTGTTTGGTCTGAATTAGAGCTGTTACGGCAGCCTGGAGGTGAAGGGCCTTTGACCTTTGACCTACGCCTAAATCAGGGTCACGTGATCTCAGACTGTTCATATGCTGATCAGAACCGTCACTCCATACAATAAATGCTTTAATAACTCACTTGCGAATGCAGATCTGGATTATTTTATAATCGTTGATGGTTGAAATATTAAACTAAATCTAAGCTTCCAAAATATCTTTTTGCTCCATAAAAGAGCTTTTGAGCTTCAAATTTGCAGATGTAGGGCTACAGGGTGAACGGGATTACAGGGGTTTGTACTGAGAGTGATGGGATTTCTGTTTACTGAGAACAAGAAGCCAAATCTGGATTTACAGACAGAAACAACCAAACCCTCTTACTCAAACAACACAAACAAAAACCATATGATCCATCACAAAACATCACGTTCAAACTGCAGTGTGTTTACTAAGAGAAGAGGACCATCTGAACTCATCAACCCTTGACGTTTTACCATCATTTTGTATAGTAAACATCCAGATATTTGTAGAAATATCAGCAGTTAATTCTATTCCCCTTCTATAGTAAACCTTTAAGTATGACCTTGAGCACAAAGGCTTGTAATGACTCATGACTAAATCACCGACAGTCAACCCTATTACTGCTGTTCTGATAAAAAAAAAATTACTCAAATATTATAATAAACATTACAGAATATTTTTATAGAAGTTTTATATATTTTATTATTTTTATTGTTTGTATTTATATTTTATTTTACTTTTATTTGAACAGTTATTTAAAATATTTGTTTTCAAAATATTTAATTTTTGAGATACACAATGCAATTTTATTTTTATTCATTTGTGACATTTTTATTCATTTAATTTTGCATTCACTTAATATTGATTCATTGATAATATTAAATTTTTTTAGATGCCACAATGTAATTAAATTTTGTTCATTTATGAAATATTTATTCATTTAATTTTATCCTAATTTAATACTGATTCATTTTTAATAAAAATCCAAATGTTTGTGATGGCACAATATAAATTCATTTTTATCCATTTGTGAAATATTTATTCATTTAATTTTGTATTAATTTAATATTTATTTAATTTTTAATAATATTCACATTTTTTGGAGATGGCACAAAGCAATTTTAATATTTATTCATCTAATTTTGTATTAATTAAATATTTATAAATATTTTAAAATAATATTCTATTTTTTTATATGGCACAATGCAATTTTAATTTTTAATTTATTTTGTATTAATTTATTATTTATCTATTTATTAGAAACATTTAATTACAATAATAATTGTCAAAATGATAGCAAGATGCAAAATTTAACACTTAAAGAACATATTTGTCTCTAAAATCATCTTTTTGAAATGGAAAAGACACTTTTTTGACAGAATGTTTACTTACAAGTAAATTATTTTCTGTATTTAACAGTTTTGTCAAATCCAGGGAGACAAAATGAGCGCTGACTAGTATCTGGGTTTATTTTTCTAAATTATAGACTAAATCAGATATAAACATGCATTATTTTCCTTTTTCATGGTATACAAAAGCAGAAGTCAGGCAGATTATCAACATTGCTGAGCTCAAATAAGCATCACAAAGGCATCATAAAACATATTAATAAAGTATTTTTGGTTGTTCCTCACAAATCTATCACTTCTGAACACTTGGAACATATTTAATTAATTTTTATGTTATATTTATTATACTTTCCTGTCATTTAGGAGCTTGAGAGCACACTATATCAAATTTGTATGGAGACTTGGATTAACTTGGAAATTCAGCTTTTGTGCTTCTACTAAAGAAAGAAAGTCATAGGTACTGACACAAAACAAACGATCCTCCTTACGTTCAATAACTGACCTGTCTAAACTAGTACGAATAGAAGAAAATGAAGCAGCCGTCACTACAGTCCTCTAAAAAATCTCTGTCATTATTAACTCAGACACAAGACAGAGAAGAGAGAACGAGAGAGAGACAGACAGAGAGAGAGAGAGAGAGAGAGAGAGAGAGAGAGAGAGAGAGAGAGAGAGAGAGAGAGAGAGAGAGAGAGAGGGGAAGACAGAAATGCATTCAGACAGACATGAATCTCAAGTAGTTTTGTGCAGAGTGTCTTTGTTCCGGAGCCGATGACAGAGATCATCTCTCATTCTCGTACTCTGTGTTTTCTTCACGTCTTTTTGGCAGCACATTTATCATTCCTCCACACAAACAATTGTGCTGCAAAACCCATGAGCGCAGGCGATACAAAGCACGGCTGGATCGGGGGCCTCCGATCAGACGCCCGCGCCGGTTGCTAGGTTACCTTTGATCTTTTGAGACAACTCGTCAACAAGCTTGTCGCTTCAAGAAGTCTTCGAGGATGATTTTACTTCTGCAGATGTACATTTAAAAAGGCATGATAAAACTTCAAATTTAGAACAGTCTTGACATCTCAATTGTCAATCTCAAAATGTATTTAATAAATAATATAAATACTACTAAACATTATTTTAGTTATTAAACTCAACAATAATGCTAATAATATAATAATACGAATAATATTGCTAATAATTAATATTAATAAATTAAGTGTTCATTAATATTATTTTTAATATTAATAATTGTTAATATTAATATATGAATATATTATATGATATTATATATAATATTATTAATAATAAAAGTATGTATTATATCAATTTTCCAGGGTTGTTATAGTTAAACTAAAACTGAAACTAAAACTATAAAAGAAACATTTTCATTACTTGACATAAAATAAATTAAATAAAATATAAAAACATAAAACTTTTATTTCACTTGTTTTATGTGATATAAAAAATACAAAATTAAAAATGAATAAAAATATATAAACGTATGAAAAAAATGACCTAAAATGACAAAAAACAACAAAATTACAAACTTTAAAATTAAAATAAAACCAAAAATATAAAAAAAAATATTAATAACATTTTAACAATATCTCACTAATACTAAAATAACACTGGAATTTATCCCTATATTTAATACAACAAACAACAACAACAACAACAACAACATTATTATTATTATTATTATTATTATTTTTTAAATACAACAAAATTAATAATAATAACAATAACAACAACAACAATAACAACAGACATTAATAATATAAAATTTTAATGGAAACTTGTTCTCAGTATTTTTTTAAATGCTGTAAACATTTTATAATAGCAATAAGGAAATTAGGGATGGCTCAATACAACTTTTTCAGAACCTATCCCGATCTGATTTGGATCAGCCTCGTCTGACCGATACCCCGATCCGGCAGAAAATGCCAGTATCGGCGCGATACCGATACTGAATATCGGATCGGCGCACCCCTAAAGGAAATGGAGATTGTGCTGTATTGTGAATATAGTTCACTGCACGTCATACTTCATACCTTTTAGTCACAACTACATTCACAATATATCATAACATACTGTACTTTAAATGAAATTCTTCCAACTAATGATCTAGTTTCTATGTGATGTATCCTCAAGACCTTTCACGCAAACTGAAACACCATCCAAAAAGGAACAGCAAAACTCTGATTCAGGACTGCTGACGCCATTAGAAAATAATGGCTACAAACGATTTGCTTATTCGTCTGAAAACCAGGGAAAATGCATTAAATGATGATGGTTTCAGCTATCTGTCCAAATTTCCAAGAGCCGATGCAACACTTTCCACAGAATGGAAAAGGTTTATGTGCATGTTATAGAGAGATGGCTGACAGCCTTCAATCACTAACAGAGACGTCAGCGTTACTGACAACTTCATTTGCTGTCCGGCTGAAGCTGTGAAAGTCTGACATCAAGAGCCACTCCGCACTTAATAAGTGAGACTAAAATCAGCACGTTTGAGAAGCACTTTGCTCCAAATCAAATGGATGCATCACATTATTTTCATGGATATTAAATATTCATCAGTTTCCTTGATTTTTTAAATCAAAGTTTCCCAATGCCTTTGTATTAACAACAAAAAGCAACCCACAGGACTATAAGCATTCCGATGATCATGAAGAGAAATCTTAGGCCATGAACACTCTACACAAGTACACAAATGCTTGATCTGAGGGCTGCATGATATATAAGAATAAAAATGATATCATGACATGGCTTAATGCAATCAAAGGCTACATTTTAATTAAATAAATATATATATGTGCTGCGTGTTCAGTGAAGTGCAGCACTATGTTCATTTACACACGAGCTGCTCATGATACAGTGTTTCAGCATCATAATTTTGTGAAAATTAAGAAATTCTAACAAATTTTACAGTGGCACAAAAAATTTTAATAATTTTATAAAAATATATTGATATATATTCTAAATATATTTTGTTTAACATTTTTATTTAACAAAAAATACAATAAAAAAATCATAAAAATCTAATTGTTCAACCTTAAAAATATGGTTTATTTTGTTATGTTTTATTTGATATAAAAAGAGATAAAAAATATAAACTTTTGAAAACATGACAATGACAAAACACAACAAAATCAAACTTTAAAAAATAAATTAAAAAAAATGTTTCAAAATACTAACACTTTTTTTTATTATTATTATTATTATTAACAAAACTCACAATAAAAAAAAATCATAAAAATCAAAATCAAATGGCTAAAAGTATGGTTTGCACCCAAAAAAGTTTTTGATTTTTTTTTAGCTTTTTTAAATTATTTTTATTTTCTATGCAGATGCACCCCCCCCCCAAAAAACACACAAATGATTCTATAATTATTATTTAAATATAGCTATTTAACTAAGTTGTTGAAAATTCCTGTATGCAAAAAAAATAAAATAAAATAAACTTCTGCATTGTGCTATCTAAAAAAAAAAGAATATTATTAATAAATGAATCAATAATATGTGAATTAAAAAAAAAATTCCAATATCATGCATGCAGCCCTACTTGATTTCATAGCACTCCTTTGAACGGAAACAAACCAAACTTATAGTTGCGTTGCATTATGAATTGTGTTTCTGACACATTTCAGAACGCACCAATACTTGCATAGAGAACATTTCAGCCCATTTCAGCATTGTCAGAAAGTCTCTATTTGTGTCAAACTCTTTCAAAACACCCTCATCTGACCAACACCTACTGAAGACAGTCATCTTTTCCATTTCCATTGTCCTCTAACTGGCAAAAGCAAGCAGGAAAGAAAGAGAAAGAGAGAAATAAAGAAAGAAAACAGGAATTTGGGCCAAACAGAAAAACAAGAGAGCAGCCAACAAGCATCCAGCGTCAGAAAACTCGACTCCACAATGGAATGCAAATCAGCTTCAATGCGAATGCCAAACGTCTCCAAGGGGCCCTTGGAGAAAAGACCCTTTATATGCCAGCGCTTTCCATGCATTCGCCTGAAGATGTAACTGCATCCCTGCTAACCTGATGATAGGGACTGAGATCATACAGGAGGACCAGCAGGACGACAGAGGAGGCATTCAACATATAGATGCAGAAAACAACTACTCACTTGAACGCCATGGCATCAAGCGGCGAATACTGATTCATTAAGAGTCTTTCTGGGGTTCACGTTTCAGGCAGCTGAAGATGGAGCAGAGAGCTCTTCACGGATCTGTGGAGAGGACACAAGGACTTTCACATTAGGAGGGGGAGATATTTGAACTTGCACACACAAAGGCTCAGAGTACAATCCTAACATACTACTTACTTCACACTGCATGCTAGTGCACATAAAACAGTGTGCAACTCTTTTTGAAACTACGCTGTCGCATATTTAATTCAACAAGTGGTGACTAGTTATCTCAGAAATATGGTTATTTTGTTATTTAAATGCGATTTTGTGTCTCAATTTTTGGCAGGCTGTTTTTTTTTTCATCATATTTGTTCAACAGTAGGCATACTTCAATTAAAATTGTTTTCGTACTTCATATGCGGCTTCGAAAACATGCAGGTGATTTCAGGAATCACTTGATAATGTAGATAAAAATATAGCACAAATCTGCCATAAACATTAATAAGCATTATAATGAGAACTTTTGCTATAGAATGTGAACTCTATAGTAACTCTCGTCCTTGCCCGTGTTTCAGCGTGCTGTTGAAAGCGCGGGAGCTCTCTCTCTTGCTATAGCGCGTAACTTAAGTTCACTGGCATATGCATCCTTTTGTGCAGATACAAGTTGTAATGTTATGTCTATGTTATGTATCTAAGTTATCTGATTAATATCATAGGAAGTGACATAGAACGGGTTTCAGTTTATTGGCATAAAGTCAGCTTCACCTCAGGCAGCTATTCATCTTTAGATGTTTCTTTTTTAATAACATTGCTGCATCATAATCATAATCTAACAGTGTTCTAATCATGTGTTCATGTTTTCATAGACATGTTTTTATTTTTAACATTAATTTTCATAACTGTCTTCAGATATTTTCATTATCTCCATTACAGCCATGCCCCGCCCCCCGAGTACTCGATTAATCATTTTTGAAACCTATTGATGATTGAAATAAGAAATTGCCAAAAATGCCCATCCCGATTCAACACGACTCCCAAAGAGCGATTCTACAAGACTCCCATGAGAGATTCAAATCTGCCTGCCAAAGAGCAATTCAATCAGACTCACAAGAGCAATTCTATTTGTACAACAAATGTAATTTATTTACTGAACACTTCACAGCACAATATTCCCGGAATATATTTTGTATTACACTTATTTAACCCAACTCCCAACAGTAATTCATTCATGAATCATGCATCACTAATTTAGATTCAACAACGCCAACAGACACCCATGAGACCCAAAACGTCAATACCATCTTTAACAAATAAAATAGCCACTGTACTTAAAAGCAACACGCAACTGTATTAAGAAATGTAGATTAACAGATCCCTTTGTAGAACAATATTGACAAGTACATGTTTTTTTATTGCAACAACTAATATTGCATTATGGGGGATGCTATGATTACCATGGTTAATTTTAAATAGAATAGATTAAATAGAATAGTTCTTGCAAACAAAAGGCCCTTGGAGCGAGCGGCACAGGGCCGATACACACAACCATGGCTGACTTGCTCTCAATTAGCCTCAGCTGAAGGACAGAGGGGTTTCTGCCAGCTTGGTGGGGGATTTGGTCGTCATAGCGACATCGGAACCCCGGAGAACAAATAGAACATGTTCAAGAATCCATAGAGAACAGGAGAATTCAATCGCAAGGAATATTAGACACAATCACCAGCACAACAGAATGAGAATTTCATTAGCAAAATATAGATTCATAGAGACCCTAATGCAGAGAAACTGAAGAGAGAGAGAAAAAAACAACTGTTAATAACATCATTGGTGCTAAAAAAAAAAAAAATCTTTAAATCTGTTATTTTTTCATTTCCCCTCATATTATTATATTGGAACAGATCTGAGTGCAACAGGATGATTTTACAAAACAGAATAAAAGTGCATGCTGTCAGCTTTATAAATTATTCAGTATATCAATATCAAGCCAACGAAGGACACAAATTACACCAGGTACAAGAAGAAAACTAGATTATTACACTAAAATTTAAAAGTTTGGCAAATTTTTAATATTTTTGAAAGAAGTCTCTTCTGCTTACCAAGGCTCCATTTATTTAATCAAAAATGGATTTAATTTTTTTTTTAAATATTATTACTATTTAAATAGCTGTTTTCTATGTGAATATCTATTAAAATGTAATTTATGGCTGAGATCAAAGCTGAATTTTCAGCATCATTACTTCAGTCTTCAGTGTCACATGATCCTTCAGAAATCATTCTAATATGCTGATTTGCTGCTCAAGAAACATTTTGATAATTATCAATGTTGCTGAATATTTTTGTGGAAACTGTGATACATTTTATTTTTCAGGATTTACAGATGAATAGAAAGTTCAAAAGAACAACATTTATTTGAAATAGAAATCTTCTAACATTATAAATGTCTTTAATGTCACTTTTGATCAATATAATACATCCTTGTTAAATAAAATATTGATTTCTTTAAATTGTGTGGGATTTTACTAACCAGTAGGGCTGGACCAGAATATTTGATTCTTCGAATATTCGTTCGGTGGCTTGGCATTCGATTTTCAATTTTGAGATTCTAATATTCTTTTAAATGAAGTAAGTAAATGAAGGCGGCACAGACAGAATGCTGTTCTAATGTTACGCGATCTTACCCAAGCATTCCAATATGTGAATATTACATAACAACATGAGCCGCATAAAATGAAGAAAGTTATCAACATAGCTTCAAAATGGTAAGGAAGCGCTGCTGTGTTTACGTTTCGTATATCTGCCTTTATCTCACAGGCGTTTCGGGTTTCTCCTTTTGAATGACGAATACTATTAAAAGCTGCTGATATAGATGATATAATTTTATTTAAACTGTTTCGTTAATTTAAATGTGTGATGCTGTTACTGAAAGTATGCTACCATGTACTTTATTTATTACAGTTCGTTGAACTTCATTTATTTTTCGTTCTTCTTTATAGCCTCTTTAAATAGCCTACCCTTTACAGTGTCAGTAATTACTGAGCTACTAATTTCTGATTTGGAAAAAATGTTAGGCTACCTTATTAAAAGTATATTGCTCTTAACAGACCTGTGTGTTTTGTATCACTAGAGCAGTGTCCGTTCTCGGAACATATAGGCTAATGGTGCGTTCAAGTCATGTCAGATACATCGAATTTACGAGTTGAATGCACATGAACGCCACCACAAAGTCGTTATTACTAGTGGGAAACTCGAAATTTTCTTTAAGCCCCGAGTTTCCGAGTTTGGGGCATGTCAGTGAAAAAACGTGTCAGATGCAATGGACGCAGCCAAAGACTAAAGATATGCAGTGTCGGTAAAGTTGTTGAAATGAATAAAATGATTTTTTTTTTTTTGTAATGTACAATAAAACTATATGTTACATATACAAAATATTATATTATTGTATAATTATAATATAATATATAATTATTCAGTTTACATCACCTTCATAAATAAAAACGGAAAAAAGAAAAAACACGATGCACATTCTTCATTCAATAATTTGTAGACGTACAGTTAAAAAAAATCGTTGAATTTTATGTAGAAAATTTAAATCGCCATCTTTTTCCGACCAAAGTGACTTGAACACACCCAACATTGTAATAACGACTTAAGTCAACTCGTAAGTATGAACGTCCCAGGAGGACTTGAATGCAGCATAAGCCCTGCCCACGTGAGGCGCGCCGCTTCCGGCTAGTGCTGTTCTGTAGTTTATTAAAAGTTTATTAATTCTGAATGTGTCGCGTGTACATATTGCAACAAAATGCATCACTACACTCCCTTGGGTCCACAGCAACACACTCGCCATGCGTGAAGTCGATTGGATGAACGGTTCTCGACATAATAAAAATGCAAACAGACAGACAGGCACACACACAGATTTCTGCCTTTATTAGAGAGAATATGTTCTGCCCCCTCCCTCCAAAGCTTCGAATATTCGGTGTTGATTACTACCAAAGCTTCAAAGCTCAAAAAATGGTATTCGGATCAGCCCTACTAAGCAGCATGTGAAAAATCATAACTCTGATCACTTAGTAAAGCAACAAATACCACTAATAAAAATATAAATAGCATATTAATTAACAGCATCAATTAAATTGCATCATTTTGTCAGATTGGTTTTTAATTGGTTCTTGGTGGCTCTAGAGGACGTATCTGAGTGTTTTGACGTGGTTTTGTCTCCAGACCGCCTCGAGGCTAGAGTCTGAGACATCGCTGAAGTCCTCTGGGAGACAAATGTATGGCAGGCGTCTGGCCTACTTCTCCTCATTAGGGTTCATGCATGTCTGCACTCTAAACCCCACAACACAACCGCACATGACGCTAATGATATAACATTCTTAAATCACATCACAGGTACAAAGAATGACCATCAGGGATTAATTGAGATGTTTTGACAATTATGCATAGCAGCATTACTGCTCATGTGTCAAACATCTCTGCTTTGAATCACTGGATTGGAAACCACGCTGGATTTGCATACAGATCCGAATTCCTTCTCACCTCAGAACAATGGCAGCTAATTACCCAAACGCAACTGCTCATCGATCTCTGAAGGGCTCTCCCAGAATGCAACTAGCCACTAAAGGTCAAATGCTTCTTTTTCCTTCAATAAACCGCTTCAGGAATGAGGAGACACTTGGAATGGAACATTTACGGTACACAAACGTTCCAGTTCTGTGGATTTCCACAATATGGCCAATGACCCAATTGTTATATTTCCAAAAGTTTCCAATGAGGGTATGAAATTCCTCAATGATTCCAAGAACCTGAGGTGCTTCGACTGGAGCATAAATCTGCAAGTAGACGGAAAACATAAGCCATAATTGAATTCTCCTAATAGATCCCATATGAATCACAAAGGTATTCATTTACCAGGCGCCATTATATTCACATCTAAAACTAGTTTTTTTTTTTGTTTTTTTGCAAACACTTAAGTAGTGCATACACACCAGCTAAACAACATGCAAAACATTCAAAAAGCATTCAACCTCCTTAAAACGGCTGACCAAAAACATTAAGTTGGAAATAATGCATGAGAGGGTTTGATTTTATCCATTAGGATTTGATTGCAGCATGAATGCTTGACTATGAAATTATGATTGCGTTTTGCAATAATAAGCATCACTATTATGTGATCAAACCTCTAACCCTAAGTATTAAAGTTTAGTGTGTGCTTTGATTCCTCAAATCAAATGTTTTGTTGAGGTTTTTCCATGTCAGCTATGCAAATACACACACACTGCTTCCACGATCCCCGTGCGCTTTGAAGTCAGACAGATGGGTCTTGAACGGAACGCGTGTGCACTTTGATCTCGGCTCTCACACACAAAACTCAAAATTAAAGGGAGAAAATGCTGATTACAGTAGAGGTTTAAATATGTATTTGATCACAGCCGAAGGAAATGCACGGAAACGTGCCAATAGCTGCAATAAACTACATCTTACTGAAGTCTGACAGGAGGATTTCACACACAATAACACACAATGTTTGTTTGTGCAATGCTTGCTTGATGTTAAAATCTTGCAGGTGGTTGCTTTGCAGTTGCTAAGGTGCTCAGTTTGAGGAATCATGCATGTCTGTGTGGGATATGCATGTAAACATAATAATCTTTAGTATGAGCAATAGTAACAGTGATGCTTGACTTGCAAAAAACAAGAAACATAAAAATTAAAAAATCAGCAGAATCTGTAAAATGTGCAAGTTCTCAATTAATATGCTGACTATATTTTGTTAAAATTTGCAATGTGCATCCAATAACATAAAAAAACAAGAAATAGTATACTTAAACTGACCAAATGTCTGAAAACCAACAGAACCCACAAAATGTGCAAGTTCTCAACTAATGTATTGTCTGTATGCTATTAAATTTAGCAATATACATCCAATAACACCAAAAAAAAACAAGAAACATTACTTCAACTGACCAAATGCTTTCAACTAAACAACCAACAGAACCTATAAAATGTGCAAATTATCAACTAATCTACTGCTTATGTTATTAAAATGTGCAATATGCATCCAAAAACATTAAACTCACCAAATGCGTTTAGACATCCAACAGCATCTAACGTTCTAGTCTGCAATTAATCTACTGCCTGTGTTAAATTTGCAATATGCATCCAATAACATCCAAAAAATAAATAAAGAAATAAATTTAAACTCTCCAAATGCCTTCAAAGTAATAACCAAAAGAACCTATAAAATGTGCAAGTTCTCCATTAATCTATTGCATGTGTTAAATTAGCAATATTCATCCAATAACATCAACAAAAAAACACTAAAAATACTAAACTCACCAAATGTCTTCAAACAAACAACCAACAGAACCTATGAAATGTGCAAATTATCAACTAATCTACTGCTTATGTTATTAAAATGTGCAATATGCATCCATAAACATCCAAGAAACATTATTTAAACTCACCAATTGCCTTCAAACATCAAACAGAATCTATAAAACACACAAGTCTACAATTAATAGACAGCCTATATGTTAAATTCACAATATGCATCCAATAATACCCCCAAAACACAAAAAGCATCACTTAAACTCACCAAGTGCTGGTAAAGACGCTCTGAAGCTCAGAGAAGACGATCACAAAATCCACAAAGATGTGAAAAAACAAGCGAGAACCATTTCAGAGTCTGCTGGACTCATATGTGTCTGTTTGTTTCCAGACGCATGTATAATTTAGAGTAAATCTGCAATTTTCTGGGTGTCATAAAGGTTGATGGTTGTGTCTGGCTGTGGAGGTCTGAGCACGAGCGAACGCCGATGAGACAACATTTAGACCTCCTCCTTCCCTTCTCTTTCTTTCTCTGAGAAAAGCATGTGCCAAACGTCACAGTCGAGCAGAAACGGCTCTCAAATCAAAACTGTTTAACCTCAACGTTCACTCTCAGTCAAAGCAACAATTAAATATTAATATCAGATAATAATATGCTCACACACACCATTTGAAGCCTCTGTGACAGGTGCAAAAGAATAACGGCAGATCAGCTGGTGCGCTTGTATGCGTGCACGTGTGTGTGTGTGTGTGTGCGCATCGTCGTGCACACTTGAGACAGCTGACAGCAGAACATAATCAATGCACATGCAGCACAGAGGGGGCTGGGTCAGTGTTTGCTGTGTTTCTATTGTTTACAGGCTCATGGTGTGTCCTTAACGCACAGAGACGGACCGGTCAGCTCTCTAACCAGGGCTGAGCAGAGTTCTGGTTTCAAGTGGATCCACTCTTATCGCATTTCTATCCTAAATTTAACCACTACACAAGGGACGACAACACAGACTTCTGATCAGAACGCAAAACTTGAGCTTATCTCACAAACTGCTCTGTGTGGATTTAGCAATTAAAACGAATCTAAAAAAGAAGATATTCATATTAGCAGAGCACAGTAGATATTTCAGTGGTATTTTGATTAGATATGCATAATATCATTATCAAACTATTTCATTATTCATATCTGAAGCAGATATATGCACTCTTTTCCTCTCAGTTCAAACAGTATACTCGTTTTCAATGGCAAGTTATAGAAAATAACGTTAGAAAATGAATATAAAATTATCAAATATTAAATTATTTTTGAGCACAATTTTAGCTGAAGCATGAAAAGTTCAATGTAAATATCATCATGAATATTTTTGCACATAAAACAATTACTTTTTAATATAATACATTATTTTTTATTTATTATGTTAAAAACAAGTTGACAATACATGGTTTATAAAACTGGTCATCTACACTGTAAAAATGAAGTTGTGATTTTCTGAAGTTGTAAATAAAACAAAGATTACTGCAGTACATTTTACAAGAAAATACTATTCCAGTCATTTTATTGCAATGTGATACTTACCATTTCTTTGTAATTATTTATGAAATGATTCTTTATTAAATTATCCAATTTGTGAAATCTTACACCAGTTTTTTTAGACTATCAAATTTCTATAATGCTGCATCCCTAGATTTAATAAAATTGAGACTTTTTAATTAAAAAAAAAGTTCATGTTATTTCACATTAGATCATTCGAGGGCATTATCAAAGAATAACAGTCTTTGCATTGAAAAAAATGTGCAAGTACATCCATTTAACTGTGTCTCATCTACATGCCAATAATTTACCAAATTTAATTTGCTTGTCTTTCCTTGTACCTGCTGGCTCGCTCTGAATTAACGGTTAAGTTGGAGATCTCGGAAAATGGTAACTTTACCCTGATAGCACTGAAAGCGAACGTCCCACCCTAATCATACTTGTTTGGCTTCAGAAGACTTATTATAAGAATATAAATTATATTTAATATATATTTAATGTACTTTCTGTTTCTTTGTAATTACTTACTAGCAATTTCTGAGTGAAAACATCCTGTTTTCATTCATATGATGTCAGAATTTGATTGAAAACTGGCAGGATCTGTATCTTTGCTTGTGTTTTATGAGAATCCTCTGACTTTGTCAGTTGGGGTGGTGGCAAACAGTTAAACCATGTGAGATGTTGTTACCAGAAAGACACACGGGACCAAGTTACAAACAACATCTACTCTAGTACACTGACTCATGGTGATTCAGGCTGTTTAGGGTTCATTGTGTTTTAAGTGTTACGTTGTAACATTATCCAGCATTCTAGAATGTTCAAAACGTTGACTGCAACATCCTTAACCAAACATGTTTATGCATATTTGCACTTGCATTTGCATTGAAAACAGGATTTTTCTTGCTCTTTAATGTTTGTGTTTGAAGGGTTTGCTGTAGACATATTCTCACATTCACAACTCAAAGCTTCCCAGTCCATTCAGACCCTTTAGTAAACCATCACAGATCTGTAGCTTTGCAGCTTTATACTTCTCAAAGTCTATTGTCTGAGGGCTTGTTTTATTGCAGAACTGATGTAATTTCAATGGTACACCTCCCTTTAAAATCAAAACAAGGAGTCACAATCTGTATCCGTTCTTCCAGAACGGTGGTTTTTGGAGAGAGAAGTTGTTCAAGGTGCCATAGGTGATTGTCTTCAGAAACATTTTTTGTTATTCTGGTTGAAAGTCTCTTCACATCCTGATCGCAATCATTAAGTTAAGTGGTCTAAATGTATTTATCTGTATTTATGTATTCTGTGGAAGGTGCAGGACCAAGAAATGTTCGTCCAATCAAAACGCTCGGTCCGAGCATTTTAATGGTCTCTCCTACCTGTCTGTCAATGTATGTATTTGCATACCTCTGCGATCCATCCTCTGAGATCTGCTGTGGTTTGGAATATGGTGCACTTGGAATTGAGCCCACAAGTTAAAAAGGTCAGTGAGAGTGCTGAAAATGATCATGTTAAACTAAATTAAGTTTTGGTGCAAGAGACCTTGACGAGCTTCAGGGAGAAAAATAAATGCTACAGAAGTGTAAAATACAGCCTCTCTGAAACAAGAAAGTTTCTTTTCAAACACTCTCTTCAGAAGTATTTCATCTCTAAATTCTTGGTTTACTGCTCAACTCCCTAAACAACACGGAAAGCAGTGGCATTAATTAACTCATTAATAAAATTAATGGTCCTTTACTGGCATCAATGGTTCTATGAAGAACATTTAACATCCACGGAAGGTTCTTCATGGAAAAAGGTTCTTTAGATTATTAAAATGTTCTTCAGACTAAGAAGGAAAAGAGTTATTTTAAGAACTGTTCACTTAAAGGCTCTTCTATGGCATCGCTGCAGAAAATGCTCTTTCAGAACGCTTATTTTTAAAGGAATAGATCACCCAAAATTAGGGTTGGGTATCGAGAACCAGTTCCATTTTAGAACCGGTTCCAAATATCCAGGTATTCGATGAGACACGTGCATTTCGATTCCTGCGTTCGCATTTTAATGTGATTTTAAACTATTTAAATGCAGGAAGGGAAAGAACTTGAGCACTGTTTGCGTGCAGCGCACACATCTGAAGCGCGAGCACAGAGAACAGAGATTTCTCTCCTAATTCAGACCAGACAACTTTCTCACTGGAGGAAGCGTTATTATGGATTATGGACATATTTTACTGGAAGCAACTGTTTGAAGTTAAAAACGTCTTAATGATGGATTGGTTTCTTACAAACACGCAGCTTTTGGTTTCACAAGATGTTAATTGATGTACTGGAGTGGTGTGGATTACTTGTGGATTATTGTGATGTTTTTAACAGCTGTTTGGACTCTCATTCTGACGGCACCCATTCACTGCAGAGGATTCATTGGTGAGCAAGTGATGCAATGCTACATTTCTCCAAATCTGAAAAAGAAAAACTCATCCACATTCTGGATGGCCTGAGGGTGAGGACATGTTTAGCAAATGTTCATTTTTGGGTAAACTATTCCTTTGAGAGTGCACAAAGACATGTTTCACTGGAAGCTGCTCCTCTAAATGCAAATAGGGAATAATCATTATCATTTCCCAAGAAAGAATTTGCTGGCATTAGTCTTATCTGGTCAAAAACAACACCCGTGTCCTATAACTCGTGGCATGCAAGAGAAATCAAGTCAGCCCGACACAATGAGTGCTTTGAGATGTTTCAAAACAGCCAGAATGGCCATCCCATCAGCCAATAAATCGATTACCTCTGGAATGAGCCTGCTTTAGGAATCCGAGCTTAAAAATGATTATCCCACACAAGCGTGAGTCTCATCCTGTGACCTAACACAACCTGACCCTCATTTAAATCCAAATTTACATCCAGATATATGTGTCTCATTGCGAATGATGTATTAATGCATGATGTTATGAAGAAAAAAATCTTCATATTTCATCAACTGACTGATTAGCTGATGGACTTGTTAGTTTTCAATCATGTCATATAGAAACACTTTTTCACCAACCAAATCAAAACATTCAGCCTGCTTTCCATTTAAAAAAAGACATACAAAACATCTAAAGAAGTAACAAACTGGGTGGTTTGTGTCAAATCTCTCTGGCTTTAACTTATGCATTCCACTACACTGACTGCAGATTCACACCCCTGTCCTTCAATTACCAGGAGTTTCTTCACAGGCCAAGAAATACACAGACACCAGAAGATAAGGTTTAAGGAAAAATAAGGCATAAAAATGTGTGTGGGCCTAAAAATGACAAAAGAGAAGAAGAACTGGGAGTGGAAAATGCATAAAAAAGCAGGAGAAACACAGTAAGAAGCAAAAGCATCAGAGAAACTCTATGTGACCATTTGACCAACACATGACCCTAACAGCCTAGTAAAGAAAACAAGTCACGGTTTCCACAAAATATGAAGCAGCACAACTGTTTTCAACATTAATAATAATCAGAAATGTTTCTTGAGCAGAAAATCAGCATATTAGAATGATTTCTGAAGGATCATGTGACACTGAAGACTGGAGTAATGATGCTGAAAATTCAGATTTGATCAGCAATAAATTACATTTTACAATATAATCACATTGAAAATAGCTATTTTAAATTGTAATAATATTTCAAGATATTACTGTTTTTACTGTATTTTTGGTCGAATAAATGCAGCCTTGGTGAGCATAAAAACATTTAAAAATCTTACCGACCTAAGTGTATATACAGCAATATACAATATTTGCAATAACAGCTGCAGATTATATGACTGTAGCTTAACTATGTCATCTATCTATAAACAATTTTTCAGAAAAATTGAGCAAATGGATAGCTTATGAAGTTATAAATGTAAAAACAATGCAAAGCATTACTTGGCCTGCTTTTACATTACTGTGGACAGAAACTATCAACCAGTGTTGTTACTGCTAACTAAAACTATTAAAAATAATTTCCATTACTTGAAGCTGAAAAAATTAAAAATAACATTTAAATTAAATAAAAAAATTTAAAAGAAAATTAGAGATGTTGCCTTGACGGCTAACTGAAATGAAACTTGAAGTAGTAAAAATGTCAAAAAGAAATGATTAAAACTGAAATAAAAATAAATTTAAGCTACATTGAAACTTTTTTTAAAAAGTATATAAATGTCAAAATATGTTACTTGAAATAAATCTGAAATAAAATAAAACAAACATTAGAAAAACTTTTTTTTTTAAATTTAACAAAAATTAGAAATGTTGCCTTGACAGCAAACTGAAATAAAATAAGTTTTTACAGTGACTAAAAAATGACTAAAACTGAAATAAAAATGCATTTAAGCTACATTGGTTGAAATATAAAAAACAAATATAAATGTCAAAAGTACATCATAAAATTACTATACTTAAACTGAATTAAATTAAAATGAAAACTAAAAAAAAAAATAACAAAAGAAAAATAATAAAAGCTCATTCAAAATATTAGTAAATACTATCATAGAAATAAAACTAAAACAACACTGCTCCAAACAACTACATTCAATACATTACACAAAACTAATCAGGGCTCTAGACTCATTCTTCCCACACTGGTCGCTCTCTTGCGACTAACTTTCTCAGTCGGTCCACGAGCACATGATTTCGTCGCAATATTTTTTTTTTCTTTTGCTACATCATGGGATTAATCAGTGCATGCTGATGAACTTTTTTTTTTATAGTTTATAGTTATATGGTAACAAACTGGTTAACATTCAACCCGTTCTTTTTCATCAGTAGCCTAGTATTGTTTGTGATTTGAATTTTGTGAACGGGAGTTCCTCTTTTGCTGTGATATAAGCCGGGCTTTGGATGCTTTCGCGATCTTCTTGTCACGTTTTACAAGAAAAGACAATTGTCTGTTTTTCTTACATCTATTCACTTTTTAAGACTAAAACAAACAATGGATTCATTGTTATTCTTAATTAAAAAAGCACAACAACAATAAAACAGTAAGCTACAATGACAAACTAGCTTGCATAAGGTTTATTAACAAAACGAATAAGATGAGGCATGGCATACACCAAATGCTGCTTTATATACCGACTAATAAATTACAGAATGTTTAGGAAACAATGAGGAATCAGATATAAAAAATAAATAAATAAATAATTAAAAAAGAAAAAAAGAAAGCCTCCATAGCGTAACGTAAGGTAAACAGCAAAGATATCAAGCTTTTCAAAATGAAAACAAAAAGAAAAGTAAAACAAACTGAAACTGTCTGTGGTGACAGTGCTTGCATGTTTTTTTTTTTTTTGTTTTTTTTTGTTTTTTTCACAAGAATACCAACATGTTTACCATCTCTGGTTTAAGAAGCGGTCTTTTACTTTACTTTGGCTTTAAAACCAAATCCTCCGTCCGCCGTCGTTTCCCTAATATTCGCATAATTTTATTTTGTTTTATTTTTTATTTTTTTGTCACCGCGCACACCTTCGCACTATAGTGTTAAGCGCGGAGAGTATAAACCAGTCTCTACACCTGAAGCGCGCTCACTGACAGCGCCTCTCTTCACTTGAAGAGTGAAATCTGACTCCTGCTACAATGTGCCACGACTCAGCAACACACACTGTATGAAGCAGACGCTTTGGAGCAGCGCAGACCATGCACTCGCACAAATGCGACCACGTCAAATTTGAACTCGCACATTCTCAAAAAATTGGCACAGTCTAGAGCCTTGCTAATTATTTTGGTTTACAAGGCATAAAAACACATCTGCATGACCAACAAGGTAAGCAGCAGTGACCCACAGCACTGGCCTATCAGCTGAACCGTAACGCTCTCACTGGCCTCAGGCCATCATTATTATTCAGCCCTGTTATCGATTACCAAGCACTGCTTATTTGATGTGTCTTTTCAAGAAAAGAACAGCCATCTGAAGAAACCCTGTGATTGATCTGAGACCTGTGCAGGTGTTGGGGGCAACAAACTAGCCCTTGGTCAGATTAGAGGGGTAATTATTCTCCAGAAAGGTAACAGAATAAGGGCATCCTCCTATCTATCCATATCCTTCTCTCCGCACTCCTCTGGGAGAAGGAGGGATGTTTGGCAGAGGGACACAAAGCACGACTGTGTTCGGCTCATAAATCTCAAGAGTGGCACTTTTGTGAAGTGAAGGAACATTAGACGCCGCGGACAGGTCTTTTTCAGCATCCACAATGTGGACAGAGCGTTAAATCAGGGTCAGACAGCGGCTAGGGCATCGATGTAGGGTTTTGGTCAGATTGCATTTCACTAGCATGCAGAAAGCGGTCGAAACTAATGAGAGACCTCTGCTATCGCTTCAATTCAAGTCGAAAGATGGTCAATTGCTGCACTGATTTTTAAAGCAACATTATTTTTTCATGCATTGGTCAGTTTTGAGATTCTGCATTTCATGTTGTTTCAGATTTGTGGAAAGAACATTCCAAATACACTTTTAAGTGTTTATTTTTGCACTTTATCTATTTGTATCTGTATATTTCAATTTCATTAAGGCTGTGAGTTTTCAACGGCACTTGCATGCACCAAATTTTACAGTTTTATTCCTATCTATATTCTGAATGTTTTCACTGATGGGTTTGTTCATATATCATTCACCTGATTTTATAAAACACTTTATTCCTAAAAACATAGTAAAATGTATTATTTTCTGGCTGTTGACAGTATTTTCTGATTTATGGAGTAATAAAAGGAAAATTACCAAAATCTTCGTAAAAACTTGCTATAAACAAGCAAACCTGGCTTTATCCAATGTTTAGATTTCTATTCTTGAAATATATGCATATTACTGCATATTTAACCACATAATACCTCATTTGCATATTTAGACATAACATTTTAGAAAACTTGAAATACAAAAAAATGTTTGCAATTCTTAATGTAATCAATCAACTGTGGAAGTATGCTGACATATACTTCATTTTTTGCAGTTTCTTGCCTTAAATCCAGATGAAACTTTCTGAAAATCTCATTAAGTTTAAATTCAAATCAACATTTGGGTCTGTTCACCCAAAAATGTAAATTCATCATTGAAATTCATCACTGAAAACAGCTTGTTGACTTTCTGGTGAACTATTTCTTTAAAAACAGCACTTAAGTGAGTAAACATGTCTGAATCTCAGTGGTTTTGCTCTGAAAGGCTGGTTGTGTTTATCGATGGGCCGGTTGTGTTCATTCACAGGGACATTGGGTGCCCGTCTGACCCAGAGCCAGCTCATCTGGGTTATGTGATTCTATCATGTTGGACCATGAAGGCAGGTCATTGTCAGGCTGTGCATCGACATGAACCATTTTTAGAAGAACATGCGCTATATGACCCATTCATAAGATCATTTCCTCATTAAAAATGTCCCGAGGGACTAATTTAACACCAATGAACCCATTGGGGGGGGGAGGCGAGTGATGGCATCTGCTCTAATTATTACAGCACATATCGAGATCAAGGTTATGCTCAAAATAAAATACTAGATTACCGCACTGCATACCATTTAAAAAAAAAATAATAATAGTATATGAAACAGCATACAGGCAATTGGAATAGTAGTATGCTACACTTTTGTCAAATGACCTCATAACTTGCATGTTTAAAATAGCAGTCTATCAAATAATTGTGTCAAATAATCCAATCAGATAGTGTAGGTCATCAGGATTACATGCAAACAGAAAATGCACCTAATATTCATTTGTAAATTAATTAATGCAAAATGCAAAATCAGTAAGACTGCTACAAAGATTTTTAAGCAATTAAGAGTTTTTTCTATCCATTAATCTATATATTTTTCTCTCTCTAGATTATTTGACTATTCATTTGGTTAATTTACCAAAAAAAAAACAAAAAACTATGACTTCTGCTATTATTAAAAAATAAATAAATAAATAAATAAATAAATAAAAGATTTATTTAACCAACCCTAAGCCTCTCTCATAAAAATACTTAGTTCACAAATAAATAATAATAATAATAATAATAATAATAATAATAATAATAATAATATCAATAATATTAAAAATTAGGGTTGCAAAGGGGTGGTACATTTCCAGTAAATTTCCATAAACTTTTGGAAAGTTTCCAAAAATTTCCCAAATTATCCTAAAGTTTCCAAAAATATCCTGTAAAGTTTTCAGAAATTTACCTAAAATCTGCAACTCAAATAATAATGATAAGAAGAATGATAATAATAAAATGAAGCAATTTGTCAGTCTATGACAAAATCAGTTAAGCCCAACAATGACTAGTGCCAATTATAATCAGAAATGCACTTGTGTTAAGTTACATGTCAATTTATCTGGAACTTTTAAAATATGATTATGCTAAACTGAAGAATTAGTTCTAGTATAGTGATTTTTAAAATGCTTTTTAATAACATTATCATGTTTATTTGTTTACATCCAAACAGATTCACAAAACCATTTCAGTTTTATCATGATTTACAGCAAAATACCAAGCAGTCCTGATATAAAGAATAAATTCTATCATTTCAGAGGTCAGATTTTAGGCATCAGGTCAAGAGGTCATGGACATGCAGCCATTTAATGATAACCCTCTGCTGACAGCCAACAATTCACGTCAGGCTATATTCTTCCACTTACGAGCCACTTTTACCTGCTTCTATTTTAGACAGCCTTCAGGTACCTGCTCTGAGATACGAAAGAGTTGCTCTCTGTGCTTCTACGAACATTGTTAAAAAAATAAATAAATAAAAACAAAATTATAAAATAAAAAAGATTCATGAAGATTCATGCAGTTTAAACAACTGATAAACAGACAAAGATACATGAACTGTGTTGGAAAATACTGCATTAAGCTGACATTTAAAGCACTGACAAATGCAAACAACATTTTTAAACTATTGCACATGCAATTATTAAGCCATGTTATTAATTGAGAGACTGCATGCATGTAATATTTTACTACTTATATTACATAATGCATGTCACATGACCATTTTAATTAAACTGCAAAACAACAAAAACTTTAACCTAAATTCTGATGTTCATAAGTTCATGTCCATGTTGTCACCATATACTTTAGCATTGCTTACACAGAAGTTTGCACAACCTGACTAGTTCTTCTAAACTAGTAATAGCAGAAAATGCACAAAGAAAAAAGCCTGTTCAAAAATGTGGTCTCATTTTAAACTAGAAGACTCTTTTGTTGTTCAGATGAAAAGTCTGGGATAATTTATGCGAGTTTGACTGCAGACCTCCACATGACCCTAAAATGCCAGACTCACATTTAAAAAAATACAACTAATCAAACAGTACGACACAAGCAGGTTAACCAAGTTAACCGTGTTTGAATGAACTTATGCAAACAGTTAAAAAGAAAGAGAGAAGACAGCTGAGTCGCTGTCAGCCAATGAGCGTTTGTACTTTAAAACAAGCGAATATTTCCCTTTTGTTCGGTTGTTTCTAGATCAAATATAAAGTAACACTGAATAAAACAGCAACTAAACGCGTTCAAACAGCTGTGGAGGGTGAAACTGACGTGTATTGTCGTGTAGAGGAGGAATAAACCTGCTGTAAATGATCCAGCCGCGGAGGAACAAGTGCAGTTCAAAGTCCTCAAACCTCTCGAGACCAGAGTCCATAGAAACCGGAGAAAAGCAATCGTCAAAACCCGAAAACGCAGCGAATGAATCCCGTACAAACACTCACCCGGGCGGCGTCAAGGGCTCCGCTCCTCCGCGCTCGGGTTAAACCTTTAAAGTTTAAAGAGTTTGTGAGAGCTGATGCCGCGACCTGACGCGTTTCTCCCTCTCAGCAAAGTTGTGTGTGTGTGTGTGTGTGAGAGAGAGAGAGAGAGAGTGAGTGAGCAAAAGAGGTGCAACAGGCGCGAGATGCTTACAAACTACTCCGTTTTATTTATTTATTTTTTAGATTTTTTTTGTGATATTTTTATTTGATAAATATTTGATTTTAAAACTTTTTTATTTACATGTTTAGGTCATAATATTAGAATTTTATGTTTTTTTTAGAATATATATATATATATATATATATATATATATAAATTAAAATAAAAGAATACAATGTAACATCATATGTTAGAACAAAATAGGAATAATAAATATTAAAAAAAATAATAGCTAATAAATATAAATATTATTTAATATTTAATTATCTATGTTATGTTGTTTATGAAAATTGTTAAATATATATGTGATAAATAAAATATCAAGTTAGAACTTGATAGCTTGGTTGGTTATTAGAATGATAAAACTTAATGAATGATTCAGTCTTTTTAAACAAATTGGTTGAGTGAATGGTTCAATGACTCCTTCCTAATGGCGGTCACTTGTTTTGTTCATGAATGAATCAGTGTTTATGAATGAATTGGTTGAGTGAATGATTCAACGACTCGTTTATAAAGGCAGTTCCTGAATTAATCAGCTTTTTTGAATGAATCGGTTGAGTGAATCATTCAATGACTGGTTCATAAAAACAAATTAATGCAAAGTTGTTAAACAAATCGGTTGACTGAATGAGTCAATGTGACCTTATAATACACTCACTTGTTGCCACCTACTGGTGTAACTGTGAAAAATACACTAATACACAGACTGTCTGTAACCAATAAAAATATTTTACAAATATTTAAAAAATAGATATTTTATCAAAACAAAGTATTTTAGTCAGCCTTGAAATAAAATTATTTATCTATTTTAAATGTTTATTTATTTTTTTCAGCACTGACTGAGAAGTTACTGACGTTGACAGGATTTACCACGTAATTACATACTGATTCAAGACATAGAACAAGCCAGGCAAAGACAGCCTCTGTAATCAACTGGAAAAACATCCTTCACTGAAAATATTGTCTTATCAAACTGGGATGTTTTATAAACGTGTCAAAATGAGTTATGAAATGCCTCATTATAAACTCAAATGTGTATAAACTGCTGCATTCATATCAGAAGCTGTTTATGTAAGTCATGAATGATGACAGATGCACTTGACTTACAGATTTATCCTAATTACTTATCTGTATTTGGAAAATATACAATATATAGAGAGTAAATATAGATATATGGAGTTATTAAGAATATAGAGTAAATTATATAAAGTTATTGCACCTGTAGGGTCATTATGTTTATGTAACCTGCATTTAAAAGTTAACCTGTGGTCATAGTGTTATATAACGTCATGATGTGAGGATCCGTGTTACACTGTAACCTAGATTTGCTTTAATCCCGCAGCTCTGAGGACAGAGGAGTGTTCATGTTATCTGTTTATGGCCTCTCTTATGGGCCTTGATATTGCAGTGGATGTTTATAAGAAATAAAAAGGAAAAAGAAACATTTGTCTCTTCACAAGCAAGTTGGAAGAAAGAAATGAAAGGCCCCTTGTCAGAAGGTCAAAGGTTACATGACATTTTCTGCCCATGGAGGAGTGAATCGAAAACATGAGTATGGAGGACAGAGCAAGTGTTGTCTTTCTCCTCCACATTACCAGGCAAAAGAAAGACAGAAAAAAAAAATTCTGTATTAACATTATTATAGGCATTATTTAAAATAAATAAATAAATATATATATCTTTTTCTTTTTCTTTTCTTTTTTTTTTTTTTTGGTCATTCATAAACATATTCCATGTGCTCTTTTAAAAAGTTAATTCTCATAACCTGTGTGACCCGTGCTGTTATCCATCAAACCTTCCTCTGGCTACTGGATATTTAGCTTTGATGATCCATGCAAACTGTTTCCATCTGTTTTTACGTCTTGTTTTCATAGAGTGACCCTTTAAACTTCTTTATCTGTTACACCCTGATCACCCGAGCTGGAAGAATTTTAAAGAGAGTGATTTGAGGTAATGACACTACTTACACAGATGCCGTATTTACTCACACACAGAGCTGATAAAGCCCCTGTAGTTTAGTGTGTGCTGGTGAACTGCTCTGTAACACAGATAACATGTTTGTGTGAGCTGTACATCACACTCTGAGGGCTGTGTGTAATGCTGATCAGTCACTGATCACTGTAAGCATGCATGTGCTGCATTCACAATGTGAGGCATTTTATCATCAGATCTGACCTATACAGATATGAACTACACGAATCAGATCAACTAGATTTTGACATGTGATGAAGAAAAAGTGAGTAGTGCAAGGTGTTGCTATGTGGTTACTTGTGTATTCTAGGTGGTTGCCAGGGAGTTGCTATGTGGTTATTAGGGTGTTCCAGGTGGTTGCCGGGAAGTTGCTATGTGCTTGCTAGGGCATAGCGTTGCTATGTGGTTGCTAGGATGTTGCTATATGGTTGCTAGGGTGTTCTAAGTCATTGCTAGGGTATTTCTAGGGTGTTATGAGAGATTGCCTGGGTGTTGCTATGTGGTTGCTAGGGTGCTCTAGGTGGTTACCAGGGAGTTGCTATGTGGTTGCTAGGGCACAGAGTGGTAATGTGGTTGCAAGGATATTGCTATATGGTTGGTAGGGTGTTCTTGGTGGTTGCCAGGGAGTTGTTATGTGGTTGCTAGGGCACAGAGTGGTTATGTGGTTGCTAGGATGTTGCTATAGGGTTGCTAAGTTGTTCTAGGTGGTTGCCAGGGTGTTTCTATGGTGTCAAAAGATGTTGCCAGGTTGTTGCTATGTGGTTGCTAGGGTGTTCCAGATGGTTACCATGGAATTGCTATATGGTTTCCAGGGAATTTCTAGGGTGTTATGGATGGTTGCTGGAGAGTTGCTATGTGGTTGCTATGTAGTTAAGGTGGTTGCCAGGGAGTTTCTATGTGGTTGCTAGAGTATTCACACACAGGACTTCCACATACAGTTCTCTCTATTTTACATCATACAGCAGATCGTTGTGGTCCTGCTGATTGGTCAGTTCATATATGTTGTGAAACAGCCACTGTGTACTGTATGTAAACTATTAAACATTCACTCACCCGTTTCCATTTCAGCTGCTCTTCTGAGCGGCTCAGGGTGGAACGGATCCGCAGGGACGCAGAATTATCCTCAGACACGCCTGGAATCCAGATCATGGAGATCACAGCAACAATCATGCCTCCGGAGAGGAGTCTGAACCCGACTTCTACAACTCTAAATCCTGGTTTAAACCACAAATCCAGGGCAAAACTGATCTCATATCAGCTATGTTTTACACCTGTGACCATTATAAGCAACAGAATGGTTCAGTAATATTAATAGTATTTTTAAAAATAATTATTTAAATAATAAAAATGAATTAGATACAATTCTAATAACAAATAATAGTTTTTATATTTAATTTAATTTTTTGTTAAAATAAATATTTGTTAATTTAAGGATGCATATTATTATTTTATTAAATAAAAATGTTAATATGTTTAATGTAATATTTATAATAATAATAATAATAATAATAATAATAACAATTATTATTATCATTATTATTATTATTATGCTGCACTTTGAGGATGTTTGAGCTGTTTTAATTAATAATGTAATCGCATTTATATTGTTTAATAATTTTTTTAAATAAATATATTATTTAGCGTGCATATTATTATTTATTTTATAATTTTTTATGTTTATAGTAATATATTTATAATAATAATAATAATAATAATATCAATTATTATTATTATTATTATTATTATGCTGTGTATCGAGGATGTTGTGAACTGTTTTTCAGCAAAAACAAATTCAAAGACAGTGACAGACAGACAGAGACAGAGGCGCTGGCGAGTATCTAGTTTCAGTGTAACATTCCTGCAGGATTAAACTGTCCTTGAGTCAGTCAGACATGAACAGATTCAAACCTGCATGTCATTACTGAATTACACAGCACATTTCAACACAGTCTCGGTCCAATAAAAGTACATGAGTCTAGTTTATATATCAACACTAACACTATGGGAGATGTTTGGAGCTTGTGCTCCATCTAGTGTCGAAGCATTAAACAGGTTTATGGATTACTTGTGTTCATCATATTCATTAGAAAATATTTCATTTTCTTTAGACATCTTTCACAAATTATAAGCAAGTTTTTATAGCTCTTTTTAGGTGTTATACATTACTTATTGCATATAATATATTTATACTACTTTTATATATTAATATTACAATGAGATTTTAGTGTTCATTACAAAATATTTAATTTTTTTAAACATCTTTACACAAATTATAAGCAAGTAGTTTTTCTAGCTATTTTCAGGTTTGTTATATATTACTTTTATGATATATAATATGCAGATGCATCTCAATAAATTAGAATGTCGTGGAAAAGTTCATTTATTTCAGTAATTCAACTCAAATTGTGAAACTCGTGTATTAAATAAATTCAATGCACACAGACTGAAGTAGTTTAAGTCTTTGGTTCTTTTAATTGTGATGATTTTGGCTCACATTGAACAAAAACCCACCAATTCACTATCTCAACAAATTAGAATACTTCATAAGACCAATAAAAAAAACATTTTTAGTGAATTGTTGGCCTTCTGGAAAGTATGTTCATTTACTGTATATGTACTCAATACTTGGTAGGGGCTCCTTTTGCTTTAATTACTGCCTCAATTCAGCGTGGCATGGAGGTGATCAGTCTGTGGCACTGCTGAGGTGGTATGGAAGCCCAGGTTTCTTTAACAGTGGCCTTCAGCTCATCTGCATTTTTCTGGTCTCTTGTTTCTCATTTTCCTCTTGACAATACCCCATAGATTCTCTATGAGGTTCAGGTCTGGTGAGTTTGCTGGCCAGTCAAGCACACCAACACCATGGTCATTTAACCAACTTTTGGTGCTTTTGGCAGTGTGGGCAGGTGCCAAATCCTGCTGGAAAATGAAATCAGCATCTTTAAAAAGCTGGTCAGCAGAAGGAAGCATGAAGTGCTCCAAAATTTCTTGGTAAACGGGTGCAGTGACTTTGGTTTTCAAAAAACACAATGGACCAACACCAGCAGATGACATTGCACCCCAAATCATCACAGACTGTGGAAACTTAACACTGGACTTCAAGCAGCTTGGGCTATGAGCTTCTCCACCTTTCCTCCAGACTATAGGACCTTGGTTTCCAAATGAAATACAAAACTTGCTCTCATTTGAAAGAGGACTTTGGACCACTGGGCAACAGTCCAGTTCTTCTTCTCCTTAGCCCAGGTAAGACGCCTCTGACGTTGTCTGTGGTTCAGGAGTGGCTTAACAAGAGGAATACGACAACTGTAGCCAAATTCCTTGACACGTCTGTGTGTGGTGGCTCTTGATGCCTTGACCCCACCCTCAGTCCATTCCTTGTGAATTTCACCCAAATTCTTGAATCGATTTTGCTTCACAATCCTCATAAGGCTGCGGTTCTCTCGGTTGGTTGTGCATCTTTTTCTTCCACACTTTTTCCTTCCGCTCAACTTTCTGTTAACATGCTTGGATACAGCACTCTGTGAACAGCCAGCTTCTTTGGCAATGAATGTTTGTGGCTTACCCTCCTTGTGAAGGGTGTTAATGATTGTCTTCTGGATAACTATCAGATCAGCAGTCTTCCCCATGATTGTGTAGCCTAGTGAACCAAACTGAGAGACCATTTTGAAGGCTCAGGAAACCTTTGCAGGTGTTTTGAGTTGATTAGCTGATTGGCATGTCACCATATTCTAATTTGTTGAGATAGTGAATTGGTGGGTTTTTGTTAAATGTGAGACAAAATCATCACAATTAAAAGAACCAAAGACTTAAACTACTTCAGTCTGTGTGCATTGAATTTATTTAATACACAAGTTTCACAATTTGAGTTGAATTACTGAAATAAATGAACTTTTCAACAACATTCTAATTCATTGAGATGCACCTGTATTTACGCTGTATTTTTTATTAGAAGATAATTTTAGTATACTCATATTCACCACTAGAGGCCACAATATAACAAATTCTGACATCCATGTTTTTTTTTTTAATCAATTCAAGTAGGTTTTGTATAATTGATTAGTTTCAAAAAAGTCAGATTACATATTATGATTAATATGAGTTATTAATTACTTTATGTGGCCTAGAATGTCAGTTTGTTGGATTAATAAGTAAATTGTTAAACATGTAATTTAGATTCCCAGAGATATTTAAAAAAAAATAAATAAATAAAAATAAGCAGACAGTCTTTAGAGTCTTATATTGAAACTCTTTAATAGCAGTACATCTGGATCCAAACCGAATCCACCTCAGTTTCCGTTCACACTGTACATGGCACTTTTTTCTCTCTTTTCAAAATAAAATCAGATATATCAGAGATATTTGGCCAGTGATGTCACAGACACTTTGACAAAATTAATTTGATGGCAGACGTGTTATTGGCATGCCAGATCCACAACCAATCAAAACTCATTTCAGAACGACATCACACGCTCACAATAATGATACCTTCATCTTTCAAATCAGGAAATAAACTCATGGTGAAAGCACAACAGACAAATCACTGCAACACAAAGTCTCAATATGCACATGCATGGGTGTATTTAACCACAAGATATCACGCTTCATTTGTATTTTTCAGATAGGCCACTTGAATTTGTTCAGAAATTAATATAAAAACAAAACAGTTCAACTAAACAGTTCAGGAGATGCACCAAACCAACATTTCATAACTTCAAATTCATTCCTTCAAATTCATAACTTCAAACTGAATTTGTTCAAACTTGTAAAAAACAAATCTGCAAAAAATACCTGTATGACACTGAATCCTCTTGTTAGCTCAAATAACACCCCAAAAATCACAAAACCAGCCAAAATAAACATCTACAGACAGAAAATAATGTTCATTAAATAAAAGATATCTACACATACACATGAGGAGACATTTGCATACACATCTGACCATGAAAAATAATGTTTCAACTCAACAGGCAACACTTTACAACATTTAGACGCGTACAGCAAATGTTGTCGCCCATGATAAGTTCAAAACAAGTTTATCTTTACTTTCCCGACATACACACAATAAAATCTTATTAAATTAGGCCCAGAAACATACTTATATGCAAGTACATGAATCTGAAACTCCATATGAAATGTCTAGTGTACATATTAGTGTACTTGTGTAGAGTATGTTTCTGGTGTTTAATGTACTTCAGTGCATGTAGACAGCAGCAGCAGGGCCTGTATGTCGTCAAGATCAGACCAGGCTGAATGGCTTTTTTTATTTTCTACGATGTGGCCGTTTCATATGGAAGCCTGTTTCCGCCACTGAATAAAAAAAAGGTAATTGTGACTTTTTATCTCACAATTCTAACTTTTTTCTCAGAATTGTGGGATATAAACTCGCAAATACATGAAAGAATTGCAAAATATAAACTTGCAATTGTGAGAAATATAGTCAGAATTGCGAGATACAGTATAAACTCACAATTACGGGATAAAAGTCAGAATTGCGAGATATAAACTCGCAAATACGAGAAAAAAGTCAGAATTGCGTGATATAAACTCAGAATTAAGTCAGAATTAAGAGGAAAAAAAAATCTGAATTGTGAGATAAACTTGCAATTGCGAGATATAAACTCGCAATTCTGACTTTTTCTCTTATAATTGTGATATAAACTCATAATTGTGAGTTACAAAGCCAGAATTGTGGGATATATGCTATTACGAGAAAAAGTCAGAATTGCGAGAAAAAAGTCTAAATTGGGAGTTTACATCTCAAAATTCGGATTTTATTTCTTGCATTTGCGAGTTATAAAATCTGAATTGCGAAATATAAACTTGCAATTTAGATTTTTTCTCGCAATTCTGATTTTATATCTCTCACATTTTATATCTTGCCAGTTTATGTTTCACAATTCTGACTTTGTAACATGCAATTGCGAGTTTATATGCCAAAATTCTGAAAAAAGTCAGAATTTTTAGATAAGAAGTCGCAATTCCCATTTTTAATTTTTTATTCAGTGACGGAAACAAGATTCCACAGTATCACGTCCTGTCATATTGCACAATTGCATGTACGAACTTCCAGTGGAATGTGATGAAATGGCGAAACGCGACATATTTCCACCTACTGGAGCAGTAAGAGCATTCCAAAAGAAATCGGACACACGCTCAGTTCTGCTGTATGATGGATCGCTACAACCTACGAAAAGCCAACGGGAGGGATTTTAGAGGAAGGAGGCACGGAGAGGAAGCAAAGGCCATTCAGTTTTCCGAGGAAGAGTTTGCACATGGACGCGTAGCAGCTAGAACTAGGGTTATCAAGGCGTCTTTAACCCTTAAACCGAGAGAGACAAACACCAAATGAAGTCTGTTTCGGCTACATCGACGACAAAGTTCACAAAGGCAAGAATGAAGTCGAAGCGTGTTGGTGTTCTTCTGCTAGCTAAATCATTAGAAAAAGCAGAAAATGTAAACTGGATAAGCGTTATCGCCTTGTTTAAGAAAGGTTTCGGTGGAAGTCACCGGAGAATTGGACCAACGCTAACAACAAAAGCTGTTATCGCTAATGTCTACATCTCTAAATGGCCTTTTTTACTCTCGTTTGAGTTTAAAAGCATAATTTCAAGAAAATTAACGTGTTTTAATAAAAAAAAATAATAATACATTAAAATCACCTGAATTTTTTTTATGTGTTCAGATAAAAATAATAAAGAGAAATAATAAAAATGTAAATTAAAATAGCAAATACTTCTAAATAAATAAATAATTTTAAATAATAATTCTGCCCACCCAGATTAGGTCAAAAACTCACAGTCCAAAAACATCATAACATTTGATTTACAGTAACAAAGGCATCAAAATCTAGTTTTAATTTAAACTGGGCAAGTCAGAAGAGAACAAACATCTCTAAATTAATAAATAACATACTTTAAATGAATAAATAAAGCAAAGATGTCGTAGTTGCCTTCACCTGCACCCTGAGCGTGTCCTGCGTGTTTTCTTGGCGACTCAGGGTCAGAGGTCAGAGGTCACAGGTGTGGTTGGGTCACATGAGGACGTTGGAGCGGGTGTCAGGGAGTCGCAGACCCACCAGGCCTCCGACGACCAGCACAGATGACGCCAGCAGGATCGGGATGGATTTCGTGATTCCCACCAACGATCCAAATATTAGATTCCCCAAGACTGCGGCCAGCTTACACATGGCATTACAAAAGCCAAAGCCAGTCCCTCTGCAGGAGACAGACAACCAGCGTTAGCAATATCAGCAGTATTAGCAGTGCTAGCAGTTTTCTAGTAAAGCTGTAGTAAGCTTTGACGTCCAAAGGTCAGTTTAGGTCAGTGACGTCTAACTACAGATAGAATTTCAACTACAGCCAAAGTATAATTTTGATAAAGTTGTTAGCTACAAATTAAATACATTGAAGCTATTTATGGAACACAATATTTGAAATGATATAATTATGAGATTAGAAATTTCACTTAAGCAGAGCAGTATTTATATTGCACAAAAATTAGGATAATAATTAAAACAAAACTGATAAAATTTAAAAATAAACAATAAAAATAAACTATATAAATAATAAATATAATAATAAAAATGAATAATTAAATTAAATTAATATAAATAAATAAATAATATTGTTTATTTATATGATTATAATATATGCAACTGCATCAAAAAAAGCAGTATTCATCTATATTAGATATAAAAAGAATATATAAAATGCAACTTTTGGAGTTACAGGAGCAACAAATTAATTATTTAAATAAAAAGCTGAATAGAAAAATTATTCATTCATTCATTCATTCATTCATTCATTGTCATGATGAACAGTTACCCAGAATAACATAAATGGGTGTAACACTACAGTAGTGTTATTTTAGTATTATTTACATATTATTATAGTTTTCATTAATATTTTATACTATATTTTGAATAATAACTTTAATTGATTTTCATTTAAATTTAAATTTAATTTTACTAAATTTTGTTATGTGTTTTTGTCATTTGTATTTGTTTTTTATATTACTATTATTGGTTTATGCTTTATTTTTTATTTGTTTAATTATTTTTATTTCAGTTTTAGTTTTAGTTCAGTTTTAGCTTTTTAAAGTTTCTTTTCCAGTAAGTTTGGTGCTTCAATTTAACTTATTTCTGTTAGTAGCCAAGACGACATCTCTATTTTGTTTAAAGTTCTCTCTCTAATATTTATATTTCATTTCAGCTTCATTTCTATTACCAAAAATGTTTTAAAGGTTTTAGTTAATGCTAACAGTCCTGCACTCTAGCTTGATATTCCACAGTGGTCAATGCATTAGATAAAGTTGATGTGACTCCATCTTGAAAATAAGAATAAATGTTTGTGATCCATGTTTATTAGTGACTGTGCATGTATTTGTGTCCATGTACCTCCTGTTGGTGGGATAGAGTTCGGCCGTCACCACATCCAGTGAGTTCCAGGCCGATATACTGAGTCCGTTATAAAGGCAGAGCATCGCTATCATCATGGACTCACTGGTGCCAAACCACAGAAAGAAACAACTGATGCCGGACAACACCATCGAGCCACCTGAACACAACAACACAGACAACAACATGACATCAGACGAGTTTAATTAATTTTGTATTTGGTGAATCTGGTGAAGTGACTGACCTAACATGCTCAGACGGCCCACTTTATCCATCAGGAGGGCGGAGACTATGTTTCCTGGCAATACGGCTAGCGTTCCGAGGAAGTTGATGAAATACACCCAGTATGCGCTGTAGTCGTCATCAAACGTCATCTGACAGCCCGTCTTATTGTGTGCAAACGTGGAGTTGATCACAGAGGAGCCGATGAATTTCGAGTCATCGATATCTGAGAGAGACAGACAGGAGACGATGAGATGCAGGACAGATGCTCAACTTACTAATCCATTCAAAAAAATGTATTTCTTAAAAAAATTATTTAAACCCTACAGAAAATAACAAAGTGCTGTTAAAACAGACAGACAGAGGTTTAGAATGATAGACAGAACGACAGACAGACAGACAGCCGTTTAGAATGATAGACAGAACGACAGACAGACAGACAGACAGACATTTAAAATGATAGACAGAACGACAGACAGACAGACAGACAGACAGACAGACAGACAGACAGATAGATAGATAGATAGATAGATAGATAGATATATAGATAGATAGATAGATAGATAGATAGATAGATATATGCTGTACTGCCCCCCTCTGGTCACAGTTTGAACACACAGGAGGGTCTTTAGGGAGTTTAACCTCTGAAAACCTATTAGTGAGTTTCAGCATGTGCAGCAGATCTCCAGCTTTCTCACGCTTTCACTCTCAATTCATTTCCAGCTCATTTAATTTCTCTAGCAGCTCTGAAATGGCTTCATTAGAGACATGAACTCAATTTCCCATGAGGCTTCTGCTCTCTCTCTCTCTGCCGTCTGTGTTTGTGTTTGTTCTGCTGAGTTGTGGAGTTTGTGAAAGTGTGTAAGGTGGCTTTTCCTGAGTCAGCCGGACCCCAAAATGACCCGACCGCTGTCTGCTCACACACACACTCACACACACACACACACACACACACACTCACACACACACACACACACACACACACACACACACACACACACACACACACACTTATAAATCAACATCAACAGCCTCAAACAAGCTCCATAATTCAAACTCACTCACAACATTTAACTTTTACTAAAATCAGAAGAACATTCTTTAATAAAAAGATTCAAATCAAATTTTAAATTTGAAAAAAGAATTACTGTTTCTATGGTAACAGTAACTTTCAGTGGATCTCTCTTCAGGATTATGGATAGTGAAGCCATTCACTGAGAATTTAACAATTTAACATTTAGATCAGCAAAAAATGTGAAATCACACAGACCTATAAGTGTTTCTCCAAATGTTTATACATGTCTATGACTAAAATGATTTACTCCATATAGATAACGCATGTCATTGACCGAACCCTTGAGCTCCATAATGTTCTTGTGCTCAAGGGATTCTGGGTAAAATCATTGTTTTGCTATTATTGTGGCTGTTTCAGGTCTTCTTCGTATAATCGGTGCCCTCTGCTTTTATCTTTCATCCTGTTTTCCATCTAATGCATCTGCTTGTCTTTTTGCCTTCAAATGCATATAAATTAGAATCAATTTCAACTTCAAAGTCTGTGGTTTCTCGTCGCTGGTGAGCTGCAGTCAGACATTTAAACATCAAACATCTTGCTGTGAGTCAGTGAAGCTCACGCTCACATCACTGATACCTACAGATCTCACACTGAGCGACTACAACAAAGAGCCTTCCTCTTCTTTTCTTTTGCTAAAATGGAAGAATAGTAGAGTTTCATGCCCCAAATAATTAATATCCCACTTTCCACAGTGTCTATAAGCCAATCACACTGTACAGACTCCCCATGAACCAATCAGAGTACACAGACTTTCCATCAGCCAATTAACTTCTACCCTCTCAAACACACAGACAGTCATTAATGGAAGCTGAACAGGCCTGAACTTCAGTGAAACACACTGTTAATGAGATCAGCAGTGGACGGCCAGGGGAAAATATATATATAAAAATATATAAAATATACGACCAGGTGAAAATATATTATTATTTAAGAACTGAATTCACTACATGTGGAAAGCAACATTATTTCACAGTTTTTTAAAAAATTTTATTAATTTAATTCTAATTTTAAAGTTATATATGTACATATTTTCATATATTTTATTCAAATTAAATATTACACACACACACACACACACACACACATATTAAATATACATAAATAAATATATATATATATATATATATATATATATATATATATATTTATTTATTTATTTATAACATAATGAAATTTAAAAATATATTCTACACACACACACATACACATACATATATATATATATATATATATGGAAGATATATAATTTTTGCAGGATATTTATATATTTTAATGTAGATTTATAATATTATTTATATTATTTATATTATTATAATGTTGATAATTTTACTTATTTATATTTTAAATAAGATAGATAGATAGATAGATAGATAGATAGATAGATAGATAGATAGATAGATAGATAGATAGATAGATAGAAACAGGTTGTTAAAAATATAAGAATGTTTATTATTATTGCAGAATATTTAGAAATTACATAAATATATATATATATATATATATATATAAAATATTTATTTTATATTTATTTTAATTATTTATATATCACACCATGATTGTTTCAATCAACTGACAGCCCTAAAAAGTAGATGGTAGAAAAGTAGCGATTGCAATACACTCATACCTGTATTATAGAAGAACGCTTCTATGATGGTGCAGTTCTTGAAGAAGGAACCAATGGAGCTGACATCCTCAAAGTAACAGCTCTGAAAGATGGAGTCGATGAAAGTCACAGACTTAAACTTCATGCCAATAAACCTGAAATAAAGGACAGGATCGGTCAGGACACAACTAACCAGCTTGAAGAATTAACCATATCAAACCTTAAAATATTAACTACAAAGAATCAAGATCAGTTCAATCTGACATTTGCCACAAAGGAAATAATCAACAAACAAAAATAAAAAATGAGATCTCTTTTACATCTCAGTTGCTTCTCTTAATTAGCAATTGGATTAAATGGAGGTCAACTGGAGATGTTTGCTGAAGTCTCCAGCTTCTCAGATGTTTCTCCATCCAGTTGATTCTATAATGTAGTGAGTTCTGTTCTGAATGAGTCTACTCCAGCAAGCTAGTGTTATAAGCATGAGCCCCGTCAGATTGGTCGTGGCGGCGGTGTTGCAGCAATATACAGTATAGTGATATTCTCAATGTTACTCAGAAAACAGGATACAGGTTTAACTCATTCGAAATACTTCTGCTTAATGTTACACTGTCAGATATGCAAAAGAAATCTCTCCTATCTCTTGCTCTGGCTACTGTGTATAGACCGCCAGGGCCATATACAGATTTCCTAAAAGAATTTGCAGATTTACTCTCAGACCTATTGGTTAATGTTGATAAAGCGCTAATTGTCGGAGATTTTAACATTCACGTCGATAATACAAATGATGCGTTAGGACTTGCGTTTACAGACCTAATAAACTCTTTTGGAGTCAAGCAAAACGTCACTGGGCCCACTCATCGTTTTAATCATACGCTAGATTTAATTATATCACATGGAATTGATCTTACTGACATAGATATCATACCTCAAAGTGATGATGTTACTGACCATTTTCTAGTATCGTGCATGCTGAGTATTACTGATATTAAATATATAGCTCCGCATTATCGTCTGGGCAGAACTATTGTTCCAGCCACCAAAGACAGATTCACAAATAACCTGCCTGATTTATCTCAACTGCTCTGTGTACCCATAAATACACATGATCTAGACAAAATGACTAGCAACATGCACTATCTTCTCTAATACATTAGAAGCTGTTGCCCCCATCAAATTGAAAAAGGTTAGAGAAAAACGTACTGTGCCATGGTATAACAGTAATACCCATTCTCTCAAGAAAGAAACTCGTAAACTTGAGCGCAAATGGAGAAAAACTAACTTGGAAGTTTTTAGAATTGCGTGGAAAAACAGTATGTCCAATTATAGACAGGCTCTAAAAGCTGCCAGGGCCGAGCATATCCGCAAACTCATAGAAAATAACCAAAACTATCCAAGGTTTTTATTTAGCACAGTGGCTAGATTAACAAATAACCAGATGCCGCCCGATCTAAATATTCCTTCACAGTTTAATAGTAATGACTTTATGAATTTCTTCACTGATAAAATAGATAACATCAGAAATACAATAACAAAAGTAGATTCTACAGCATCTAGTACTTCAGCCTCATTCATTGTACCCAAAGAAAAACTGCAGTGCTTTACAACTATAGGACAGGAAGAGCTAAATAAATTTATCACTGCATCTAAAACAACAACATGCCTATTAGATCCTGTACCCACGAAATTACTGAAAGAGTTGTTACCTGTAGCAGAAGAACCGCTTCTCAATATTATTAAATCATCGTTATCTTTAGGTCACATCCCAAAACCATTTAAGCTGGCGGTTATTAAGCCTCTTATTAAGAAACCACAACTAGATCCGAGTGAACTGGCAAATTCCGTTTATGTCTAAAATTTTAGAAAGAGTTGTGTCTGCTCAATTGTGCTCCTTCTTGCAAAAAAAAGAGATCTCTATGAAGAATTTCAGTCAGGTTTCAGGCTCTACCTTAGCACAGAAACTGCGCTTGTTAAAATTACAAATAACTTGCTTCTTGCGTCAGACCAAGGCTGCATCTCATTGCTAGTTTTACTTGATCTTAGTGCTGCGTTCGACACTATAGACCATGACATACTCATAGATCAATTACAAAACTATACAGGTATTCAAGGGCAGGCTTTAAGATGGTTTAGATCCTACCTGTCCGATCGCTACCACTTTGTTTATTTAAACAGGGAGTCATCTCAATTATCACCAGTAAAGTATGGAGTACCACAAGGATCTGTCCTAGGTTCTCTGCTATTTTCAATATACATGTTGTCCCTTGGTAATATTATTAGAAAATACAGGATTAGTTTCCATTGTTATGCTGATGATACTCAACTATATATCTCAACAAGACCAGATGAAACTTCTAAATTATCTAAGCTAACAGAGTGTGTTAAAAATGTAAAAGACTGGATGACCAATAATTTTCTCCTATTAAATTCAGATAAGACAGAGATATTACTTTTTGGACCAAAAAACAGTACACAGAATCTCTTGTATTATAATTTGCAACTAGACGGATGTACTGTTACTTCATCTACAGTCAAAAATCTGGGTGTTATATTAGACAGCATCTTGTCTTTTGAAAATCATATTTCCCATATTACAAAAACAGCATTCTTCCATCTTAGAAACACTACCAAGCTATGAAACATGTTACCTGTTTCTGATGCAGAAAAGCTAGTTCATGCATTCATGACCTCTAGACTGGAATATTGTAATTCACTGCTAGCTGGTTGTCCTGCATCTTCAATAAACAAGCTACAGGTAGTCCAAAACGCAGCGGCTAGAGTCCTTATCAGGTCAAGAAAATATGATCATATTACCTCAATTTTACAGTCTCTGCACTGGCTACCTATTAAGTTCCGTATCAGTTACAAAACATTATTACTTACCTATAAGGCCCTTAATGGGTTAGCTCCTGTGTACCTAACTAGTCTTCTTCCACGCTACAATCCATCACGCTCCCTAAGGTCACAAAAAACTCTGGACTCTTGGTAGTACCTAGGATAGTAAAGTCCACTAAAGAAGGTAGAGCCTTTTCACATTTGGCTCCCAAACTCTGGAATAGCCTTCCTGATAACGTCCGGGGTTCAGACATATTCTCTCTGTTTAAATCTAGATTAAAGACACATCTTTTTAGCCAAGCATTCTTCTAATGCATCTCATAATCTTGTACTGCAGTTATATCTGATCAAACGCACATTATTCTTTAGCTTAGGTTGAACAAATCATTTTTGCTTGGATGGAACAGCAGCTACACTAATTATGTCTCTATTTGTTTCTCTGTTTCTGCCACTAGGAATTACACAAGCTTCAGTCTGGATCCAACCCTTAAATGATCTGAGATGACCAAACACCTGAGAAGAGATGATGCCAACCCCTCAGATGATGCCAACCATCAGACAACATACAGAATTACCAAATTTTGCCATATGTATATAATATTGTAGAAACTTAATTTCCTGTAAAGCTGCTTTGCAACAATTTGTATCGTGAAAAGCGCTATACAAATAAATTTGAATTGAATTGAACTGAAATTGTCATCATGATTCATTTGTGTGTGTGTCTCTGTGTTTGGAGTCTGATCTCATCTGCTCATAAATGAGCTGGACACTACAACAACACGATAAGAGCTTCATCTCCAGGAGAGAGGGATGAGGGAAAGAGGAGGAGTGGATGGAGATAATAAACAAAAAGAAAGAGAAAGAATCAGAGTGAGGCAGAAAGAAAGAGAAAAGGAGGAGGGGATAGATAAGGGTGTTTTAATTTCCTGGCCCTGCGTCTGGTGAGACATTACCTCAACGCCGGGATGTTATTTATGAGAGAGAGATCAGACCGCTGAGAACACACACACACAATGCAAACATTATGACCAGCATTAACCGCAGCTGAAGATCGGCTCTATTTCTGTTCATCCCTTCTGCAAACACGTTTAGTTCCAGGATTTCATTTCACACAAAGAAGCTGAAATAGATAAGATGAGGACATGGAAAGGCCTCTCAGAGTTCACTGGCGTGTGCAATCTCACTTTTACATCCAGGGAAAACCCGATTCTTCTTGCTCTTTTGAAATAAGAGCTTGATTTCTAACATTCCCGACCCAAAACTCCCAGTGCCAGCTTCATTTACTAAAACGAAACTGCAAACAATTCAGGAAATCTTCAGGATTATGACATTACATCCATGAGCTCATTAACATATGACCACCCACATTTACATATCAGCACCTACAGCCAATCCCATTCCAAGTGAACAGCACTATCTTGCAAATATTAAGTGTTCCAGCATAATTCGATAAAAAAAACATATGTGAGTTTATTTCACCATGGAATAAGAAAGAACTCCAACTTTTTATCTTAAAATTCTGACTTTTTTTGATAATCTTGCAATTGCGAGAAAAATTCAGAATTGTGAGATAAAAAGGCATGATTACCTTTTTTATTTTTTATTCTGTGGCTATAACAAATCCTTAAAAAAGCCAGAATTGTATTCTACAAACAATCAGAATTGCAATATATAAACTCAGAATTCAGAAGGGAAAAAAACTGCAAGATGTGAACTCAGAATTCTGAGAAAAAGGTCAGAATTACAAGATGTAAAGTCAGAAGTTAAAAGAAAAAGTCAGAATTGCAAAATTTAAACCCAGGATTCCAAGAAAAAAGTTAGAATTGCAAAATATAAACTCAGAATTCCAAAAAAAGTGATCATTGTGAGATATAAACTCTGAATTCCGAGGAAAATGTCAGAATTGCAAGATATAAATGTAGAATTCTAAAAAAAACTATGTCAGAATTGTGAAATGTTTATAACTTGCAATTCTGAGAAAAAAGTCTGAATTGTGAGATACTTAGTGTGTACGCCAACAACTGAGGGCTTTAAAATGTTTTATTATTGTAATTTATACCAATTCTTCTTATTACAATTCACAAGGGTCATGCTTTCATAAAAGCACAGCAGAAGAACAGCTTGTGGAAAATGGTCATCAAAAACTAAATGATGACTGTTTTGGGTGCCAAAAAAAAACCCTTAATGGAGATAATAGGAAGAATTCAACATAAAAAATACATTCTGTCCCACACAGACTCACCTGTCATTGATAAACACTCCGTTTTTATGGATCTGGTTCTCCAGGGTGAAATTAAAGGTGAAATCTTCGATTCTCTCGTTGTTGTGGATCTTCACGCGGGATGCATACTCATCCGCCTGCAGGTGCTTTATGACGTCAGGGAACCAGACAGACAGACCATAGTACCTGCGCACAGGAAGTGACATCATCAGAGCGTCTGAGTGACTAACAGGGACTGAAGCTGGCTGAGGTGTGTGTGTGTGTGTGTGTGTGTGAGACACAGGTGGTGACACTAGCGCTTAGCTAATTAATTTCTGCTCCTCAGCGGTGGGCTCCAGTCTGACAGAGAGCAGTGATAGAGGCATCTGTCCACTCTTTAATTAGAGTGTGTGTGTGTGTGTGTGTGTGTGTGTGTGTGTGTGTGTGTGTGTGTGTGTGCGCGCGTGTGAATCCTCTTTTATGTGTGTGTGTTTCTCTTTTATTTTGTTTTGAAGTGTGTGAGCTTGAATTGGTCTGTGACAGAGGGAAGACACAAGTTTATTAAGAATAAAAACAAAAGAGACGAGGGTGGAAATGAGACAAGAAAAGAGAAACTGAATAGAATAGAAATAAAGCAATAAGCCAAGAGAAACCATGTTTTACAGTGATTTTACCACAATTTAAGGGTGTTGTTAACCTGAAACTCCCTTAACCGCAGAATGACAGACTAAAACAGTAAACTAGATTATGCTCTGAAGGTTAATAACTGCTATTGAAAATTAAAACAATTAAAATATGAAGAGTTCAGATGCAAAAGCCTCTAAGTACGTCTGACGTTTTTATTTAAAATTAGCATTTCTTTCTGGCTACTATAGGTTTCTATGTAAGTACTTGTACTTCTGAATGGGTTGAAGGTGGGATTTAGCACATTTGAAGAGAAAGTACTTGATAAACATATACTATGTGTGGAGAGCATTCACTCAGTATCATTATCTCATTTTTGACCAAGATGGCTTTTAGAGGCTTTTGCATTGGAGCTCTTCATATGTTTTTATTAACTGAAATAAAGTTGAAATAAAATAAAAATAGAAATATTACATAAAACCTTAAGTGAAAATTAGAAATGTTGCCTTCACAACTTACTGAAATAAAATATATTTAAAGTGAAGTATTAAAATTACTACAACTAAAACTGAAATAAATATAAATTAAAACTACATAGAAATATTTCATGAATACAAAATTACAAATATAAAAAACTTTTATTTTATTTCAGCTAGGTTAACATTTCTCATTTTCATTGAACTTGATGTACTAAAATAACTAAAAATGAAATAAAAATGAATAAAAAATATATAGACATTAAAAAAACTAATAAAATTATTTAAAAAAATACAACTTCAACCAAAATTAAAATTCAAACTGAAAATGTAAAAATGAAATCTAATTCAAAATTGTAATAAATTGTAAAAAAATAGAATAGAATAGAATAGAATAGAATAGAATAGAATAGAATAGAATAGAATATGTCTCAGAAAAGCCAGGCCAGAGGAGTTTTAGTGTGATTTTGTGAGTAAACCGGGCCATTCCATACAAATGAGTGTGGATATAAGGCCTCCAGCAGAGCTCTGTCTCTGAGACTGTCCATCTAGGCTTAAGCTCCAATAAATACAGTAATTAAACAGTGCCTGGTCCCTCTCATGCAGCTCCACCCCTGGGCCTAACCACTGCAAGGCAGCTACTTAAAACATGGTGATTATAGGGACAACACTTCATTACAGTGCCAGAGGGCAGCGGAGAAAGATTGAGAGGAAGAAAAACAGTGTCTCCTGATCGGTACAAGGCAAAATAGAAAAGAATAGAATAGAATAGAATAGAATAGAAAATAATTTGATGGTATTGTACTCTAAATGGCATGCAAACAGTGTGTGATGACTATAATCACGGCTCCGCTGGGTGATAATGTGTGTAACTACAGGGGTGGTGAATCAGGGGTCGGTCCAGCCAATCAGAGGCGGATATTAGAGCCAAACATTCTCACCCGAACGACAGCGAGAACCAAACCACGGCCAACTTCACAGTGTTGTCCTTGACGGGGTAATCCCAGCACTTCAGGAACGTGAGCCAGATCTGCACACACACACAGAGTCAAACTAATGCATAAAGTGCTAATAAAACACCTGCGTATAATGGGATCTGATTTCATTTCATCACAGCATTAGGAAATGCAAAGGCAAAGATGAATCAGCAGAACATTTGGTGCGTCTGAGTCCCAGCTGGACTTTAGCGTGACTTATTCATCTTAAACGAGAAGCGTTTATGCCAAAGGTTTCATGTTTCAAGCTGCAAATCTTTTTCTGCGCTCAATGTCAGCACTGAGATTTTACTCTAAGATGCAAATCTTTTTTGTGGCCAAACTGTACAAGTTTAAAAAAATAAAAATAAATAAAAAATATACATCTAAAAATATATAATTTAAAATATATACTTTTTCATAATAATTTTCAGCTTTCATTTTTTTTTCTTTTATATACATAATGCATATATATAATGAGTTTTGAAAAATTCTTGAAAAATATTAAAATATGTATTATATAAAATAGATGTTTTTTTAATTAATATTTTTAAATAAATAAATCTGCCTCTTGCTATCTCATTTCTACATCACTATTCTCATTTCTTGAATTGTTTGACCACAAAAACTATTGTTTATTCATTATTTATATATTCATTATAATTTCATTATATTATATATAAAATATTACTATTCAGAAGTTTGGGGTCACAAAAGTGAGGATTTTTACATTGTTATAAAAATTTCTATTTCAAATAAAGGTTTTTCTTTTGACACTGAAGACTGGAGTAATGATGCTGAAAATTCAGCTTTGATCACAGAAATAAATTACTTTTTTACACATATTCACAGAGAAAATAGTTATTTTAAATTCTAATAATATCACACAATTTTACTGTTTTTACTGTAATTTTGATCAAATAAATGCAACCTTGGTGAGCAGAAGAGACTCAAAAACATTCAAAAATCTTACTGACCTCAAACTTTCAAAAAGTAATATAAATTGCCTTAGATCTGAGGTGGATGTGTCTGATCTACAGGAGATCTAAGGGTTTGTTCACTCACGCCGCGCAGTTCGCTCTTGATCCTGAATAAGACTTTGGCCACAGGGTTTGCTGACTCCGACTGCATCTCCACCAGCTCATCCAGCTGCTTGGGGATCTTAATACGGTTCACCTGCAGGGGGAGACAGAGAGACGTGAGGATAACAGTGCAGTTTAAGCCAGTGGGGTCAAGAGGTCAAGCTGGTTAGCTCTGGCTGACTGGTTAACCACTGCTGGTTGAGTGTGTGACTCACAGTAAAAACTTTCTCGGGCTCTCCTCGCGCACGCATGTTTGTGTCATGAATCTGTTTGAGAACCATCCACGCCTCGTCATGCTTTCCCATCTGGAGATGAGAGAGAACACAAAGTCAACTTTATTTACACAGCACTTTTCAAAATACACAGTGTTTCAAAGCAGCTTTACAGAAAATCATGATGTTAATGTTTATAATATCTCAATATCTTCATATCTCATAGTCACATTTAGCTGATTAGAGCTGGATGATAATATTGTTACATTCTGTGATGATATAAACAATCAACCATTTAAACAATATAAACAATTTGCCATCACAGGAATAAGTTATATTTTAAAATATATTCAAATAGACACCAGTTATTTTAAATTGTAATAGTATTTCACAATATTATACAACAAAAAATATTTTTTAAACCCCACAAAAAATTACAAAAAAAATATTAACAAAAATTAACATAAAAATCAATATAAAATGTAAATAAAATATAAAAATAATATAAATATAAAATAAATATAAAAAATACAGATAATAATAACAAATAGAAATAGTATAATAATAGTAAAATATAACAATAAGAATAATAATAGTGGTTAAAAAACACAGTTTTACATACATATACACACACGCACTCGTTACCTCCAGGTAGAAGCGTGGACTCTCTGGCATGAACGTGAGCGCCACGACCGCAGAGACGCAGGGCAGCGCACAGACGACCACAAACACACGCCAGCTGTGGAACTGATACGCTGAACCCATGCTGAAACTCCAGCCTACACACACACACACACACACACACACACACACACACACACACACACACACACACACACACACACAGTGTTAAACAACCACAAACATTCACCAACACTGAAGACTGGAGTAATGATGCTGAAAAATTCAGCTTTGCATCACAGGAATAAATTACATTTTACAATATATTAACATAGAAAACAGCTATTTTAAATTATAATAATATTTCACATTATTACTGTTCTTACTGTATTTTTGATCAAATAAATAGAGCCTTGGTGAGCAGAAGAGACTTCTTTCAGAAACAATACAACTTTTAGTGACCGCAAGCTGTTAAATGTTAGAACTGACAACCACTGACAACATTCACCTACAGAAAACAGAATAAATAGAACTTTTTTTTTTCATTTGCTTTTGCCCAAAATCACTTACATATGATGTAAAACATATTTTTTGAGAAAGATTTTTGAAGTTTTTTTTTTCTTGATGTAGGTTTCTTATTGGCCCAAGTGAAAAAATGTACTCATTCTGTGTTACACATGACATTCAGCTTTAACCAATTGCTTGAAATTTATTGAGAATAGTGTGAAATTATTTATGTACAATTTACAGGCACAAGACACCTATAACATAAAGTAATGTTGCATTACTGTGAATGATTACCATAATTATGCACTATTTACATAATACTCTTAAAGGCATCAAAGAATAAAATGGTGATACCATTAATTTTTTTTACCATGGTAAAAAAAAAAAAAAACACTTTGTTGTACTTGTACTTTTTTGCTGTATCATTGATATACTACTATAATTATTAAAATATTTTAATTTTTATTACATTTTATTTTTCTGTTTTCATTTTATTTTTAGTTAAAATTTTAGTAATTTTGTTGTGTTTTTGTAATTTTTATTATTATTTTTATTTATTTATTTATTTATTTTTTAAATATGCCTGCGTTTTTTAAAATGAAGTTTTACTTTATTTTGTTTTAGTTATTTTAGTACTTCATCTTAAATTAAATAAAAATAGGAAACTTTGCCTTGGCAACAATAAAATAAGTTTAAGGGTTTATTTTATTTCATCTTATTTCAGTTAATGTTTATTTTATTTCAAGTAATGAAACGTTTTTTATGGTTTTAGTATTATTTTTAGTTTTACCTGGCACAGTACCATGGTGTTTTTGGGTTTTATTAGTGACTGAAGCAAATGTGTTTAAGCACAACACAAAATACGCAAGTGGTTTCCACAAAAGCCTTTGAGAAGCCTCTGTGACTGAATTTCACAGTGAATAAGTTTGTTTGGGCGTGTGTGAAGAGGAGTCGATTAAGAATGCCTGCAGGAGTAATACTGCTGAAAAAACACACTCTCACTGAAAAATAATCATTAAAGTTGGTATCATTTTTCACATGGCTGCTGCTCTCTGACGCTGCGCAGAATGTCTAGAGGCGGAGCGGCACCATATGGTGTGTGTGTGAGTGTGTGTGTGTGTGTGTGTGTGTGTGTGTGTTTGATTTAGACACAGAGAAACAGTGAGCGATGGAGCCGATCGCGATGCTTACAGGACAGATGCGGGGGAACAGAGAGTAAAAATGAAGGTGCCTTAGAGGACAGAAAGGCCTTAGACCAGAAAAAATGCTTTAAAGGAAGATTCTGTCATCATTTATTTACTGTCGTGTCACTTCAAACACTAATGGAGTTTAGCAGAATGTTCATGCTGCTCTTTTCAGTACAATGACAGTGGATGAGGCTGTTGAGCTCCAGAAAGGAGGAAAAGCACCATAAAAGCAGTTGATATGATTTGTGCACCACATTAAGAGATTTCTGAAGATGATTTTGTTTCTCATGTGTGTCAAAAGTTTACTTTTCTTTAATTTTGTTCAAAGTTTGAATATGCTGAAGAGCAAATGATGATGTTTAGCTGATGATGCAAGAATGCACTATATGAACGGAAATAACACACACACACACACACACACACACACACAAACACACACACACAACACACACAGAGCCCTGTAGTCTTTGAGCACTAATGTCTTCTGGATTCTAATGCAATCACTCACTGTTGGTTGTAAGAGGCCGTCGGGGACACACAAACATCACCACAGAGAGCAGAGTTAATATTACATCCTTAAAGCTGCTCATTTACTCTCACTTCATCTGTATGCTATCCATTCTAAACAATATACAAGATCACAAATACAGTGTCCCAGTGAGAGAACACTGGAAACAATGAGTCACAGCGGCCTTCAAGTTCACTTACGTCTCAAAGGCAGCTCTTCCAGAGCTCAAACATAACGCATACTAAGTTAAGTCTCTTTTAAGTGTATCATCTTCATCTCAGACGTTTCTCTTAATATTCTGTAGGGATAACACTCATTACAGGACTGCACTGTGTTTGTGTGAAGAATAACCCCGTGGGTTTGTGTTTATCAGTCACCATAGAGAATCTCATTATATAGATTATGTGTGTAATGGAGTGTGTTCATAGACCAGAGAGTCTACAGACACACACCAGCACAAGAGGAGTGTCTCTCTCTCTCTCTCTGTCTCT